>JABWTJ010000465.1:334955-658828 GCA_016801875.1 Solanum sitiens | reverse complement strand
TTAATTTAGGAGTTGAATCTACTAAAATATCAGTCCCAAACTCGCTAGGAAATGTACCATGCAAATTTGAGACTCCGTTAACTACATCAGTTTTATCCGCAACAATAGCCAAAGAACTATGATTCCCAGACAATTGTTGCCCCACATTTCGATCGCCAACTGATTTTTCCATATCTTTACTCACAACTCTCTTAGATTTAAAAAAATCATGTGCATCTCCTTGATCTTTCTATACTGTTAGCCTCAAAATCAGGTTGCATAAGCACAACATCTCGCCCAGCTTCGTCGGCTAAATGATCATCTTGAGACAATACCTTCCCTACTAACAAACGACATTCATTTTCCTCATGTCCTTGGTGTTTACAATGAGTACAATACAGTGGAAGATTGTCATAGACAATTCTTTGATAATGTTCCATAATTTCACCCGATTATTTCTTAAAAAATTGTAGTCTTACATGATTTGGATGCTTGTCTAGTAGGTCTAGAATTATCTTAACCCTAGTCATACTTGGCCTGGTGAGATCTGTAGGTAACTCTTGCAATGAAATCCATACCCAGGCTTTTGGTGTTTCGTCCTTGAGGTTGAACGATGGCGTCCATAAAGATTTTAAACAAATACCATTCGCCGTCTAACATAAAATAACCATAAGAAGTTGACAAAACATGTACATAGTCCTCATATAAATCAAACCTGATCAACTGGTGACGAAAATGAAGTTGTCCAATATTGTAGTTTCCTTTAACATCAAATTTCTTTGGTAAAAGGTTTTGTAACTGTAATAGCACTGGTTTTCCATATGCAATTTGATAATCACTGTTTGACACAAATCTCTCCCACAGGATGCAGCCATGGCTGCTATCACGTCTCCATTGAACACTTCAGAGAGAGGAAAGGAAAGAGCGGGGCTAATGATTTGGAGTTTCCATATTATCCTTTATTTTAAGAGTTGAATACTTTTTTTCATAATCTAAATATTGAACTTTGTCTATCAAGATATTTAATAGAGTATTAATCCAGATTACTTTATACATCTATTTATGCATCATGCATAATAAGTATCAAACTTTTTCTATCCTTGAACAATAAGGATATTTTGCAACAAATCAGATCGATGAAATAGCAATTATTACTTTTTGTAACATATTTTTGCTAGATATCCTATAATTAAAACTCAAACTAGAATCAGAAATCCAAAATATTCTGCAATAAATTAAAGTAGATTTAAATGAAACATATCTTTCAAAAAAATTACTAGTAGTTAACTTAAATACTCCACATTGACAACTTTTCCTTATATATTTCTCATAAAATTAAAGAGAAAAAAAAACTTAATCCAAATGCTAATCATCATTCCAAAAGGATTATGCCTCTGCCATGAAAAAAAAACAAATGCAGAATCACATAGACATTAAAAATAGAGACAAACAAAGAAATAATAACATCAAAAGAGTAGAATTTTACCATGTGTAGCTGATGAATGTTGTTTGGTTCCATTTGAGCTCCAAGGCGGCACACAGATAAATAAAAAAAATAAGGTCTGAAATTTTTTCTCAACACACAACACACAAATGTTTTGCTACTTTTTTTTCTCCGCCAACTTTTATTTGTTAGATTTGAATTTGGATAATATAGACATGACTATTTACTATGCTATATATTCCAATTAATTAATATTTAGTACTCCCTCTATTTCATAGTAATTGAATTTTTGAGGTTTTTCATTTGGTCAAAGTTCAAAAGGGATGTTTAATTTTTTTTTCCATATTTGCAATTTACAAACTTCAAGATGAATGTTTGATTTTTCCTACCATATTTGCCCTTTATGTTTAATATTTTTCTAGAGATAAGTTGAACTATACACAAAGTTATACTATTTTTTATTTACAAAGGACAATAGGGGAAATATGGTGTAAATTATGTCCTGAAATGTGTTTTTCTTAATTAGTGTGCACTGCCTCACAAATTCACTTGATAAGGAAAACTGGGAATATTAGGTTTGGAAAATAAGTAATTAATGCTTAAATTAAGACATAGAAAAATATACGTATATCAGCATGACCATAGATTTTTGGAGAAATATTTAACTTTTTAAAGAAATATAATTTATACCCACAAGTTTTAAAAACTATTAAAAATACGCATAAGTTTCTATTATCGTTCTATAATAAACATGTTCCATGAAAAGACATGATAACGAACACAATTAAGATGAATCTGAATAAAGAAGAAGAAAATAAAAGAAAAATATCATTGATTTGTATAAGAAAACTACTATTACTACCTATTTATTATTTTGCTGACTATTTTCCCTCCCTAAAGTTATGCTCTTTAATTTGATTAAAAGTTACTTTTTTCTATATCAATTTATTATTATTAATGGAAAAGAAATCAAAATATATTGATTTTCCCGCCTTTAAATTATGCTCTTTAAAAATTATTTCAAAAATTTCTTGTTTAAGGAATTTATTTAGGAAAATAAAAGAAAAATAGAATAGGAAAACAGAGGAGAAGAATAGCGTCGAGGAAACAAAGCAATAGTGAAATTTTGAAATCATTAGAAAGTTGGGATTCAAACCTAGAATATCCAAGTTGTTACTCTTATGCCTTAACCACAAGGCCATCTCTTCATGGGACCAACATTATGTTGTTGAAAAAATGTATTATATATGTTTCCGTACTTATCAATAGGGAAATTACAAAGAAGAGGTTAATCAATTAGCTGAAAACTAGCAAAGATGGACCATCCAAAAACAGACATGAGCTGGATTGAAATTTGTAATAATTGTACACAATGAGGGTACTTACTTCCATGAAGGAACTAGAATAGGATCACAGGGGTGTGTTATAGATGAATTCATCATTTGACTCTCATTCACATAATTGAGACTTCTATGCACCATACCGGTAGAATCACCCAGACCAAAAAAAATAGGCTACCAATTGGATAGAAGTAAAGTAAATAAATTTTGTTACAAAAGCTTTACACATATTGATGATGTAACGAAAATCATTTTGAAAGATAATATCAACGCCAGATATCTCAACATCTAAAAAAACTATTTGCGGTATATGCTATAAAATGAAACTTATGAAGAATAAAGGTATAAGAAGAGGAAAAATCAAATAAAGTAATGGATACAAAAGATGGTGGTGATCACTTAACCTTTAGATAATTGTACTGTTTTTTTGCTTTGTTTAGTGTTTTTGGCAATTTGAAGATTGTGAGGTATTGTATATCCTGTTAATTCCAAAGGCCGCCGAACCGTGCTCTTCTCAAGAAAAGAGTTTCAAATTTGAGCTCTAGGCTTGCTAAAAATCCCTCGAGTCACAATTGTCATGGGTTTGACACAACTCTTGCGGAGACAATATTTATCAGAGGAGATCCATATTTCTTGATATTTGATGATATACCAAATGCTTCTTTAACAGGTAGATATCTCATTTTCCCGGTCTGTACCTCCTTTTCCCAGTTAATACGATGTCCACCAGAAAACTTACTATGTTTCATGGTTGCACAGTACTCTGACAAATCTTTTTAGAGGCATGAAACTTGGTCCCTCAAAATGCAAATTTTCTAGTCCATATGACGAAGAGATATTATCCGTTTGCCAATATCACATTCTTCACAACTCAAATTCACTAGTGTATCAACATAATATCCCAACATGCAATATCTGAAAGGAAGAGAATAATAGATTTTTTTAACACAGGAAGAATGTTGGGTATGTAGCAAGAATTGATGGGAAATAGAGGGAAAGAGAGGAATTTGAAAAGTTGAGAACTTGAAGAGTTGGGAACTTGAAAAGTCCTCTTATGCTTTAATGAAAAGGCATTTATCCCTAATCAGTGGTGGAAACAAAAATAGGAGAGTTTAAATACATAAACACTCCTATTAATTGTTAAAGGGGTTGGAAAGAGGGACCACCCTCGCGCCGTCGTCGTTGTCGCTCGCTCGTCTCGTCACGTCACATCACGTCACGTCACATCACGGCTACGGCTTCGGTTTCGGATTCGGATTCGGATTTGGATTCGGATTCGGATTTGGATTTGGCAAAGTGTGGGGGTGTTTAGCCAAGGTAGAGGTTCCTTTACCAAAGAGGGTTAAAATTGGACCCAAAACAGTAGACTGTGTGTTTATTGGATATGCTGTGAACAGTAAGGCCTGTCGGTTTTTGGTTCACAAATCTGATAATCTTGAGATTCATGTTAATACAATAATTGAGTCAGATAACGCAGAGTTTTTTGAAAATATTTATCCGTATGAAACTGAATGTGAGTCGACAAGTGAAATACCTAAACGACCACGAGAAGAATCAACGGAAAATACCCTAACTAGTGAAAATCTTAGACGTAGTACTCGCCAACGGAAACCTGCTTCTTTCGGACCAGATTTTGTGGCACTATTGCTTGAAAATGAGCCTCAAACATTTAAAGCAGCTATGTCTTCATCTGAGTCAACTTATTGGAAAGAAGCAGTCAATATTGAGATTGAATCAATTTTAAGTAATCACACTTGGGAATTGGCTGATCTTCCTCCAGGAAATAAACCTTTAGGATCAAAGTGGATCTTTAAAATGAAAATTAAACCTGATGGGACTATTGACAAATATAAGGCTAGACTGGTAGTCAAAGGGTACAGACAAAAAAAAGGTCTGGACTACTTTGACACATACTCTCCAGTAACAACGATAACATCAATTAGGATGTTAATAGCACTAGCAGCAGTGCCTGATCTTAAAATCCACCAAATGGATGTAAAGACAGCCTTCTTAAATGGAGAGTTGGATGAAGAAATTTACATGGAACAACCTGAAGGGTTTATAGTTCCTGGTAAAGAAAAGAAAGTGTGCAGACTTGTGAAGTCACTTTATGGACTCAAGCAAGCACCCAAACAATGGCATGCTAAATTTGACCAAACAATGTTGGCAAATGGATTCAAGATTAACGAATGTGATAAATGTTTTTACATTAAAAATGTTATGAATCATGAAGTCATTGTTTGTTTGTATGTTGATGACATGTTAATAATGAGTAAATACATTGACGATATAAATGCTACTAAGCGCATGCTGTCCAGCAAGTTTGATATGAAGGACTTAGGAGTTGCTGATTTGATCTTAGGGGTCAAGATTATCAAAACTCCCCAGGGACTAGCATTATCTCAATCTCATTATATTGAAAAAGTATTGGATAAGTTAAAGTACTTGAATTTCAATATTGTCAAAACTCCAATTGATTGAAGTTGTACATTTAAAAAGAATGAAGGTCAAAGTGACTCTCAATTGGAATATGCCAGAGTGTTGGGAAGTTTGATGTATATTATGAATTGTACGTGACCAGATATTGCATGTGCTATTAGTAAACTGAGTCGGTTCACTAGTAATCCGAATCAAACTCACTGGATGGCAATGAAACGTGTGTTGGGTTATCTAAAATATACACAACATTATGCGTTGCATTATAATAAATATCCTGATGTGATTGAAGGATATAGTGATGCAAATTGGATCACCGAGTCAAATGATGTAAAATCCACGAGTGGTTATGTGTACATACTTGGTGGAGGAGCAGTCTCTTGGAAATCATCCAAACAGACATGTATTGCTCGCTCCACAATGGAATCTGAATTTATTGCTTTGGATAAGGCTGGTGAAGAAGCTGAATGGCTCCGGAATTTCCTAGAGGATATTCCATTCTGGCCCAAACCTGTTGGACCTATTTGCATACATTGCGATAGTCAAACAGCAATAGGTAGGGCAGGGAGCGTTATGTACAACGGAAAGTCTCGTCATATACAGCGGAGACATAACACCGTAAGACAACTACTCTCTAGTGGAATTATCATAATTGACTATGTAAAGTCAAGCGATAATGTGTCAGATCCACTAACAAAAGGCCTAGTGAGAGAGGCAGTTGAAAGATCATCTAAGGGAATGGGTTTACGGCTTAGGACAAGTCAGCAAGACGGTAACTCTATCTAGCAGACTGGAGATCCCAAGAGCTAGATTCAAGGAGAAAAACAAAGTTGTGGCTGACGGTTCGACATTGTCAATTAACTCAATCCATTCTCATGATGAAGACAATATTCAGGAACAAGGTTAAGACTTTAAGGCTTGTTAATAAGGTAATAAAGCTTAAAGTTTTTAATGATTTGCTAAGTTTGGTAGATTTGACCAAATAGTGTATCTACCAGATGACACGGTTAGAAATCACCTATGTGAGTGTGAAGTGGAAGCCGCTTCAAAGAGAATCTTATGTCAAAAGCCTATTCTCTATACACTCATGAAACCAGGAGGTGTTCATGGCTGAAACGAACACAACCGTAAGAACCATAAACAGTAAAGGGTTAATTGTGTGACATATGGTTGTCTAGGTATACACCAAAGCTCGACGGTTCAAAGATATCACATCTACCGATTGACCGAGTATATCCGACATATGTTCACTACGGAAAGTCCAAGGGGAAACCTACTTATCCAGATGCAATTAATCCTTGCCTGTAAAGTACACAATTGTACGTGCATTCCTATGTTATAACCATTCCCCATCAATGTGGGGGATTGTTGGGTATGTAGCAAGAATTGATGGGAAATAGAGGGAAAGAGAGGAATTTGAAAAGTTGAGAACTTGAAGAGTTGGGAACTTGAAAAGTCCTCTTATGCTTTAATGAAAAGGCATTTGTCCCTCATCGGTGGTGGAAAGAAAAATAGGAGAGTTTAAATACAGAAACACTCCTATTAATTGTTAAAAGGGTTGGAAAGAGGGACCCCCCTCGCGCCGTCGTCATCGTCGCTCGCTCGTCTCGTTACGTCATGTCACGTCACGGCTACGACTTTGGCTTTGGCTTTGGTAAATGATCAATCGAGAGATTGTTTTTTGGACAAAGTTTGTTTTAATTATTTAATTATTTATTTATTTAATTAATTAATTAAATAGCCAATTCAATTAATTAGTTGATAACAGAAATGTTTTCAGTTATTTAGTTGATTAACCCGACCCGACTCGGATCCGCGCACTACCCGTTTTAACTTTCCCGGTTTTATTTAAATTTCCCTCCATGACTGTTCTGAAAGGTTGCAACTTTCAGGAACAATCATTACCATTTGAAAGGTTGCAAACTTTCATCAATGGTCGTGTGGATTCTGAAAGGGTTGCAACCTTTCAGAACCTGTTCTTCTTGCTATAAATACCATTCATTCTTCAGATTATTCACTCACGAATTTTCTGATCTTCTTCTTCTTCTTCTGCACAAATTTTTTTTTCGTGTACTTTCCTGCTGTGGATTGGTTTGCTGACAGTAGAGTTTTTGGTATCTACACTCTGCTGATTAAGATCATTTTACCCTGGGAGGTTATATTCCAAATCAAACCTCGGATACTAGAGAGGAATAATTTCCTTAAGGGGACACTGTGAGTTCAGTGGACTTGATCTTTTTCTGATTTCAAAGGTTTTTTCAGATTCTGGTATGTTCTTACAGATTTTAGTTTTTGGTTAATTAAATTTTTGTTTATCTCTCTTACTGGTTCTATAAATTTCAGTTACTTTGTGTTTCTGAACAATTTATTAGAATCAGTAATTTCTGGTTTTATAACACAGTTTGGAAACAATCTTAAGGAAATTATTTTTTAATCTGTGTTTCTGGTGGAGACAAAAATCTTCATGGTTTTATACTCCTTTAAGTCTGCAATTATATTTTATTGCTTACTAACACTGTATCGATTTTTGTTTATCAGAAATGGCAAACAATGGTGTTACAGTGGCTATTGCTGCACCAACCCAAACTGTTGTACCACAAGCAGAGAAACCGGGTAAATTCACAGGTGTGAATTTCAAAGGATGGCAGCAACGAGTATTTTTTTGGCTTACCACTCTTGGTCTGTAGAAATTTACAAGTGAAGATACTCCAGTGCCTGCTGATGACATGCCAGACAGAGAAAAATTCATGATTATTGAAGCATGGAAACAGGCAGACTTTCTATGTAAAGGCTACATTTTGAGTGCTTTAGAGGATGACTTATATAATGTCTATAGTGCAATAATAACTTCAAAAGAGTTGTGGAATGCACTTGAGAAGAAATATAAGACAGAAGATGCATGCTTGAAAAAGTTTGTGGTCGCAAAGTTTTTAGACTATAAAATGGTAGATAATAAAACTGTTGGATCACAAGTGCAGGAACTTCAACTTATTCTCCATGATCTGATTGCTGAAGATATGGTAGTAAATGAAGCTTTTCAAGTGGCTACAATGATCGAGAAGTTGCCTCCTTTGTGGAACGATTTCAAGAATTATCTAAAGCACAAACGTAAAGAAATGAAGCTTGAAGATCTTATGATTTGGCTCAAGATTGAGGAAGATAACAAAAATGCCGAAAAGAAGTCGCGTAAGAGTTCTACAATCATTGGAGTTAATATTGTTAAAGAAGCTCCTACAAAAGACAAAAAGAGAAAGAAGTCCAACGGGAAGAATTCAGAACAGGCCAAGAAGAAATTCAAAGGCAACTGTTACAATTGTGGCAAGGCTGGTCATAGGTCTTCTGATTGTCGTGCTCTAAGAAAGGACAAAGACAAAGGCAAAGGTAAAATTCAAGAAAACATCGTGGAAGAGATGGAAGATGCCTATGACTTATGTTCAATGATCGGAGTGTAACTTAGTTGGAAATCCCAAGGAGTGGTTTCTCGACTCAGGTGCCACTCGACATATTTGCTTTGCGAAAGAAGCCTTTGCAACGTACACTCCTGCTAAGTACGATGAAGATTTGTTCATGGGAAACACAGCAACAGCAAGAATTGCAGGAACTGGGAAAGTAATGTTGAAAATGACATCCGGCAAGGTGTTGACATTGAACAGGGTTCTGCATGTCCCTAATATTAGGAAGAATTTAGTTTCTGCTGCACTACTCGTTAAGAACGGGTTTAAGTGTGTCCTAGTTAGTGATAAAGCTGTAATAAGTAAGAATGAAATGTTCATAGGAAAGGGCTACCTCAATGAGGGTCTTTTCAAACTGAATGTAATGGTTGTTGACAGTATTAATAAAAATTCTACTTCTATTTACTTATTGGAGTCAAATGATTTATGGCATGCCCGTTTGGGACATGTAAATTACAAAGCCTTGCAAAAATTGGTTAATCTAGAAGTATTGCCTGATTTTAAATGCGATAAATCGAAATGCGAAATTTGTGTGGAAAGTAAGTTTGTTAAGCATCCTTATAAGTCTGTTGAAAGAAATTCCAAAACTTTAGACTTAATTCACACAGATATATGCGATATGAAGTCAACACCATCTCGTGGTGGAAAAAAGTATTTTATAACTTTTATTGATGACTGCACTCGATTTTGTTATGTATATTTGCTTAATAGTAAGGATGAAGCAATTGATGCATTTAAGCAATACAAAAATGAAGTGGAGAACCAATTGAATCTAAAGATAAAAATGATTCGGAGTGATAGGGGTGGAGAATATGAATCTCCTTTTGCAGAGATATGTTTGGAATATGGTATTATTCATCAAACTACTGCACCTTATACACCACAGTCAAATGGTTTGGCTGAACGGAAGAATAGAACATTAAAGGAAATGATGAATGCCTTAATGATCAATTTTGGTTCACCACGAAACCTTTGGGGGGAAGCCATCCTTACAGCTAATAAAATACTCAATAGAGTACCCCATCGAAAAACACAATCAATTCCATATGAGATGTGGAAAGAAGGAAACCCAACTTGAAATATTTCAAAGTGTGGGGGTGTTTAGCCAAGGTAGAGGTTCCTTTACCAAAGAGGGTTAAAATTAGACCCAAAACAGTAGACTGTGTGTTTATTGGATATGCTGTGAACAGTAAGGCCTGTCGGTTTTTGGTTCACAAATCTGATAATCTTGAGATTCATGTTAATACGATAATTGAGTCAGATAACGCAGAGTTTTTTGAAAATATTTATCCGTATAAAACTGAATGTGAGTCGACAAGTGAAAGACCTAAATGACCACGAGAAGAATCAACGGAAAATACACTAACTAGTGAAAATCTTAGGCGTAGTATTCGCCAACGGAAACCTGCTTCTTTCGGACCAGATTTTGTGGCACTATTGCTTGAAAATGAGCCTCAAACATTAAAAGCAGCTATGTCTTCATCTGAGTCAACTTATTGGAAAGAAGTAGTCAATAGGGAGATTGAATCGATTTTAAGTAATCACACTTGGGAATTGACTGATCTTCCTCCAGGAAATAAACCTTTAGGATCAAAGTGGATCTTTAAAAGGAAAATTAAACCTGATGGGACTATTGACAAATATAAGGCTAGATTGGTAGTCAAAGGGTACAGACAAAAAAAAGGTCTGGACTACTTTGACAAATACTCTCCAGTAACAAGGATAACATCAATTAGGATGTTAATAGCACAAGCAGTAGTGCATGATCTTAAAATCCACCAAATGGATGTAAAGACAGCCTTCTTAAATGGAGAGTTGGAGGAATAAATTTACATGGAACAACCTGAAGGGTTTATAGTTCCTGGTAAAGAAAAGAAAGTGTGCAGACTTGTGAAGTCACTTTATGGACTCAAGCAAGCACCCAAACAATGGCATGCTAAATTTGACCAAACAATGTTGGCAAATGGATTCAAGATTAACGAATGTGATAAATGTTTTTACATTAAAAATGTTATGAATCATGAAGTCATTGTTTGTTTGTATGTTGATGACATGTTAATAATGAGTAAATACATTGACGATATAAATGCTACTAAGCGCATGCTGTCCAGCAAGTTCTATATGAAGGACTTAGGAGTTGCTGATTTGATCTTAAGGGTCAAGATTATCAAAACTCCCCAGGGACTAGCATTATCTCAATCTCATTATATTGAAAAAGTATTGGATAAGTTCAAGTACTTGAATTTCAATATTGTCAAAACTCCAATTGATTTAAGCTGTACATTTAAAAAGAATGAAGGTCAAAGTGACTCTCAATTGGAATATGCCAGAGTGTTGGGAAGTTTTATATATATTATGAATTGTACGCGACCAGATATAGCATGTGCTATTAATAAACTGAGTCGGTTCACTAGTAATCCGAATCAAACTCACTGGATGGCAATGAAACGTGTGTTGGGTTATCTAAAATATACACAACATTATGCGTTGCATTATAATAAATATCCTGATGTGATTGAAGGATATAGTGATGCAAATTGGATCACCGGGTCAAATGATGTAAAATCCACGAGTGGTTATGTGTTCATACTTGGTGGAGGAGCAGACTCTTGGAAATCGTCCAAACAGACATGTATTGCTCGCTCCACAATGGAATCTGAATTTATTGCTTTAGATAAGGCTGGTGAAGAAGTTGAATGGCTCCGGAATTTCCTAGAGGATATTCCATTCTGGCCCAAACCTGTTGGACCTATTTGCATACATTGCGATAGTCAAGCAGCAATAGGTAGGGCAGGGAGCGTTATGTACAACGGAAAGTCTCGTCATATACGGCGGAGACATAACACCGTAAGACAACTACTCTCTAGTGGAATTATCACAATTGACTATGTAAAGTCAAGCGATAATGTGTCAGATCCACTAACAAAAGGCCTAGTGAGAGAGGCAGTTGAAAGATCATCTAAGGGAATGGGTTTACGGCTTAGGACAAGTCAGCATGACGGTAACTCTATCTAGCAGACTGGAGATCCCAAGAGCTAGATTCAAGGAGAAAAACAAAGTTGTGGCTGACGGTTCGACATTGTCAATTAACTCAATCCATTCTCATGATGAAGACAATGTTCAGGAACAAGGTTAAGACTTTAAGGCTTGTTAATAAGGTAATAAAGCTTACAGTTTTTAATGATTTGCTAAGTTTGGTAGATTTGACCAAATAGTGTATCTACGAGATGACACGGTTAGAAATCACCTATGTGAGTGTGAAGTGGAAGCCGCTTCAAAGAGAATCTTATGTCAAAAGCCTATTCTCTATACACTCATGAAACCAGGAGGTGTTCATGGCTGAAACGAACACAACCGTAAGAACCATAAACAGTAAAGGGTTAATTGTGTGACATATGGTTGTCTAGGTATACACCAAAGCTCGACGGTTCAAAGATATCACATCTACCGATTGACCGAGTATATCCGACATATGTTCACTACGGAAAGTCCAAGGGGAAACCTACTTATCCAGATGTAATTAATCCTTGCCTGTAAAGTACACAATTGTACTTGCATTCCTATGTTATAACCATTCCCCATCAATGTGGGGGATTGTTGGGTATGTAGCAAGAATTGATGGGAAATAGAGGGAAAGAGAGGAATTTGAAAAGTTGAGAACTTGAAGAGTTGGGAACTTGAAAAGTCCTCTTATGCTTTAATGAAAAGGCATTTGTCCCTCATCGGTGGTGGAAAGAAAAATAGGAGATTTTAAATAAAGAAACACTCCTATTAATTGTAAAAGGGTTGGAAATAGGGACCCCCCTCGCGCCGTCGTCGTCGTCGCTCGCTCGTCTCGTCACGTCACGTCACGGCTACGGCTTTGGCTTTGGCTTTGGCTTTGGCTTTGGAAAATGATCAATCGAGAGATTATTTTTTGGACAAAGTTTGTTTTAATTATTTAATTATTTATTTATTTATTTAATTAATTAACTTTCTCGGTTTTATTTAAATTTCCCTCCATGACTGTTCTGAAAGGTTGCAACTTTCAGGAACAGTCATTACCATTTGAAAGGTTGCAAACTTTCTTCAATGGTCGTGTGGATTCTGAAAGGGTTGCAACCTTTCAGAACCTGTTCTTCTTGCTATAAATACCATTCATTCTTCAGATTATTCACTCACAAATTTTCTGATCTTCTTCTTCTTCTTCTGCACAAATTTTTTCTTCGTGTACTTTCCTGCTGTGGATTGGTTTGCTGACAGTAGAGTTTTTGGTATCTACACTCTGCTGATTAAGATCATTTTACCCTGGGAGGTTATATTCCAAATCAAACCTCGGATACTAGAGGGGAATAATTTCCTTAAGGGGACACTGTGAGTTCAGTGGACTTGATCTTTTTTTGATTTCAAAGGTTTTTTCAGATTCTGGTATGTTCTTACAGATTTTAGTTTTTGGTTAATTAAATTTCTGTTCATCTCTCTTACTGGTTCTATAAATTTCAGTTACTTTGTGTTTCTGAACAATTTATTAGAATCAGTAATTTTTGGTTTTATAACACAGTTTGGAAACAAAGAAGACTATACATGCATAAAAGATACATACAATATATATGAGAATTTAATCCCACAACATGAAAACAGGTTCAAAAAAGGAAAGCAAAGTTGATAATCTAACTAGTAATTTCCTTCTAGAGGTAAAAAGATCAACTTCTCTATTAGAAATGTCAAGTCAACCAAAAAAGAGGGGTTTGGTATTGGGACAATGTTAGTGGTTTACAAAGGACGTAAGTGATGGAGCAAGTATGGATCAGAGAACCATGACTTTCAGCTTTCCTAACTGATTGTCAACCTTTTCATGCTAAAATGACAGAGAGAGAAATGGAGAGAGAACTTACCTATGCACGTCAACATTGTTACACTAATAACAAGTCATAGTTGCTTTTTCAAAACACGTATCACAGTAAATTTCACAAATCTTTTTTTGCAAGTTCATATAGAAAATGCTAGAAATTTAGATGTTGACGGACTCCTGAATATTCAACTTAAGTGAAGCTCATATTGCTCTATAGTTTTGACAATGAACAAGAATCTAGATGCTATCAAAGTGCCCCATGCAGCTTCTTTTGTTGCACGGAATTAAGATTATCGTATGAACAAAATGAAATATGTTGAGACAAAATATCATCGGATACAAAAAGCTTAATCATAATAAGCAAAATAAAGTTCTTGTCTACTTTAAAACTAACATGCTTATCTTTCATAATAAATTCTTCTTACATAGCAGAAGCATATCCACCGGTGCATACCAAGTATTCTATATAAGTTTGTTGTTTTGTACTTTAGTGATATACCAACAGACACACTATAGGTGCTATAACATCTTCTTTTGGACAAGAAAAGAGAATTTTCAAAACAACTAAGACAACCTGTTATAGAGCAAAAACTTTGACACACAAAATCAATATTTGTCTAGCTAAAAATGCACTATATAATTAAATCGTTATCTTTGCAAAAAACTGGAAAAGAAAAAAGCCCAACCATAGTGCAGTATGCATTGATGTTAAATTATTTTGAACCTAAAATTTTAACTAATCAGTAAATTGATTTTGAAGTAAATGTTCGAAGAACGAACTAAATTTTAATCCCTATCTATTAATTAATAGTAGAACACGGTATTAGCAACCTATGTAGCGAAAGCAACTCAATACCCAAATAATGAGGAAAGCATAGAGTAAAAATCAAATTAGGACGTGGACTATTGTACTACCATCAAAGTAATTAGGAAAAAAGTACCCAAACAAATTAAAATATATTGATTACTATTGCTTAATGGAAATAAAATATCAAAGTTTCTAATAGTTGTGTGATATATATAGCTGATATATTGTTTGACGATCAAATCCAGAACTTTAGTACTATATTATTTATCGATAACTATCTTTATTTATAAAAAATTAAGGAAATTTTATTAGTTAATTTTAAAATTGTATTTTTATATGTCATTACTTACGTTCATTATATTTTTTGATATTCATTTTATTTGTTACCTTTGTTAATATTTATGTTGATATTTAGCACAATCTAGAAATTTATTCAAATACAAATAAAATTTGCATAAACAGTTGACCGATAATTTTGGGCCACAATTCCAAGCCCACAAAATTTGAGCCCATTACATAATTTTTTTTCTTTTTATGTTTAACTAGGTCAAGAAATAAGATAGTGGTGTATGATTATTATTTTTACATTGGGAGGAATAATTTATAAATAGAAAAAACCCTAAAAATTTCTCATTTTTTGGCACAAAGGCAGCCGCCACCCAACCTTCCATTTTCCTTTTCTCCTCCACGCCGGAGATTTGACTGGCAAACAAACAGCCTTCGACCCTCAACCAAAAGCTCCGAACAGCCACCCGAAACCACCATTGCTCCAACCACCAGCTCCAAGTCGGAGCGCCACGACCAAGACCCATCGGAAAGCCACCAAACCCATAAGAAAACCAGATCCAAAACCCCTTTCGTTTTCTCGTTTTCCAGCAGCAGCTCTGGCGAGGAGCTTAAAGCTCCAATGAACCGGAGCTAAACAACGCAGCCATTCCCTTCCCCTTTCCCCTTTTCAATTTTTTGTTTGTATTCACTGGTGTCTTCACCATTAAATCCAGAAAGCTAAGTTCTAGCAAACAAGAGCAGTACCACCAGATCTCCACCACGATGAGCTTCAAGCTCGATGAATCGGTGAACAACGAACTACAACCAGCTCCATCTAACTGCTGCGATGCTACTTTCAGTGACCAACAAATCCCAACACACCGTTAACTCCGGTGAACAACAGCCACACTACAACAACAACTCTACAATGCCCAACAATGGTGAGAACTCAAATCGGACCCTTTAATTTTGTTCTTAATGTTGATTAGTATTGATCTATGTTTTCATTTTTTTAAATATGTTGGTTGTTTAACATTAAGTAATTTTATTCTTGCTCTATGTATCTCTTTTGGTTTGTTGTTTGTGACGTTCACTTAGTTATATTAATGGGTATTTTCATATTCATAGTTAAAAGTTTATAATTTGTTTATGTTCAATTCTTTTAATTCTCTGTTGGTGGGTTATGATTATTAACTAATTGATATTATTTTTATTTTTTATTATTATTAGATAGGATACATGTGCTATTGCTAGAATGCCTTTCTTTTGTTCATTTGTGTCACTGTCATCATCTCTTGTTTAAGTTTTCAGATTTTAAATTTATATATCAATATGTGTTGTCATTGTGTTTATTGGTTGCTTTATTTTAATTTTAGTTTTCCTCATTTTTATGTTAATGGCTATTCCATTTGCTCATTGTTTATTGATGTTTCATTAATTGTTTCGTCCCTTGTATTGATGTTATGTTATTAGTGGAGTAATTTGAAAATTCTTGATTTTATATGAGTTGTTTACTTATTCTTTTTATAGTGAGTAATGTGATATTCTTGTTGTTAGCTTTATTATGATAATAGTTAGTTACATGTTAAAATTGACCAATGAGAAAATCACTCTGTCGGTTTTGGAGGCCTTCCCATTTAAAAAGACGGAAATTTGGTTTAATTTTATATATATTGTTGGTGATTCCCTTTTCACTTTTAAAAATCACTTATTCTTTAAATTCTTTTAAAATTGAAATAATTTATTATTTTTTGAGTCACCACGACGTTTTGCCCTATTTGAATATAATAGGGATGTGAACACCGCCTCGGAGCTCAAATGGAACCAAACAACATTCTTCAGACACACATGGTAAAATTCTACTCATTTTATGTCACTATTTCTTTGTTTTTCCCCATTTTTTATGTTTGTGATTCTGCACTTGTTTTTTTTTCATGGTAAAGGCATAATCCTTTTGGAATAATGATTACCATTGGAATTAAGTTTTTTTCTTCTCTTTAATTATTTTTTATGAAAAATATATAAGGAAAAGTTTATGTTAACTATAAGAAAAATCATTTATATTGTGTCATATAATAAATGAAACCTTAAGTTATACTTACAAATGGGGCTACAAAAAGAAGATCATTAGATGGCCAATACATTGATGTTGGGGGGATTTTAGAGCCAAAACGTAAAGTCAGGTTATTTTTGTAACAAATTCGATAATTCAATGGAATTTGACGCCATTTTCGACTAGACATAAGACATAAAGTGAAATAGTGATTTGACTAATATTTGCACAATTTTGAATGCTAAGAATATAAAAGGAAATGTTTTTATAATTGCATGTTATCTCTCAAGATAGATTGTTGATGTCAAATTCTTATTGTACATGCATTTGGAAATATAATAATTGCAATGAAAATGTAAGAGCATTAAAGATTTTCTACATAGAACTTTGTCTTATATTCTTTGTTGTCTCAATCACTGAAAATATCAAGTTCCAATTCAGTCGATTTACATAAAAACCAATTAGTTCTTTTCCCTCAAATTCTCGTCGAATAACAACCTGTTCAATCCAATCATCGTAGAATCCAAAAACTCCATCAATGTCCTTATGCAACATGAGAAAATGGTTAACTCTTGAATGTTGATCCCAAATAGGAATCCTGACCTCATCTTCTACCTCAGCGACTATAGCTACTAAAGGATCCATGTTCTCGAAGATGTACTTCAAATCACTTTCATTAAATCTTACACCTCTAAAATCCTTTGTCAGCCATTTCACCAAAGGAAACTCACCTCTAATTAGTGAGTTTCCTTTGGTGAAATGGCTGACAAAGGATTTTAGAGGTGTAAGATTTAATGAAAGCGATTTGAAGTACATTTTTAGAGAATATGGATCCTTTAGTGGCAATATTCGTCGAGGTAGAAGATGAGGTCATGATTCCTATTTGGGATCAAGACACAAGAGTTAACCATTTGCTCATGAGGCATAGGTACATTGATGGAGTTTTTGGATTATATGATGATTGGATTAATTAAACAAGTTGTTACGATGAGGATTTGAGAAAAAAGAACTAATTGGTTTATGTCAATCGGATTGAATGTGAACTTGACATTTTCAATGATTGAGACAACAGATAATATAAGAGAAAGTTTTGAGTACAAAATCTTAATGTTTTTACATTTCTCTTTAATTAATTTTATGATAAATAAAGAAGTACAAATTCAAATCAAATAAGGAAAAAAGTAAATATAGACATGAATGCAAATCAAACTCTATAAAAGGTACAAGAAGTTGAAGGGAAAAAAATGTCTTCGCAATAACACAAATCGTGAGAATTTTTCCAGCAAATCAAGAATGATAGCTATTGCATATTCATGAAATTTATCATCTTAAGAGCAGTGGTTATGTGAGAAAAAATGCGGTGCTTCGTCACAACAACGTAAGGACCAGGTTCACGAGTTTTGTTACACTCTGAACTATTGAATATTGAAGTCTGATCAATTAGAAGCTAGGGTTATTAGTTTTTGTTGATTTGTTCTAGATTTATTATTTAGTTGTAATAATTCCTATATTGTGTAACAAGAAGTGGGTTTGACTTCTTGTGGGTAGAGTCTTGAGAGAATTGTAACAAGAAGTGGGTTTGACTTCCTGGGGGTAAAGTTAAGAGAGAGGTTGTGAGAATTCTAAACAAGAAGTGTGTTTGACTTCTTGGGTGGTTAGAGTTAAGAAGAGTTGAGAATTTGTGTAAACAAGAAGCGAGTTTGACTTCTTGGTGAGTGGAGAATTTTCAATTATAGTTAAACGAAAAGAGTATAAGTTTAGAGTTAGATTCATTGATTAACTGAGTTTTAACCTTGAATTAATATAAAATTTCGGTGTGGTTTTTCCCTTCCTTGACTTAGGAAGGTTTCCACGATAAAATCTCTGTTTTATTATGTTGCTACAAAAGTACAAGAACCTAATTCTTGTATTGGGGTAAGGTTTCTTCTATTGGTATCAGGGCATGTCTTTTCATTAAAAGACTAACATCTTGAAAAAGGTCAAGGGTTGCACCACCTACACCATAAGAAGGAGCTTCTCAAACTCGACCACCAATGTTTAATGAAAAGTATTATGGATGGTGGAAGAACCACATGATGGATCACTTGTTAGGAGAAAATTCAGACCCCATATAAAATGGAATGATGGAACCACTCAAGTACCAAAGGATAGGAAATGATAAGTTATAAATTCATATTTAAGATGATTGATTAAAGTATAAATAATAAGATGTTATAATTATCATCTTCTTTTACATTATTAATGTTTGTTACTACGTAATCTTCTATGTAAGATAATATAATGTTTTAGTTTTAATAAGAGATAGGTTTTAAGTATTATTTTATAAATTTCATGATATTATATTTCCGAGCGAGGCGCCGGTTATTTTACTAGTATAATATATAATATTGTATAAAAAGTATGTATACACGTTGTTTATATAATATTTAACATCTATTTATTACTATGCTGACTGATTTTCCCTCCCTGAAATTATGCTCTTTAATTTGATTAATAATCCTTTCTAAAATCTATTTATTATTATTATTATTAATATTAATAGAAAATAGATTAAAATATATTGATTTTCCCGCCTTTACTTTATGCTCTTTAATTTGATTAATAATTTATTTCATAAATATCTTGTTTAAGAAATTTATTTAGGAAAATAGAAGGAAAACAGACGAGATGAATAGTGTAGAAGGAAATAAAGCTATAGTTAAATTTTGAAACTATTTAGAAACTTTCTTATTTTAAGAAACTTTGAGGATCCATTTAGGTAAGAAAGGTTTAATCCAAATTAAAATAGGATTAGATAACTATAAGTCGTTAGTAATAGTAGGTCATAATATAGTATAGTATACTACACATCCAATTTATAATTAATTTTCAATGGCGGAATTATTGTGGGATAGAGGCACAACTCTTGGTCAAGGTAGTTTCGGTGTCGTCTCGTTAGCTTCTACCTCCAATGCACTATTTCACGGCGTTACTCTTTCCTCTCTTATTGCCGTCAAGTCTTGCAACTACAATGCTTCTCAATCATTGAAAGAAGAAGAGGAATTTCTCAGCATGTTCAAATACTCTCCGGCCATTATTCGATGTTTCGGAGCTAATCTCTCATTCGAAGATGAAGTCATCATTTACAACTTATTGCTGGAGTATGCATCAGGAGGAAGCCTTGCCAATCGTCTTCGCAATTGCAATTCACTGACCGAGTTTGAAGTTAAAAAACACACAAAGAATATTCTTTTAGGCCTCAGTTGCATTCACACCAACGGAATTATTCACTGCGACATCAAACCTGACAATATTCTCCTGGTGGGCACAGAAGAAACTGCCAAGATTGCTGATTTCGGGCTTTCCATTACTTTTGAACAGGCTGTCAAAGAAAAACGACAACTGATGATCAGGGAACAAAAATGTATATGGCACCTGAATTGGTGCGTAACTATGAGTATGGCCCACATGTTGATATTTGGGCTCTTGGTTGCACTGTCTATGAGGTGATTACAGGGACACCGCTGTGGGACGGAGATGATGATCATGTGTTGCACCAAATCGCGTTTGAGAAACCTAAGTTTCAGACTTCTAAGTTGTCAAAGGAAGCCAAAGATTTTCTGAAGAGATGTCTTGTGAAGAATCCCAGCTCGCGTTGGACTACCGATCTGCTCTTGAACCATCCTTTTCTGCAGAATTATTCGTCCATCGTAGTCAACACAGCAAAGACAAGGAAGAAGAAAAGTGGTTCAGAGTCCCTTCTACACAAACCAATCCGGAAGATAACATTCAAGTGCGGCAATCATAAATTCGTGAGGCAGTTACCAGATATGAAGGAAGTAGAGAACGGAACTTGTGGAAGGGTACTGGGTACTAACAAATAGATAGATAGTTAATAATAAACAAATGATTTGTAATATATGTAAAGAAGTATGTAGTGTGGACTTGATCCCTCTGTAGGATTTATTTTGGGGTATGTAGGCAGCGTGTGACGAAGATATCCTCACGTGCATAATAAAAAGGTTGTATAAATGATCAACATTCCTTATAAAGGGTTATTCATTAGTGTTAAATGCTAGTCCAATTTCAAACTGCAAACTTTATAGCAAATTCATGATTATTCATTTAAATTTTGAGAAACATCTTTCTGTGATCTGAAATATATAAAAAGGGTTTTAATTCTTTCATTTTTTTGGGCATGAATGAGTGGCAGATCATCGATAAAGTGTCTTCAAACATTTCAGAATGCAGAGCTTATCACAAAGAAAAGTATCTTTCCGATAAAATGTCTTTCAACATTTCAGAATACAGAGCATATCACAACGAAAAGTATCTTTCCGATCAAATGTCTTCAACCATTTCCGATAGTGAAGGCTGTGCAGCACCAACTGAGTTGTTTTAAGCAACTTGTTCCATTTTAAATTCACATACTGACCATAACAGTAATAGGATTCCAAGCGATGAACGATTAAAGAACTCAGTACTCACATATTGACCATAAATCTAATTGTTGATTTGTATTTGTGACAAATAGCTAGTATGAGAAGTCTAACAGTAGAGTCGGATGATAGAACCAAAAGATACGAGTCACATAGACGATGCAAGCATCAAGAATTTAGGGGTGCATATCAGTCGATTCGGTTCGGTTTTGAACATTATCGGTTTTGCTTATCGGTTATCGGTTTGTAAACTAGCTAAACCGTTAAAGAACCATTAAGTTATCTGTTAATCGGTTATCGACCCTTATCGGTTCGGTTATCGGGTTAACCGTTAACATATCACACATTTTTTAAAAATATAAATCACATCAAGAACAGGCAAAAGGTCCTGCAACGGTGCAACTAAAGTGACAGAATACTAAAGCATACTAAAGTAGTAAAGTGACAGAATACTAGCAAACACTTTGACATTGCCTTCTCTCTCTTTCTTTTACTGGCTAAAGCATACGAATACTAAAGCATGTATATTGTATACTGTATAGCACAAAGCCACACACTAAAACACAAACAAAACAGTACATGATTCAATATTCATCACAACCTTTTTATACATGAGACAAGTCCTTGAAAGATCACAAAATGAACTCTCACACTCACAGTTCCTTAGTTCCTTAGAGTTCACAGTAAGGCTATCACTATCAGTATGCATTTATGCTCACCCAACTCTCAACACAACACAACATTTTCTACTAGAAAACACTCGACACAGCAGCCACAACAGTCAACAAATCCCGAACAGCCACAACAGTCAACACTCAACACAACAACTGAACAACACTTCAATTAGTTCAATGAACTTCTCAAATCTCAACACAAATATGAAATATCATAAGAAAATAATGGAATAAAATAGCAACACTACAAGGCACAAGTTGCAAGCCTGCAGGCTGCAACATTGCAGAAGTAAAAAACACAACTTAAAATTGTCTAACATAATCAATCTGCCACAGCCCACACAGGCGCAAACAAAATTTCAAAAATTCAAAATAGCAGTCACACAATTTGACCTATTGCATTTGAATTAGAAGCTCCACTTTCACCAACAACCTTATTAGTTATTAAGTGAATTTAAAATTTTGAGACTTACTTGTGAGGCGTGAGCACTTGAGCACTGAGCGACTGAGAACCTGAGACTGGAGAGCCGACTGCTAAGTAGGTCTGTGCAGCAGTCGTGAGAAACTGAGAACTAAGAAGAGTAAGACTCGTAACTATGATGGCTCAGGTACAAACTTTTCTCTAACATAAAACAGTAACTATGTTTATTTTGCATTAAATTGGTGGCACTGGCAACATATTTGAAATTTTGAATTCCATTTGAAATTTTGCATAATGTAATTGTAAGGGTCAATGGTCATTGCATAATGCATACACTTGATAATTGATATTTTCTCAAAAGTAAAGACAATACTTTATTGCTCTATACTTCTTTTAAGGCTATTCCAGCACTCATTTGACTCTCTGATAGACTGATAGACTGATACCCACTCCAATACGCTCGAATTTAATTCAACACCACAATAAAGTCTCTTAATGTGGTAGTTTTAAATCACTGTTTCAAGTGAACACACTATTCTTGATAATTAAAAAGACACCTGAGAGTCAAATCTCACTCTCCTAGGGGAACTTAATAATTAATTACTACCAATAATATAATCATATAGTACAAAATAATCCACTCACACCAACCCAGAGGTGTATAAAATACTTGATTAAACAGAGCACTACCACAGTATTAACCACTAATTATCTTTTCTTCAAGTTTGATCTGAGTTGTAGATTTTGTCAGACAAGTTGCACTAAAAAACTTAAGGAAGCAAGAAAAGCAAATGAAGGGCAATTTTCCATTTAATAATACACTTGAAAACCCTACCAATCTTACTGTACAAGAGGAAAACTTCTGAGCGTTAAACCCTTCTTAGAGTTAGAATAAATCCCTGAGCGGCTGAGCCTAGTACATTACAATAGCATTTTCATCAAAGGAACAAACTGAACATGGTCATAATATCACCCATTCAAAAATATAATACTAACAAGACAATAACTGAAGCTAATACTAACAAGTAACAAGACTTTGAGTCATGAAAATAGACATACATGAAATCAGGATGATAAATGGAACGAATAAAGAAATTACAAGCTTGACTCTTGAGGACTGAGGTGTCATCGTTAGTCGTTACCTTGTGAGACGTGAGTTGCGTCCTCGCCTGAGTGACTGGAGAGTAGTTGTCGCCTCGCCGGACGCCTGAGTTACTCGTTGGTTAGTCGTCGCCTCACCTGAGTTTGGAAATTGGAGAAACTTTGAAGTTTAGAATTTGGAGAAAGGAGAGAGCGGCGAGAAATGAAGTTTTCTAACCTAACCCCTAACTTAGAAATTACAACTGTGAAATTAGAAATTAGGAAAAAAAAAGTAGCGGTTCTTATCGGGTAATCGGGTACCCTGAGATATTTCCTTCCCAAACGCGTCACCCAAACCGTTAATCCAATTAAGAAAATTACTGAACCGATCCCCGAACCAATTACCCAATAGCCCGACCCTTTAGCCCAATAAACCGAAAATCGGTTCGGGTTAATGGTTTGACCCGATTTTTGCACAGGCCTAATCAAGATAGACAGAATTAAGTAGCTGGACTAAAACAGACTGAACTGAATGAAGAAAACTCGTTGTGAACAGATCTACAACCATGAGTGGAGCACAATGTCCAGCGTTCCTACATCTTCTCCAGCTATCATGTCTATCTCCATGTCCACCACTTTGTTGCTGCCTCCTTCAGCACATCCCATGCGGTAAAATAATCCCCACAGGAAGTGCTCACTGTTCCATCCTGCAAGAACATCCACAGAAATTTAAACTTAAATTCAAGGCACACAAAATATAGATAAATTCATCCCCAGATTGTACAATCAGTACTTCTACAGCATCGCCTGATGACTTACCGCACTAAACCATTTATATTCAAACGAAACCAAACAAGTATTGCTAACTTAAAAGGAATAATCTTCTGGATAGACAGGAAAATTAATCTTCTACAGAGCATAATTGAATATATATATTACCTAAAATTTCATGAAAGGGAATAAGAAAATGAGAAAATAACGTAGATATTATAAATGTACTTTGAGAATCACTGCATAGTGTTGCGGAAACCGAATATAGAGAGAGTGATGGAATCACGACTGCTATATCTGAAGGTAGCTAATAAATAGTAAATAAGACAACAATAAAAGGAATACCAGAAATTAACGAGGTTCGGCAAACTTTTTGTTTTCTTTTGCCTATTCCTCGGACACAACCAACCAATATTTATTTCACTCCAAAAGAGTACAAGTGAAATACTACAAGAGAGAAAGAAGAACAAATGCCTTAGGAGATGAGAAGGCAAGTGAGAGGTGTGTTACAAATGAATTAGGAGCTACCTATTTATAGGAGTGAATTCTTCCTATTGATGTCATCCATGACATCACAATATGTCAAAATGTCAAGATTTACCTTGTGAAACCAATTTATTGTTCACCTAAATTTCACCTACAAAAGGTGCTATCTTGACTTTTCTACCAATGAAGAATTATCCTCCTAACTACCATATCTTCTCACTAATCCATTTTTGAATCTTGTCAAATTTAACAAATCTCCACCTTGGCAAGATTCTCCATTTTCAACTTTCTCTCAACAACAATTTTGATTGTGTCTTCAACCATAATCTTCAATGTTCAACAATGTTGATCAAGTTCAAACAATGTTGAAACTTGACCGCAGTCACCACTTTTGTCAACATATCGGTAGGATTATCCGTAGTATGAATTTTCTGCATTATGACTCCACCATCTTCTATGATGTCTCGTATGAAATGATATCGGACGTCAATATGCTTCGTTCTTGCATGATAAACTTGGTTCTTTGCTAATTGAATAGCATTCTGACTATCACAAAATATTGTGATTCCTTCTTGTCCAATACCAAGCTCTTTAAGCAATCCTTGAAGCCAAATTGCTTCCTTCGCAGCCTCTGTAATTGCCATGTACTCTGCCTCAGTGGTAGACAAAGCAACTGTTGACTGCAAAGTAGACTTCCAACTAACTGGTGCATTTACAACAGTGAAAACATAACCAGTAGTTGATCTTCGTTTGTCCAAATCACCTGCATAATCTGAGTCACAATATCCAACAAGATATTGACTATCTTTATGCTCGAAAACCAAACCAACATCTACAGTATTATGAATATACCGTAGAATCCATTTTACAGCCTGCCAATGATCCTTTCCAGGGTAATGCATGTACCTGCTTACAAATCCAACAACGTGTGAAATATCTGGCCTTGTGCAAATCATTGCATACATCAAGCTACCAATAGCATTTGCGTATGGCACTCTTGACATATATTCTCGTTCAGCTTCATTCTTAGGTGACATAGCATCACTAAGCTTAAAATGAGGAGCAAGCGGAGTGCTAACCGACTTCGTTTTTTTATTCATACCGAATCGGTTTAGTACTCTCTTCAAATATTCTTTCTGAGATAAATAGAGTTTCTTTGAATGTCTATCTCTTTTTATCTCCATGCCAAGAATCTTCTTTGCCTCACCCAAATCCTTCATCTCAAACTCCTTTCTTAGTTGAATCTTTAGCTTTTCAATTTCCTCTTGACTTTTAGAAGCTATCAACATATCATCAACATATAGGAGAAGATATATAAAGGAATTATCTTCAAGCTTGCGCAAATACACACAATGATCGTATTTGCTTCTTATGTACCTTTGCTGCAACATAAACTTGTCAAATCGTTTGTACCATTGTCTAGAAGATTGTTTCAATCCATACAACGATTTTTCAAGTTTGCACACCATATTTTATTTTCCATCAACTTTGAATCCTTCTGGCTGAGTCATATAGATTTCCTCTTCCAAGTCTCCATGTAAAAAAGCAGTTTTTACATCCAACTGAACTAGTTCCAAATTCAACTGTGCTACCAAAGCCAACAAAACTCTAATGGAGGAGTGTTTCACAACTGGAGAAAATATCTCATTATAATCAATTCCCTTCTTTTGAGCATATCCTTTGGCCACCAATGTTGCTTTGTAGCGAACATCTTCTTGGTTAGGAAATCCCTCTTTCTTTGCAAATACCCATTTGCACCCAATTGCTTTCTTGCCCTCTGGGAGATTGGCCAATCTCCATGTATGATTCTGATGAAGGGATTGCATTTCTTCATCCATGGCATTCCTCCACTTATCTTCTTGTGAACTTTGGACTGCGTCTTTATAAGTGGTAGGAATGTCATCGGCTGCAATTGAGTTTGCACAAGCCACCATATCTGTGAGTCGAGCAGGTTTTCTTATTGTCGTTTTTGACTTGCTCGTTGCTATTGATTCAAGTTGTGGTTGAGGTTCTTGAGATGGAACCTCCTCTTCGACTGGCTCTCCTTCAAGAGGAAAATCTTCTGTTGTTTCCTCGTTTGTTCCTTGTGTTGGGAAAATTATCTTTCCCTCAAACTCCACCTGCTTTGAAGCACCATCAATTTGTTTGGCTTCTTCAAGTGTTACCTTATTTGTCAAGGCAGATTCATTAAAGGTAACATCCCTACTGAAAATAACTTTTCTTGTCTCTGGACACAATAAACGGTATCCTTTGATTCCAGAAGTAATTCCCATAAATAAAGCTTTCTTTGCTCTTGGGTCCAATTTTGACTCTCTTACATGATAATATGCAATTGAGCCAAATACATATAAAGAACCATAATCTTCAGCAGGTTTTCCATACCATTTTTCAAATGGTGTCTTCCCACCAATAGCAGCAGATGGTAGACGATTAATGAAGTGGCACGCATATGTTGTTGCCTCAGCCCAAAATTCTTTGCCTAAGCCAGCATTGGACAACATACACCGAACTTTCTCCAGCAAAGTTCGGTTCATCCGTTCTGCCACTCCATTCTGTTGTGGTGTATTTCTGACGGTGAAATGTCTGACGATGCCATTTTCCTCATAAATTTTTTGAAAAAGATCATTTTTGTATTCGCCACCATTGTCTGTGCGAAGACACTTGATCTTTCTGCCACTTTGAGTTTCTATCATCGCCTTCCATTTGAGAAAAATTCCCAAAACTTCATCTTTTATTTTCATCGTATACACCCACAATCTTCGAGAAAAGTCATCAACAAAGGTTACAAAATAGTGTTTCCCACCTAATGAAGGTGTTTTGGAAGCACCCCAAATATCCGAATGAACATAATCCAAAATACCTTTAGTATTATGGATAGCTGTTCCAAATTTAACCCTTGTTTGCTTTCCCTTGATATAATGCTCACAAAACTCCAAGTTGCAAATTTTTACTCCTTTTAGCAATCCTTGATCCGATAAAGTTTTCAAGGATTTCCCTCCAGCATGTCCCAAGCGCATATGCCACAGCTTGGTCATTTCTGCCTCCTTCTCATCATTGGATGTTGTTGCCGCTGTCCCAATAACTGTACTACCTTGATAGTGGTACATGTTATTATTTCTTCGAATTGCCTTCATTACCACCAGTGTACCAGAGCATATTCTCATCACGCCATTATCTGCAATGACTTTGAACCCCTTTGATTCTAGGGCTCCAACAGAAATGAGATTTTTCTTCAAATCTGGTACATATCGAACATCTGTTAATGTTCTACTTAATCCATCATGGTTCCTTAATCGGATTGAACCAACACCATATGCGGTAAGAGGATTATTGTTTGCAGTGTGAATAACTCCACATTCTCCTACTTGTAAATCAATAAACCAGTCCCGATTGGGACACATATGATAACTACAAGCTGAGTCCATCAACCATACATCAGATGATTTGGATGGATCTGTTGTAACTAGTGAGTAATCGGAGTCATCACAATCAGCCACATTTGAATCCATGACAGCCTTCCCATTATTTGGTTTGGCTTTGCTATTCAACTTTGGGCAATCTTTCTTCCAATGCTTTTTTTCTCGGCAAAAGGCACATTCATCTTTGCTGAGTCTCGATCTTGACTTGGATCTCCCTTTCTTCGTTCTCATATGATTTTGAGAACGACCTCTCGCAACCAGTGCTTCTGCTTCTCCGCCTTTTTGTTTTTCTCTCTTTCTTTGTTCATAACTGTATAAGGCAGAACAAACTTCTTTGAGAGATACTTCATCATTCCCATGCAGTAGAGTCGTTTCAAGATGCTCGAACTCATCGGAAAGTGAACTTAACAACATTAAGGCCATATCTCCATCCGTAAAAGTCACGTCCATATTCCGCAAATCTGTCGCCAACTTATTAAAGCTGGTGATATGATCATTCATTGTGCTACCAGGAATATAAGTGAAGCGTAACAGTCTTCTTTTCATGTAAAGTTTATTTTGACTGTTTTTCTTCAAGAATTTCCTCCAATGAATTCCATAATTTATTTGCAGATGTTTCCTTCGTGTATGGATACTTTTGTTCTCTTGCAAGGTAAGATCGAATGGTACCGCAAGCAACACGGTTGATAATCTTCCAATCTTCTTCTCCTACACCGTCTGGTTTCTTTTCTTCAATGGCAATATCTAGCCCTTGTTGAAAAAGAACATCAAGGACCTCGCCTTGCCACATTCCGAAATGTCCTGACCCGTCAAAAATTTCAACTGCAAATTTTGCATTTGACACAATTCTTGTCATAAGCGAAGATGCCAATGATGACGTATTATTGACACTTGATGTGGACTCATCATTTTTCTTGTCTCCCATTTTACTATAGATACTATTTACTAGCTAACAATGCAAAGACCAAAGTAAATCTTTTTCTGATGTGGAAGTTCAGACTATGCTGCAACCACAGAGCATACTCAGATAATACCTTGGCTCTGATACCAATTGTTGCGGAAGCCGAATATATAGAGAGTGATGGAATCACAACTGCTATATCTGAAGGTAGCTAATAAATAGTAAATAAGACAACAATAAAAGGAACACCAAAAATTAACGAGGTTCGGCAAACTTTTTGTTTTCTTTTGCCTATTCCTCGGACACAACCAACCAATATTTATTTCACTCCAAAAGAGTACAAGTGAAATACTACAAGAGAGAAAGAAGAACAAATGCCTTAGGAGATGAGAAGGCAAGTGAGAGGTGTGTTACAAATGAATTAGGAGCTACCTATTTATAGGAGTGAATTCTTCCTATTGATGTCATCCATGACATCACAATATGTCAAAATGTCAAGATTTACCTTGTGAAACCAATTTATTGTTCACCTAAATTTCACCTACAAAAGGTGCTATCTTGACTTTTCTACCAATGAAGAATTATCCTCCTAACTACCATATCTTCTCATTAATCCATTTTTGAATCTTGTCAAATTTAACACATAGGGCTGTGGATGTCACTATAATCAACTCAACATCATTGATAAGAGTTCGCAACACCAAATCCTTGCTATGCATGAACTCCACCAGGGCGATATATCTCTCAGACCTACAGATAATGGGAAATTCAAATAGCAAAAATAATCCCGGGCAAGGGCGCACTTCTACTTTGCACCCCTGATCCCTTTTCGGGGTAGATATATAGGGTAGAAGCTGACCTCTCTCTATCACTTGCGAAGAAATAGAGTCATATGTCTTCTTTATCCGGAAAATAACTGTTGAAAAGACTTGTCCAGACATCCCCACTGGGAACTAATTCAAGTTTAAGAGTATCAGGCAATAGTCCTGAGAACTCATAAACCTTACGTCTAACTCTGCAAGGAGAATGAGCCTTGATATAACCAGGTGCAAGTTTCAGCGCACCTAAGATGTCAAAATTTCCCCTAAAATGCAAAGAAGAGAAAGACTAATTATTATAGGGGAGTGAACCTGTATTCCTGTTGAGTTGTTCCAATTCTTCAAGTAAAAAAAGATCTCTCTCTCTCTCTCTCTCTATATATATATATATATATATATAGTACGTAGAATAATCAAAGGGAAACTTCTCTGTTTTTCGACGCATAACAAAAGGCGTATTCGAGTTTCAAGGGCACAAAAATATATAGTATGTAGAACTCTTTCCCATAGTTAGGCATATATTATACAGTATACTATTCATTTTTTTAGTTATTATACTAATGGCGTTCCTAGAGCTTGCTTGCACCCCAAATAGTTTTCTGGGCAACCATTCCATTCCATATGGGAGAAATATGCAAATGACTAACTTGCTGAATTGAACTTTTTGGAGCTCAATTTACCCTGTGTTAAACTATATTTGAAATTAATGTGCATTCATGAAGGGTACTTACTTCCAGGAAGGAACTAAAGTAGGATCACAAGGGTGTGTCATAGATGAATTCATCATTCGATTCTCATTCACAACATTGGGACTCCTATGCTCCATAATAGTAGAGCCAGCCGGACCTAAAAAATAAGCTACATCAATTGGATGGAAGTAAAAAGTAAATGATAGAAAATGAAATTTCTGAAGATTAGAGGTATAAAAAGAGGACAAATTAAACCAATTAATCATCATATATTATTATAAGTGGGAAGATTTTAAGTTCAAAGTTAGATTATGAAAATGCCCTTCACCAATTTTTAAAATTAAAAGATCTTTTACTAATTTTTAAAATTAAATCAATAATGACAATTAAACTAGACCAAATACATGATTAGATGTTACAACTTATCATTTTCCATTTCTTAATGAATTTGATTGTTAAAACTTTTTAGCTTCTACCATTAAACACATTCATGCACAAACCTTTCATGTACTTAATTTCTCCCTTTATAAATTGGATAAAAAATATTAATCCACCACACTTTGTGTTTCCTCATCTATTAGTTCTTATGTAAGGAGTATTTTTGTATTGGTCACTATTTTTCTTATTGATTTGTGCCTTCGTTCATTTTTTATTTTCATGGTTTCTAATAGTTCGTGTAATATTTTTTTATTGGTCACTATTTTCTTATTGGTTTGTGCCCTTCATTCATTTTTTTTATTTTAATGTATTGTTGGAGTATTTATGTCCCAAGAAACTTCAGCCTTGGGGCTTAGTTCTAGCCTTACAAGTTGCTCATCATTCCCCAAAAAAGTTGTTGATATTTAAGTTCTAGGCAGAAAGTAAACACTAAAAAGAGTTTAATTTATATGCACAAAAATACATATAAGAGTACATCAGACAATGTTGAGCAATTTTATATCTTGGGCCTATATAAATTATAATAGTAACAAAGGTCAAACGTGCAAGGCACGTTTCCAGAACTAGTATATTATTATAAGTGGGAAGCTTTTAAGTTCAAAGTTGGATTACGAAAATACCCTTTACAAATTTTTTGAATTAAAAAATCTTTTATTAATTTTTAAAATTAAATCAATAATGACAATTAAACTAGACCAAATACATGAATAGATGTTACAACTTATCATTTTCCATTTCTTAATGAATTTGATTGTTAAACCTTTTAGCTTCCACCATTAAACACATTCATTCACAACCTTTCATGTACTTAATTTCTCATTTTATAAATTGGATAAAAAATATTAGTCCACACTTTGTGTTTCATTATCTAATAGTTCTTATGCAATATTTTTTTTATTGGTCACTATTTTTCTTATTGATTTTTACCTTCGTTCATTTTTTATTTTAATAATGGAGAAACACATCATCTAATAGTTCTCATGTAGTATTTTTTTATTGGTCACTATTTTTCTTGTTGGTTTGTGCCCTTCGCTCATTTTTTTATTTTAATGATTATTGGAGTATTTGAGTGATAATTCTAATTGGTAAAAATATTGTTCAAGCCTTACAAGTTGCTCATTGGCCCCCCTAAAAAAATTGTTGATATTTAAGTTCTAGGCAGAAAGTAAACACTATAAAGAGTTTATTTTATATGCACAAAAATACAGATAGAAATACTTCAGACAAGAGTTGGGCCAATATAAATTATAACAGTAACAGAGGTGAAACGTGCCTTAGTCAAACGTGCAAGGCACGTTTCCAGAACTAGTGAATTCAAAAAATGTTGGTGAACACTCAACCTTTATATAATTGCATTGCGCTCTTCTCAGGAAAAGAATTTGGAATTTGAACTCTAGGATTGCTAAAATGATCTTGAGTCACGATCGCCATGGATTCGGTTGACACCACTCTTGAGGACACAGTAGTTACCAATGGTGATTCATATTTATCCATGCCTGATCGCAGACCAAGTGCGTCTTCAACAGGCGGATATCTGGCTTTCCCAGTCTTTACTTCCTTTTCCCAGTTAATACGATTCCTACTCCCACGAGGAAACTTATTTGGTTGCACACTACTCAGACAAATCTTTGCAGATGATCCCTCCGATTGCACATTTTCTAGTCCATGTGATAAAGATATTATACATTTGTCACTATCACATTTTTCACAACACCAATCCACTGGTGCATCAACATAATAACCCGACACGCAAAATCTGAAAGGAAGAGAAAAGCATAATTTTTAAAAATAAGAAGAGAACCAAATACTTAATAGAATTAAATGCCAGAACAATCTAATGAAAGAATCAATGTATCCTTTAGGTGGAACCCAATACTATTAGGATCCGAACGCCAGAAAGATTAGACAACTCGAAGAGCTCCTTACTCTCCCTAATAGGTAATATCACTTCCATTTAGGCTTTTAGTTCTATTCAACTTTTCATCCATATTTAAGTTTCAAAAAAAGGGGAGCAAAAGCTGATAATCTAACTCGCAATTTGCTTCAAGAGGAGCAACCCCTTGTGCGAAAAGAGATCAACTTTTCCATTAGAAATGGCAAGTTAATAAAAAAGGAATGGATTTGGGATTGGGACAATGTTTACAATGAACATATAGATATGGTACAAGGTCTATGCAGCAAGTACGGATAAGAAATCATGACTATCAGCTCGCCTGACTGCCTTTTCATGCTAAAAATCGAGAGAGAACTTACTCGTGCACGTCAACATTTTTACACTTATAGCAGGTAATAATTGCTTCTTGAGAACCTATATCACCACAAATTTTACAAATATTTTCCTGCAAGTTCATAAGAAAAGACAAGAAATTCAAAATCAACATTATCATATGAACAAATGAATAATGAGGAAACGACAAAATCAACATTACCATATGAACAAAATGAAGAATGAGGAAACAAAAAATCAACAGTTACACAAAGGTAAATCATAATCAGAAAAATCATGTTTTCATCTTTATTTAGCTTAGATGCTTATATACGTAATAAATCCCTCCTTTTGCAGCAACTCATATGCACCGCATTCCAAGTATTATGTCGGAAATACCTCCAGTATTCCTCCTAAATCAAAGAAGCACTTTAAGGAGGTAAAGAATAGTAAAAGTACAATACAGATTTTCTTGCTGCCATTGTAAATACATGATAAGAAATTTGTTTGTTGGTTTGTACTTTAGCAATAAGTTGGTGCTAGTACAACTTACATTCTCTTATATTTGGGTTCAGCTCATCAGGTGAGTACTACTTCACGTGTAATCACTTCTCTTTTGTCAAGGTACTGCATCTTTTTGTGATGCACGTATGGATAAAACAGCTTAGACCGTCACTATGGTGTACAGCTGGCACAACTTTAAAATACGTCACTATGGTGTAAGGCTTGCTTACTTATATATATAACCAACATCTTCACTGAATTTTTCCTGTCTTCCCAGGATTTACCTTAACTCACTTAATCTCTATCCACTTCGACAAGGTTGATACGAGAGTAGCTCTAATACCATCAATAATGGCTCATTCCACTAGTGATAATTGTCCATTTTAGGCCTAAGCCTGCATGTACAGCTTTGAAACGTGTCGCTATGGTGTAAGATCCTTTTACTTATATATCCAACATCCCTCTCCAGTGTTTTATCGATGTATGCAGTCTTACTCTACATTTCTATAAAAGATTTTTTCCACCGCTCGAACATGTAACCTGTTCGTCACGTGGTAGCAGCTTTACCAATTATGCCAAGTCTTCTGTTACGTTACTAGAACATGTATTAAGATTATTTACACATAAAGAAAATATTATTTTTCCTTTATTATGCCATAGTACCTTCGTGATGACAAAGAATCTATATTTAGAAAGTAAAAAGGCAATAGATATGAAGGTTAGTGAATTTAAAACATATTTAAGTTAACAGTTATGAGTATTTATCATGACAACTGCTAATCAATGTTAGTGAAACTTTCTATCAGTGTAGATATTCACTACCACTCTGATGTCCCATATATATATATATATGTATAACATAAAAAATCCTCAATATGGATAAGTACAAGCTAGGGGGCTAGACTTTACTTTACCAATCGTGATACGGTTATGAAGCTCTACTAATTAACAAACATGAAGAAAATAAGAACAAGAGAGAGTTAGGTATTCTATGATCATCATCGAGTTTGTAATACACTCTATGATGATATTACAAATGAGGATACTTAAATAATGCAAAAAATGTAAAAGCCAAGATGAAAATTGAGTTATCAACCTCAATCTTCCTTTTACAAATGTATGAATTAAAAATAATAGATTGTCCCTCTAAATTAACCTGAAGTATATAGTTCATCACTTATTCTTGGATCTTGTTTAATCTTTTGACACTGGCATATAATTTTGTTTTGCCAGTCACATCGATATTTGACTTGGAACAAACTCCCCAGTCATTTTACCATCCACAACTGTGTTGCGTAACATGTTTTTCTTTTTTTTTTCTTTTTTTTTCTTTTGTTGCTTCTACTTCTTTGATGCCGAGGTGAAATATCCCCATCCCTACCCACCTTACCAAAGAATATGTTCAACATATTATCCTTCCTCATCCTCCTAAAAAAATCATCGCCCATATCAATAGCTTAAGTATTAGTGGAATTAAATCCTGATGCTAAGGCCTCTGATTCATTCTTCTTTGCAATCACACTTTTAGGCACAAATTCTAGAGCTTTTGGACTTAACTTGCCTTCAAAAGAGGAGGTGAAACCTGCATTTCTTCATCAACCAAATCAGCCCACCAAGGAGCACTCAGCTCCCCCTGTGTTTCCTTTGAAATAGTCAAATTATTTGTGAGATTAGCTTGAGAAAGTGATGACATAACTTTCACCAAATCTTTGTCATTCCCTTTGGACAAAAGGAGCTGCCCCAGATTCACCTTTATTCAGGGGTTATATGATGGTCTGCAGCCTTTTTTACTGCCTCCTCGCCAATCCGAGTTGATTTAGGAGTTGAATCTACTAAAATATCAATCCCAAACTCGCTAGGAAATGTACCATGCAAATTTGAGACTCCGTTTACTACATCAGTTTTATCCGCAACAATAGCCAAAGAACTATGATTCCCAGACAATTGTTGCCCCACATTTCGCCAATTGATTTTTCCATATCTTTTCTCACAACTCTCTTAGAGTTAAAAAAATCATGTGCATCTCCTTTGATCTTTCCATACTGTTAGCCTCATAATCAGGTTGCATAAGTGCAAAATCTCACCCAACTTCGTCGGCTAAACGATCACCTTGAGACAATATCTTCCCTACTAACAAATGACATTTATTTTCCTCATGTCCTTGGTGTTTACAATGAGTACAATACAGTGGAAGATTGTCATAGACAATTCTTTGATAATGTTCAATAATTTCTGATTCTTTCTTAAAAAAATGTAGTCTTACATGATTTGAATGCTTGTCTAGTAGGTCAAGAATTATCTTAACCCTAGTCATACTAGGCCTGGTGCGATCCTGCGTTGTTTTATCAATTGCAATAGGTGTTCTAGCAGCTGTTGCAATTGATAATAAAGACCTCCTTGCAAAGAGATCTGTAGGTAACTCTTGCAATGAAATCCATACCCAGGCTTTAGGTGTTTCGTCCTTGGGGTTGAACAATGGCGTCCATAAATAAATTCTAAACAAATACTCTTCGCCATCAAACTTAATATATCCATAAGAACTTGATAGAACATGTACATAGTCCTCATAAAATTAAACCTAATCAACAAGTGACGAAGATGAAGTTGTCCGATATTCTTTAACATCAAATTGATATGGTAAAAGCTTTCGTAACTCTAATAACACCTGTTTTCCATATGCAAATTTGATAATCACTGTCTGATGCAAATCTCTCCCACAGGATGCAACCATGGCTGCTATCACGTCTCCATTGAACATTTGAGAGAGAGGAAAGGAAATAGCGGGCCGGGCTAATGATTTGGAGTTTCCATATTATCCTTTATTTTAAGAGTTGGACAATTTTATTTTTATAATCTAAGTATCAAATTTTGTCTATCAAGATATTTAATAGAGTATTAATCCAAATTACTTTATACATCTATTTAAGCATCTTAATAAGTATCAAACTTTTTCTATCCTTGAACAATAAGGATATTTTGCAACAAATGATGAAATGACAATTATCACTTTTTGTAACATATTTTTGCTAGATATCCTATAGTTAAAACTCAAACTAGAATCAGAAATCCAAAACATTCTGCAATAAAGTAGAGTTAAATGATACACAACTTTCAAAGAAATTACTAGTTAAATTAAATACTCCACATTTATAAATTTTCCTTAATTTTTTGTCATAAAATTTAAGAGAAAAAAAACTTAATCCCAATGCTAATCATCATTCCAAAAGGATTATGCCTTTGCCATGAAAGAAAAAAAAACAAGTGCAGAATCACATAGCATTAAAAATGGGAAAAAACAAAGAAATAATAACATAAAATGAGTAGAATTTTACCATGTGTGAAAGATGAATGTTGTTTGGTTCCATTGGAGCTCCAAGGCGGCACACAGACAAACACAGAAAAGAAGGTCTGAATTTTTTCTCAGCACACAACACACAACTTGTATGTTTTGCTACTTTTTTTTCTCCGTCAACTTTTATGACTATTTACTACACCATATTCCAATTAATTAATATTTACTACCCCTCTATTTCATAGTAATTGAATTTTTGAGGTTTTTTTCATTTAGTCAAAGTTCAAAAGGGATGTTTTAATTTTTTTTCCATATTTGCAATTTACAAACTTCAAGATGGATGTTTGAATTTTTCTCCCATATTTTCCCTTTCCTTTAATGATGTTTTATATTTTTTAGGAGATAAATTGCACTATTTACAAAGTTATATTTTTTTATTTTACAAAGGACAATAGGGGAAAATTATCACGTCCGAGCCTACACCATGGACGTGGCTGGCACTTAAAGACCATTGCTAACCTCGAGCGGACCCTTGGCCTAGCTTACTTAACGCGGAAGACTGAAATCAATAAAACAGTCTCATGTAATAACTGAAAATGTAATAAGATGGCCAAAATGACACTTAAGTCTCATAACAAAATATCTGCAATACAAAGATAAAAGACTCAAAACTGACTATCTGACTGTCTATGAATCCTCTATAGTACTAAGATGGATGTTGGGACAGACCCCACAACATCCTATAAAAGAAAGACTAAAAGCAATTAAAAGTGTCCTCCGGAATGCAAGGAGGCTCACCACTCACTCCGAGTGCTCAACTGGATCAACGAGGTGCTGGATGATGACGATCCTGGTTACCTGCTTTTTCATCATAAGACGATGCAGGCCAAAGGGCATCAATATATTGAATGTACGAGTATGCGAGTTGGAATGCTAACAAATATTTAAGCTTGAAAAAGAATAAGAAGGAACACTTACCTTAGCTCTGCTTAACTCATGAATAACTTGACTTAATATAAAGCAATAAGACACATGCAATATATAAGAGCTTGTAAAACAATGAAAAGACTTAGTTCATTAAAGAAAATGCAAGAACAAACTCAACTTTACTTATATATGAAGTAATATAGTTTCTGTGGAAGATTCACTATGAGCCTAAGTGATGGTACAACGTCTTACCTCACGTTGCAACATGACCGTCTTATACCTTGCCGTCAGTATAGAACCTGAACTACTAAGTGGATCCAATAGTCTATGTTAAAAAGCACTTAGTAAAAGGGGGAATATTAGGTTTTGGAAATTAATTGGGAGAATAAGTAATTAATGACTATTTTTTATTTCTTAACTTGTCCTTAGCTATTTCAAGTTGCGAGATGTTACAAAAATATGATTTAAATTATGTCCTGGAATATTTTTTACTTAATTAGTATGCATTGTCTCACAAATTCACTTAATAAAAAAAAAAGACGGAGTATTAGATTTTGGAAAATAATTGGGAGAATAAGTAATTAATGCTAAATTTAAGACACAGAAAAATATATGTGTATGATGACCATAGATTTTTGGAGAAATATTTAACTTTTTAAAGAAATATAATTTGTACCCATAAGTTTTAAAAACTATTAAAAATACCATACGTTTGTATTATCGTTTTATAATGAACATGTTCCGTGAAAAGACATGATAACAAACACAATTAAGATGAATCTCATTAAAAAAGAAGAAAACAAAAGAAGTTGAATGGGGCACTTTGATAGCATGTCTTTTATCGTCTCTGATGATAATTTGTCTCGACATACTTCATTTTGTTCATACGATAATCTTAATTTCGTGCAACAAAAGAAGCTGAATGGGGCACTTTGATAGCATCTAGATCCTTGTTCATTGTCAAAACAAGAGAGCAATTTGAGCTTCACTTAAGTTGAATATTCAGGAGTCCGTCAACATCTATATTTCTTGTATTTTCTATATGAACTTGCAAAAAAAGATTTGTGAAATTTATAGTGATACGTGTTTTGAAAAGGAAATTATGACTTGTTGTAAGTGTAACAATGTTGACGTGCATCGGTAAGTTCTCTCTCCATTTCTCTATCTCTTTTTAGCATGAAAAGGTGGACAATCAGTTAGGAAGCTGAAAGTCATGACTCTCTGATCCATACTTTCTCCATCACTTATGTTCTTTGTAAACCGCTATCATTGTTCCAATACCAAACCCCTTCTTTTTGTTGACTTGACATTACTAAGAGAGAAGTTGATCTTTTTACCTCTGGAATGAAATTACTAGTTAGATTATCAACTTTGCTTTCTTTTTTTTTTGGAATCTTTTTTTCATGTTGTGGGATTAAATTCTCATAAATACTGCATGTATGTCTTCTTCATGTGTTAAAAAAAATCTGATTTTCCCTTCTGATGAAACCTTACCCCGATACCAGAACCATATTCTTGTACTTTTGTAGCAAAACAATAAAACAAATATTTTTGAAAACCTTCCTAACTCAAGGAAAGGAAAAACCACACCGAAGTTTTATATTATTTCAAGATTTACAACTCAGTTAATCAATGAATCTAACTCTAAACTTCTACCCTTTTCCGTTAAATATAATTGAAAACTCTCCACTCACCAAGAAGTCAAACTCGCTTTTTGTTTACAAAAAATCTCAACTCTTCTTAACTCTACAAGACGTCAAACCCACTTCTTGTTTACAATTCTCAAAACCTCTCTCTTAACTTTATCCCAAGAAGTCAAACCCATTTCTTGTTACAAATCTCTCAAGACTCTACCCACAAGAAGTCAAACCCACTTGTTACACAATCTAGGAATTATTACAACTCAATAATAAATCTAGAACAAATCAACAAAGACTAATAACCCTAGACTTTTATTTATCAGACTTCAATATTCAGTAGTCAGAGTGGAACAAAACTCGTAAACCTAGTCCTTACGTTGATGTGACAAAACTCTGCGTTTTTTGTCCAATAACTACTACTCTCACGATGACAAATTTCGTGAATATGCAATAGCTATCGTTTTGGCTTTGCTGGAAAATTCTCTCAATTTGAGTTATTGCAAAGACATTTTTTTCCTATAACTTCTTGAGCCTTTTATAGAGTTTGATTTGTCTTCATCAACTTCTACAAGGAATTAAAGGAATTACAAATCTTTTTCCTTCTTGAACTTGTCTATATTTACTTCTTTCGTTATTAACTTGAATTGTAACTTCTTTATTTCTTTCCTTATTTGACTTGAATTACTTCTTCTTTATTTCTTTCCTTCTTTATTTCTTTAATTTCCATATTTGTTTCCTTCTTTTCCTACTTTATTTCTGCATTTTTTCTTCTTTGTTGCTATCCCTCATAATTGTACAGGTCATAGAGAACCTGGTTCACCTGATAGAGTACACATACGACAACAACTAGTACTTTATCAATCATCAAAACTATTTTATATGTAATCCTACTTCTCAACATTTCCCCCCTTTTTGATGATGATAAACAATGCTTTGTCACACATCAAGAACTACAAACCTTTAAGACTCTTTGTCAATCATCAAAACTACAAACTTCATGTTCTCTCATTCCCCAACAATTTCCCTCGTTTTGATGATGACAAACTATGCATAATATGTCCCTAACCCACATCATACAACTTCCCCCTTTTGGCATCATTGAAAACCAATAACCAAAGGACTCAAATAGTATCCAATGAGTGCAATATCATTTTTAACTCATGGCCACTTGGGCAACACTTTCAAGTACACCTCTGCTAACAATATAGTAAGTTAATCTGAGGATATTAGCCATCTTAACCTCATACACAATCAACATCTTCAATGAGAAACAAAATAAATAAATATGTACCTATTTCAGCCTTAAATCAAAAGCATATGATATCATGAGTATGAGACAGTCATAAGCACATCAAAGAGTCCAAAAAAATTGAGGATAAGGATTGGGACGAAGATTATTTAAGTGAGGGGGAAAGAGATATTTACTGCCATTAATAATTTTTTCAGTATGTCCATTGTGCACTAGCTCCTTCGTTCTGATCAATTTTCTTAGAATGTTAAACTTCATCAAGAGCAACATAAGGTACATCATCAATTAAGCATAACCAGATTGAAGAAGACCAAGTGAGTATTCTCAAGCAGAAGAACCAATAACAAATTAGTTATAGAGTTTTTTTTAAAAAAAAATCATTTTTTTAAAAATTCTACTCCATGACATTTTCATTCGTCCATGACCTTTTTTATAGCCTTTTTCTTGATAACATTTAGAAGCAGTATCAACTATAAGTAAGCACATTTTTGTGTAATAAGGATGTGTTTATCAATAAATCAAGGCAAACACCGATAATAGTTTATTCGTATGAGAATTGTTCCCCCCGAGAGATAGACTGGTTATATACTTGGAGTGGATGGAATACCAATTTGGAGCTTGTGAACTTGGTTCAGATGTGAGAGGTAAAGCAAGGTCCCCCTGAATTAAAGCATGAGTGGATTCAAGACTAACATTTCTTTAATCACTAGAGCAGTTTGAACGACGCTTATGGTCAAAGAGGGTTCTTGGTGACTTTGGATATTGATGATCGACCAGATTCACTAGTGCTTAAGTTTGACCTAAACTCAGGATATTCATTGATTGAAAACCGATGATACATACCTGAGTATTACAGAGAAACCAAATTCGTCTTCTTTTTTGTTCCTCCATGATTTACTTAATTGTGTTAGCAAAAGAGAAGGGATAATATACGTTGACCTTCTAAACATTTTTTGAGATGTATTTGGAGTGTGTACATATTACAGTACGAAACTGAGTTAGCAGATATTCATTATATAATTAGTCAAGCATAAGATTATTGTTTACTAACCAATTAGTAAAGGAAATCATGATAATACATCAACTTGTTTCGATAAGACCATGCTTTGGCTGATTTTTCTTAAGTTCTTCATATTCAAGGCCTTCATGAGTGTGTATGCATCATTATATTCTCCCAGATCAAATTAATCTCAATCTGAGTAATAAAGAACCAACCCCCACCAATTTTCAATAACTTTCAGTGAATAACAAGGACTAGGTTCCCACAAGGAAGTTCCCCCAAAGGTGTACCATACTCTAAGTGTCCTGATTGCTCCATTATTCCCACAATCTCCAAGACCATAGGTTAGTACAATAGCTTGTTACAGGTGCATCAATGATTGTTAGATGTGAACCATGTTCATTTGCAATGTTCCCTAAATTTGGATCATTAAAGATGTTTGATATCATGTCACTTTCTTCAACTTTTTAAATCTTGCCTCTTTCATTTTTCTCATCCTTTTCAAGGACTTCACTGTCGCCTTGAAAATCAAAAGGTGAGAGGAAATTTTTTAATCATTTTTAGCACCTATTTGGCGCATGCACTATTTATGTACCAAGTTGATCTTTTCCATCTCACCTTCACCTAAAACACTAGTCAAAGATTAGTCTTGGGAACCCAGATTAGTCTTGAGAACCCAGATTAGCTTGGGTCCCTTTGTATAAGTAATAGGATGAATAAGATTTCTTCTAGCCCATAAAGACAAATAAGAAAAACTTTTATCTGGAGCCTTCTTATTTGGAACCAAGTTTTTAATCATTTCAGCCTTTTCTTTTTTGGTGAACTTAATATTTTTCTGAAAAGCCACAAATAGAGCTTTACATTGATTCTTTAAATGACATGAGTTTCCATAATGAGTGCATCAACTTTTAGACATGTGAATAGTGTGTGCTACAAGACTTATGTTTTCTAAAACCTATCCCACTTCGACTAGTGGTTTACCTTTCTTGAATTTGAGTTAAAATTTTAGAGGACCTGGTCCATCTAAGATTTCATTCCAGATCAAGTTTGGTATGATCAAGATTTTCTTGTAGCAGTCTATTTCTTTCAATGAAGGCCTGACAATTTATGGTTAACAATTTTATTTTTTCTTCTAGAGCTAATTGAAGTTTATGAGCAGATTTTTTGCCCTTGTGACATAACTATGAGGTCTGAATATGTTTTTTTAATTTATTTTGAAGACACTAATTGTGTTTCTCAAGATTTTTATTTTATTTTCTTAAAGATGCATAGTTTTCCATCATTTGTTCTCTTTCAGAACTAATTGACTGATATGCATCCATAAGAGTACTCAATAGGGATTCTAGTTCTCTTTTAGAATATGAATCTTATTTACTTTAATGTGATGAAGACTTACTTGCTTTGTTTGTCATCTTTTTCATCATCTTTAAAATTTGTTTCAGCAATGAGTGCAAGAAAATCATATTTATTTGTTTTTTTATTGCAAGAAGTGATTGATTTTTGAATCATCCATCCTCAAATTCTTGTTCTGATGAGTCCCCCATAGCGGCGAAGGCCATTTTTATTGGGAGATCAACTTCTTGATCGGTCATTCGTATGTTTGTGAATGTACTTATCATTCTTGATTTCTTTTACTTACTCCGAACTGTTCCTCTATTTCTCTAGAGCTTTTAATGGACAAAACTTGATAAAGTGATCCGGACTTCCACAATTATGACAGACTTGATCTATTAGATTTTCGGTGGTTTTCTGAGAGTTCCTTGTTTGAAAAAGTTGTTCCTTTTTTAACATTCTTGAGAATCTTTTGGTCACTAGCGCAATGTTTTCCTTTTTAAAATCTTCTGGTATTGCGCTTTTATGAACTAGGTTATTCTCCTTCTTCTTGCCACCAATTTTCTTTTCTTATTTTTTCTTGAGTTCGTAGGTCATGAGATTTTCGATGAGTTCATCCATAGATAACTTATCTAGATCACATGCTTCATTATGACTTCTAATTTGCTTTCCCAAGACTTTGTAAGAACACTCAAAAGTTTTCTGGCTGCCTTCGATTGGTAATTATTTCTCCTAGTGAGTAGATTTCATTGATGATAACAGTGAACCTGGTGTGTATCTCTTGGATTGTTTCACCTTCTATCATTCGAAACAGTTTGTATTGTCTGTTAAAATTATAAATTTTAGACTTCTTTACCTGAGTTGTTACTTCATGCGCGGTTTACAGAGTTTTCCATTTACTTTTGCATCTTGACATGATGAGATTCGATTATATTCATCTGGACCTATTACGCATATCAAGATCTGTTTGGCATTAGCATTGTTTTGAATTGCAAGTTTATCCACAACATTCCATTATTTCCTATACTTTGGTACTAGGGTGGTTTCATCAATTCCAATCTATATGGGGTCTGAATTTTCTCCTAGAAAGTGATCCATCATTCGGTTCTTCCACCATCCATAATACTTTCCATTAAACAGTGGTTGTCTAGTTTGAGAAGCTCCTTCTTGTGGTGTAGGTGGTGCAATCGTTGATCCTTTTTATGATGTTAGTCTTTTAATGAAAAGAACTGCTCTGATACCAATCGAAGAAACCTTACCCCAATACAATAATTAGGTTCTTGTACTTTTGTAGCAACACAATAAATATAGATTTTATCGTGGAAACCTTCCTAACTCAAGGAAGGGAAAAACCACACCGAATTTTTATATTAATTCAAGATTTAAAACTCAGTTAATAATGAATCTAACTCTAAACTTATACTCTTTCCGATTAACTATAATTAAAAACTCTCCACTCACCAAGAAGTCAAACTCGCTTCTTGTTTACAAAAATTGTCAACTCTTCTTAACTCTAACCACCCAAAAAGTCAAACACACTTCTTGTTTATAATTCTCACAACCTCTCTGTTAACATTACCTCAAGAAGGTCAAACCCACTTCTTGTTACAATTCTCTCAAGACTCTACCCACAAGAAGTCAAACCCACTTCTTGTTACACAATATTGAAATTATTATAACTAAATAATAAATCTAGAACACAATAACAAAAACTAATAACCCTACCTTTTAATTGACAAAACTTCAATATTCAATAGTTCAGAGTGTAAGAAAACGTGTGAACCTGGTCCCTACGATGTTGTAACGAAGCACTGCATTTTTTCTCACATAACTACTGCTCTTAAGATGATAAATTTCATGAATATGCAATAGCTATCATTAAGGATTTGCTGAAAAAATTCTCAGGATTTGTGTTATTGCAAAGGCACTTTTTCCCCTTCAACTTCTTGTACCTTTTATAGAGTTTGATTTGCCTTCATCAACTTCTACAAGGAAAGGAATTACAAATCTTTTTCCTTCTTGAACTTGTCTATATTTACTTTTCTTATTTAACTTGAATTGCTACTTCTTTATTTCTCATACAATTAATTAAAGAGAAAATGTAAGAACATTAAGATTTTCCACTCATAACTTTCTCTTATATTATCTATTGTCTCAATCAATGAAAATATCAAGTTCACATTCACCCGATTGACATAAAAAACAATTAGTTTTTTTCTCTTAAATCCTCGTCGTAAAAATTTGTTCAATCCAATCATCATAGAATCCAAAAACTCCATCAATGTCCTTATGCAACATAAGCAAATGGTTGACTCTTGTGTCTTGTACCAAATAGGAATCTCGACCTCATCTTCTATCTCAGCGACTATTGCCACTAAAGGATACATGTTCTCGAAGATGTACTTCAAATCACTTTCATTAAATATTACACGTCTTAAATCCTTTGTCAGCCATTTCACCAAAGGAAACTCACTCTCAACCTAATTATAGGTGAGTTTCCTTTGATGAAATGTCTGACAAAGGATTTTAGAGGTGTAAGATTTAATAAAAGTGATTTGAAGTATATCTTCGAAAATATGGATCCTTTAGTGGCTATAGTCGCCGAGGTAGAAGATGAGGTCAGAATTCCTATTTGGGATCAAGACACAAGAGTTAACCATTTGCTCATGTTGAATAGGGACATTGATGAAGTTTTTGGATTCTATGATGATTGGATTGAACATGTTGTTACTCGACAAGGATTTGAGAAAAAAAAACTAATTGGTTTTTATGTCAATCGACTGAATTTGAACTTGACATTTTCAATGACTGAGACAACAAAGAATATAAGACAAAGTTTTGAGTAGAAAATCTTAATGCTCTTACATTTTCATTGCAATTATTATATTTCCAAATGCATGTACAATAAGAATTTGACATCAATAATATATCTTGAGAGATAACATGCAATTATAAAACATTTCCTTATATTCTTAGCATTCAAAATTGTGCAAATATCGAATTTGGTACAAAAATAACCTGACTTTACCTTTTGGCTCTAAATCCCCCCAACATGAATGTATTGGCCATCTAATGATCTTCTTTTTGTAGCCCCATTTGTAAGTATAACTTAAGGTTTCATTTATTATATGCCACAATATAAATGATTTTTTTATAGTTAACATAATCTTTTTCTTATATATTTTTCATAAAAATTAATTAAAGAGAAGAAAAAAAGCTTAATTCCAATGGTAATCATCATTCCAAAAGGATTATGCCTTTGCCATGAAAAAAAAACAAGTGCAGAATCACATAGACATAAAAATGGGGAAAAACAAAGAAATAGTGACATAAAATGAGTAGAATTTTACCACGTGTATCTCATGAATGTTGTTTGATTCCATTTGAGCTCCGAGGCGGTGTTCACATCCCTATTATATTCAAATAGGGCAAAACGTCACGGTGACTCAAAAAATAATCAATTAATTTAATTTTAAAAGAATTTAAAGAATAAACGATTTTTAAAAAGGGAAAAAGGAATCACCAACAATATATATAAAATTAAATCAAATTTCCATCTTTTAAAATGGGAAGACCTCCAAAACCGACGGAGAGATTTTCTCATTGGCCAATTTTAACATGTAACTAACTATTATCATAATAAAGCTAACAACAAGAATGTCACATGACTCACTTCAAAAAGAATAAGTAAACAACTCATAAAAATTCAAGAATTTTTAAATTAGTCCACTAATAACATAACATCAATACAAGGGACAAAACAATTAATGAAACATCAATACACAATGATCAAATGGAATAGCCATTAACATAAAAATGAGTTATCTTCATTCAGTTCACAATGAGTTTTCTTCATTCAGTTCTATCTTCTTTAGTCTATTTTAGTACGGCTACTTCTGTCTTTCTTGATGTGTGCATCGTCTATCTGACATATCATTTGGTTATATAATGCGACTCTAGTGTTAGACTCCTCATACTAACTGTCACAAACACAAATCAACTATAAGATTTATGGTCAATATGTGAGTTTGCATTATTTAACACTAATGAATACTCTAATAGAACTGGACAACCAATTTACTAAGGCCAGAAAAAAAATGTAATAACTCGTCTTTCTTTATAAAGAATGTTGATCAATTATACAACTTTTTTATTATTAAACTAATAAGGGGTTGCACGTGAGGATAACTTCGTCACACGTTGCTTACATACCCAAAAATAAATCCTATAGAGGGATCAAGTCCACACCACGTACTTCTTTACATATATTACAAATCATTTTTTTATTATTGATCTATCTATTTGTCAGTACATAGTACCCTTCCATAAGTTTCGCTCTCTACTTCATTCAGATCTGGCAATTGCCTCACGAATTTATGATTGCCCAACTTGAACGTTATCTTCCGGATTGGTTTGTGTAAAAGGAACTTTGAATCACTTTTCTTCTTCCTTGTCTTTGCTGTGTTGACTACTATGGACGAATCCTGCAGAAAAGGATGGTTCAAGAGCATATCGGTAGTCCAAGGCGAGCTGGGATTCTTCGCGAGACATCTCTTCAGAAAATCTTTGGCTTCCTTTGACAACTTTGAATTCTCAAACTTTGGTTTCTCAAACGCGATTTGGTGCAACACATGATCATCATCTCCATCCCACAGCGGCGTCCCTGTAATCAGCTCATAGACAGTGCAACCAAGAGCCCAAATATCAACGTACGCACCAATTCAGGTGCCATATACCTTCCCTGATCATCAGTTGTCGTTTTTCTTTGACGTCCTGTTCAAAAGTCATGGAAAGCCCGAAATCCTCTCACCAAGAAGTCAACCCTTTTCTTCTGTACAAAAATTCTCAACTCTTCTTAACTCTAACCACCCAAGAAGTCAAACACACTTCTTGTTTAGAATTCTCACAACCTCTCTCTTAACATTACCCCAAGAAGTCAAACCCACTTCTTGTTACACAATATAGGAATTATTACAACTAAATAATAAATCTTGAACAAATCAACAAAAACTAATAGCCCTCGCTTTTAATTGATCAGACTTCATATTCAATAGTTCAAAGTGTAACAAAACTCGTGAACCTGGTCCTTACGTTGTTGTGACGAAGCACTGCATTTTTTCTCACATAACTACTGCTCTTAAGATGATAAATTTCATGAATATGCAATAGCTATCATTCTGGATTTGCTAGAAAAATTCTCACGATTTGTGTTATTACAAAGACATTTTTTTCCCATCAACTTCTTGTACCTTTTATAGAGTTTGATTTGCATTCATGTCTATATTTACTTCTTTCCTTATTTAACTTGAATTTCTACTTCTTTTGTTGTCATAAAATTAATTAAAGAGAAAATGTAAGAACATTAATATTTTCTACTCAGAACTATCTCTTATATTATCTGTTGTCTCAATCATTGAAAATGTCAAGTTCACATTCAGACAATTGACATAAAACCATTTAGTTTTTTTCTCTCAAATCGTCGTTGTAACAACTTGTTTAATTAATCCAATCATCATAGAATTCAAAAACTCCATCAATGTACCTATGCAACATGAGCAAATGGTTAACTCTTGTGTATTGATCCAAAAAGGAATCATGACCTCATCTTCTACCTCGGCGACTATTGCCACTAAAGGATCCATGTTCTCGAAGATGTACTTCAAATCACTTTCATTAAATCTTACACCTCTAAAATCCTTTGTCAGCCATTTCACCAAAGGAAACTCACTCTCAACCTAGTTAGAGATGATAACAGTGACACAAATGAACAAAAGAAAGGCATTCTAGCAATAACACGTGTATCCTATCTAATAATAATAAATAATAAAAATAATACCAATTAGTTAATAATTATAACCCACCAATAGAGAATTAAAAGAATTGAACATACAAAACTTATAAACTTTTAACTATGAATATAAAAATACCCATTTATATAAATAAGTGAACATCACAAACAACAAACCAAAAGAGATACATAGAGCAAGAATAAAATTACTTAATGTTAAACAACCCACAAATTTAAAAAAATTAAAACATAGATCAATACTAATCAACATTAAGAACAAAATTAAAGGGTCCGATTTGAGTTCTCACCATTGTTGGGCATTGTAGAGTTGTTGTTGTAGTGTGGCTGTTGTTCACCGGAGTTTGCAGTGTGTTAGGATTCGTTGGTCACTGAAAGTAGCATCGCAGCAGTTAGATGGAGCTGGTTGTAGTTCGTTGTTGACCGATTCATCGAGCCTGAAGCTCATCGCGGCGGAGATCTGGTGGTACGGCTCTTGTTTGCTGGAACTTAGCTTTCTGGAGTTAATGGTGAAGACACCTGTGAATACAAACAAAAAATTGAAAAGGGAAAAGGGGAAGGGAATGGCGGCGTTGTTTAGCTCCGGTTCATTGGAGATTTAAGCTCCTCGCCGGAGCTGCTGCTGGAAAACGGGAAAACGAAAGGGGTTTTGGATCTGGTATTCTGATCGGTTTTGGTGGCTTTCTGATGGGTCTTGGTCGTGGCGCTCCGACCTAGAGCTGGTGGTTGGAGCAATGGTGGTTTCGGGTGGCTGTTCAGAGCTTTTGGTTGAGGGTCGAAGGCTGGTTGTTTGCCAGCCAAATCTCCGGCGTGGAGGAGAGGGGTTTTGAAGGGATGTTTAGCCAGATTCCGAGGTGGAGGAAGAGAGAAGAGGCAATGAGGTTTGTTCTTACTTAAAGTTGGCTGCGAGCTCAGAGGTTGTTGGCAGCAGCGTGGTGGTGGACTGGATGTTTTAGGTGGCTATTTTGTGGGCTGGAAACGAAAGGAAAATGGAGAAAATGGGATGTTCGATATTCTGGTTGTAACAAATAAAATGAACATTAAAAAATATAATGAAAGTAACTAATGACATGTAAAAATGCAAATTTAAAATTAACTGATAAAAAATCTTAAATTCTTGATAAATAAAGATATTTATCGATAAACTTATTTAAAATTATAAAAAAATTCATTTTGAACTATTAAATAAATAAAGTTAAAAGTTGCGAATTTTGAAAATGTTAGACCAAAATTGGGTGTCAACAGGCGGCACACAGACAAACAAAGAAAAGGAGGTCTCAAATTTTTTCTCGGCACACAACACATAACTTGTATATTTTGCTACTTTTTTTTCTCCGTCAACTTTTATGACTATTTACTACACTATATATTCCAATTAATTAATACTTACTACCCCTCTATGTCATACTAACTGAATATTTTAGGTTTTTTTCGTTTGGTCAAAGTTCAAAGGGGATATATGTTTTAATTTTTTTTCCATATTTGCAACATACAAACTTCAAGATGGATGTTTGAATTTTTCTCCCATATTTGCCCTTTCCTTTAATGATGTTTTATATTTTTTAAGAGATAAATTGCAATATTTACAAAGTTATATTTTTTTATTTTACAAAGGACAATAGGGAAAAAATATGGTTTAAATTATTTCGTGAAATGTTTTTTTCTTAATTAGTGTACATTGCCTCACAAATTCACTAAATAAGAAAAAGAGGGAGTATTAAGTTTTGGAAAATAATAGGGAGAATAAGTAATTAATGCTAAAATTAAGACACAGAAAAATATATGTGTATGATGACCATAGATTTTTGGAGAAATGTTTTAACTTTTAAAGAAATATAATCTGTACCCATAAGTTTTTAAAACTATTAAAAACATTCATAAGTTTCTATTATCGCTTAATAATGAACATGTTCCGTAAAAAGACATGATAACGAACACAATTAAAATGAATCTGAATAAAGAAGAAGAAAACAGAAGAAAAAATATCATTGATTTGTATACGAAAACTACTATTACTACCTATAATTGAAAGTAAATTCGGAGAGCAAACTTGTATAGAATTGTTTTAGTATATATATATATATATATACATATATACATATATATATATATATATATATATATATTGTACAACAAAGTATGACTGAAATTCAGTCTAAAACTATAAATGATGGCTATATTTTATAAAATTAAAAAGTTAGGTATACTTTTTAATTTGAAAAAAATTCCAACTAATAGAATTTGGCCCACTTATTAGTTTTTTCTAGTATTTGGGGATATGCCATATTTTTCAAAGTATTTATCAATTAAAGACAAATTTTATGGTCAAATACTATTTCTTAAGTTTTACCAGATATTTTTGAAAATATTTGTGGCCAAACGGCACGGACAATACCTCAGTAAGTCTAAAAAAAAAATTGGTTCATATTTTGACGTTTTTAGCCCTAAATGTGAAGAGTTTATGTATTCTATATGTAAGTGTAAAATTATTGTTGCTTCATATGATTAAGAAGTCCACGTCGAAACTTCATTATGAGGAAAAAGTTAGGGTGTGTCTGGTATTAACGAAAATATACTTCACGAAAAATATTTTTAAAATATTTCATACACGTAATTGAAATGGAGGAAGTATTTGTTTTATCCGTAACGACCGTTAAGTGATCAATGCATCTGCATTTATCTTTTTTTTCTCCATGGCAAATGCCTACATTCTTTTTGGAATGATTAGAGTGGGTTAAGCGTGTGTCTTTTTTAATTTTTATTTAATTTAATCTTTTGCCCCCTCTTATAAGCAAAAAATAAAAGTAAAAATTGTTAATAAGCTATATAACACATGAAAGGGTGACTGAGCTTGTGTGGTAATATCCCATTAGAAAGATTTGTTTCGTTTTACTTAAATAGATGTATAAAGTAATTTAGATTAAAACTCTATTGAATATCTTTCTTAAAGATGGATAAAATTTTCCAAGCTCGTTCAGACATCATGATTATAAAATAAATAAAGGAGTGTTCAACTCGTTAAAGTACATAAAGGAGTGTCTATATTATTAAGTGAATATACTAAGAGAAAAATCTTGACAATTTACTCAAAATATTGTCTTTCTCCTTTATTAACAATGTGGTACTAAAGTTCTGGATTCGATCGTCAAACAATATATCAGCTATATATATCACACAACTATTAGCAACTTTGATATTTATCTCCATTAAGCAATAGTAATCAATATATTTTTATTTGTTTGGGTACTTTTTTCCTAATTACTTTAAATGTAGTACAATAGTCCACGTCCTAATTTGATTTTTACTCTATGCTTTCCTCATTATTTGGATATTGTGTTGCTATTTCGCTACATAGGTTGCTAATACCGTGTTCTACTATTAATTAATAGATAGGGATTAAAATTTAGTTAGTTCTTAGAACATTTTACTCCAAAATCAATTTACTTATTAGTTAAAATTTTAGGTTCAAAATAATTTAACATCAATGCATACTGCACTATGGTTGGGCTTTTTTTTTCTTCCAGTTTTCTGCAAAGATAAAGATTTTATTATATAGTGCATTTTTAGCTGGACAAATATAGTGGAGATATTGATTTTGTGTGTCAAAGTTTTTGCTCTATAACAGGTTGTCTTAGTTGTTTTGAAAATTCTCTTTTCTTGTCCAAAAGAAGATGTTATAGCAACTATAGTGTGTCTGTTGGTATATCACTGAAGTACAAAACAACAAACTTATATAGAATACTTGGTATGCACTGGTGAATATGCTTCTGCTATGTAAGAAGAATTTATTATGAAAGATAAACATGTTAGTTTTAAAGTAGACGAGAACTTGATTTTGCTGATTATGATTAAGCTTTCTGTATCCGATGATATTTTGTCTCAACATATTTCATTTTGTTCATATGATAATCTTAATTCCGTGCAACAAAAGAAGCTGAATGGGGCACTTTGATAGCATCTAGATTCTTATTCATTGTCAAAACTAGAGCGCAATATGAGCTTCACTTAAGTTGAATATTCAGGAGTCCGTCAACATCTAAAGTTCTTGCATTTTCTATATGAACTTGCAAAAAAAAATGTGAAATTTACAGTGATACGTGTTTTGAAAAAGCAATTATGACTTGTTATTAGTGTAACAATGTTGATGTGCATCGGTAAGTTCTCTCTCTATTTCTGTCTCTCTTTTTAGCATGAAAAGGTGGACAATCAGTTAGGAAAGCTGAAAGTCATGGTTCTCTGATCCATACTTGCTCCATCACTTACGTCCTTTTTAAACCACTAACATTGTCCCAATACCAAACCCCTCTTGTTTGGTTGACTTGACATTTCTAATAGAGAAGTTGATCTTTTTACCTCTGGAAGGAAATTACTAGTTAGATTATCAACTAATTTGCTTTCCTTTTTTGAATCTCTTTTTCATGTTGTGGGATTAAATACTCATAAATATTGCATGTATCTTTTATGCATTAATAGTCTTCTTCCTGTGTTAAAAAAAATCTGTTATTCCCTTCCTTTCAGATATTGCATGCTAGGCTATTATGTTGAATCACTAGTGGATTGAAATTGTGAAGAATGTGATATTGGCAAAGGGATAATGTCTCTTCATCATATGGACTAGAAAATGTGCATTTTGAGGGACCAAGTTTCATGCCTCTAAAAAGATTTGTCTGAGTTCTGTGCAACCAATTAAACATAGTAAGTTTCCTGGTGGACATTGTATTAACTGGGAAAATGAGATACAGACCGGGAAAATGAGATATCTAATTGTTAAAGAAACACTTGGTATATCATCAAATATCAAGAAATATGGATCTCCTCCGATAAATATTGTCTCCTCAAGAGTTGTGTCAAACCCATGACAACTGTGATTCGGGGGATTTTTAGCAAGCCTAGAGCTCAAATTTGAAACTCTTTTCTTGAGAAGAGCATGGTTCGACGGCCTTTGGAATTAACAGGATATACAAAACCTCACAATCTTCAAATTGCCAAAAACACTAAGCAAAGCAAAAAAACAGTACAATTATCTAAAGGTTAAGTGATCACCACCATCTTTTGTATCCATTAGTTGATTTGATTTTTCCTCTTCTTATACCTTTATTCTTCATAAATTTCATTTTCTAGCATATACCGCAAATAGTTTTAGTTGTTGAGATATCTAGCATTGATATTATCTTTCAAAATGATTTTCGTTACATCATCAATATGTGTAAAGCTTTCGTAGCAAAATTTACTTACTTTACTTCTATCCAATTGGTGTAGCCTATTTTTTTTGGTCTGGGTGATTCTATCGGTATGGAGCATAGAAGTCTCAATTATGTGAATGAGAGTCGAATGATGAATTCATCTATGACACACCCCTGTGATCCTATTCTAATTCCTTCATGGAAGTAAGTACCCTCATTGTGTACAATTATTACAAATTTAAATTCAGCTCATGTCTGTTTTTGGATGGTCCATCTTTGCTAGTTTTCAGCTGATTGATTAACCTCTTCTTTGTAATTTCCCTATTGATAAGTACGGAAACATATATAATACATTTTTTCAACAACATAATGTTGGTCCCCTGAAGAGATGGCCTTGTGGTTAAGGCATAAGAGTAACAAGTTGGATATTCAAGGTTTGAATCTCAACTACAACAACGGTGCACCCATCTGATCTAGCCTTACAGGACAGTATTACCTAATCGATATGTGCTTATGGGATGTACAAGTTGCCCAAATTAATTGGGGTACATGCAATCTGGTATGGACACCATTAGTATCACTAAAATGATGAGTAGGGCATTGAACAATATATGACATAATGACAATCTCAAGTGTATTGCTTAGTCAGATGATAGTTGATCTAATTTCTCTTCCTCTTTACATTTCAGGGGAAGTTTTGACATCTTCGATACTTTGGAATTTGTACCTGGGATGCTCAATAGTTGTATCCAGGCATATCCTCCTTCTAGAGTTAGACGTAAGGTGTATGAGTTCTCATGTCTTTTGCCTGACACTCTTAAATTTGAACTTGTTCCCCATGGGTATATTAGGAAAGTCTATTCAACAATCATATTCCGAGTAAAGAAGATATCTAGGACTGTATTTTTTTGCATGTGAGAAAGAAAGGTTAGTTTCTTTATATATCTATGTGTAATGGGGTAAGGGTTGCAAAGTAGAAGTGTTCCCTTGCCCAGGAATGTTTTTACTAGAAATTGGTTTTCATTTCCCATTATATGAAAGTCTGAGAGATATACTGCTCTGGTGGAGTTCATGCATGCGTAGAAAAGATTTGGTTGTGAGAACACTTATAAATAATGTTGAGCTGCTTATACTTGCATCCACAACCTTGTGCAGCGATTCTCAAAATACGTCGATAATCTCTATATTCTTTTCTCATTTTCAATGAACTTTTTAGGTAATACATTTACCTATATATCCAGAAGATTGTGCCTTTTTAAAGTGGGGATACTTGTTTGGTTTCATTTGAGTATAAATGTGTTGTGTCATCGGGCCAAGCTGTAGAGTACTGATAATACATTCTCTGATTCTCATGGGAGACTAGATCAATTATCTAATCCTTTGAGTATAAATGTGTTGTGGATGTTCTTGCAGGATGGAACAACGAGCACTTCCTGTGGTAACTATTTTACTGCAGGATGGAACAACGAGCACTGTTTTGTAAAGTTGGGTTTGTTATTGTAACGACCCTCTTAGTCGTTTTATGAATTTTAAATAATTATTTTTTTATTAACTTTTTAGTAGTTTTTTTTGAATAATTTATGACTTATAAGAATGAGTGATACGGTTTTCAAATTTAATAAATAATTAGTTTGTTGCTAACAATAATGAAAATAAAATAAAAATAAAATAAATAATAAATAAATGAATAAAAGAAGTAAGGGCCAAAAGCCCTAATGTTGAATCTTAAAATGGCTGCGGACAGAAAAAAAAAGAAGAAATAATGAACGAACAGAAAGAGGAAGAAATACGCAGAGGAGAAAGAAAAAATTAATTTACAAGAGCAACGATGGATGGAAAACCTAAAGTCTAATTGCGGCAAATAGTTTCAGGTACAAGCTTATCCAAATTCTCAATTCTAGATCCAATTTCTTGTGAATGATGAATACCATTAAATTATTACGGCATATTATAATTTTATAGTAGTAATTAATATTGGTCAAATTAAAATGAAAAGTGGCATGATATGGAAGAATGACTCAAAATCGGCAATGAGTAATTAATAGTATTTTGACAATTAGATTAGAATTAGAAAAAGAAAGAAAAAGATTTCAAATTGGAAATCTAAATTACTGCAATGTGGAATTTTTTATGGTATAAGTAATTAGTTATTAAGATGAGGATTTAATCATTAAGTAATGATTGCAATTATATATAGGATTTGATTATTGCACAGTAGTTCCAATTTCGTATATAAGTTCTCATTCGGCTCTCGATATAGTTTGTTCTTTCCGTAGTTCAAATTTCGTAATACAATATCATATTATAAATTAAATTTGATATATTGAGATAAATAATTAATTATTAGGTGTATTTTATTATGTAAATACTATTAAATTGATGAAATCCAATGAAATTGGAAGAGTTGACATGTAAATCGACATCAAAATTTAGTAACTTGTTTAAAGATTTGAGTGAGTTATTGGATCTAAGATAGACACATAGTAATATGAGTATGGTTAGTTTTGAATCTTATTGTGATTATTATGTGAATAGATTGCATTGTTATGGAAGCTTAACGAAAGGGAAGACTCAAGTTCCAGAATGAATTGTTGACTAATTAAGGCAAGTGGATTTCTAAACCCTTGCTAAGTGTATGAAATACGTGTATTTCCTTGTGGTACGTTTGAGAGTAAAGGAACTTGGTGATGGGTTGACTTATCCACATTGATTAATACTAATGATGAACACAAAAGGTAATAAAAGGCAATGTGAATAATTGCTTGTGTGTGATGTGTTGATAATGGAGAATGGTTTGAAACGCTTGTTGAGTCATTGTTGATGTTGTTGTGAATTGTGCAGTGTTATGAAAATGGTCATATCCTCTTTATTTGTGTGAACATGTCATTTGCATTATTTTAAGACATGGTTGTGACAAGTGTTATGTGCATTGAGAAAGTATGAGAACTTAAAGAGGATATACCATTTTGAGGGACGTATCGCGAGCCGCGATGGATATTATATTTCGAGAGACGTATCGCGCGCCGCGATGGTTACTATTATCTAGGGTCGTGTCGTGCGCCGCGACAGATGCATGGACATATATGTACCCCATGGGTCCCGGACTGAGAGACAGCGGGTGTGTATCACTAGGTCAGACATGCATCATTATACTTGACATTGCATTTCATTGCATTGCACATACTTATTATTAGTGAACTTGATATTGTGTTTTGCTGATCTTATGATTGCCTTTCTGCGGAACTTGTGATTGTTGAATACTGAGCTTGTTATTGAGGATATGTAATTTGTTGAAGTGTTGCTGTTGAGGGTATGTAATTTGTTAAAGTATTGTTGTTGAGGATATGTAATTTCTTAAAGTGTTGTTGTGGAGGATATGTAATTTGTCTAAGTGTTGTTGTTGAGTTACGTGCTATGTAAACTGTGAGGTGTTAGGTTGGGCTGATTTTTATGGAGGTTGTAGTTGTGGAGGTTCGGTTGGGGGTGGTAGGAGTACTCGTATTTCATCCCCTTAGCTTGTGTTTAGGGATTTACTTGCTGAGTACCGTGTGGTTTGGTACTCACCCCTTGTTTCTATAAAAAAAAAATTGTAGGTCACTAGCCCGGACCTTTGTGATATATTCTCTTATTTTTCGAGGCTTCTTGGAGATTTGTGAGGTAGCTGTTTGTCATCTCAGCAGACCTTCTTACTCCTGTTTATGATCTTGTTCTACTCTAGAAACAATATCATATAAGACTTATATTTTCTTTTGATTCAATTATAATACTTTAGAGGCTTGTACACGTGACAACCACGTTTTGGGTATAATATAAGTTGATAGTAATTTTTCCGCATTTTATTGTAATAGTTGAGTTTTAGGCTGACTTGTCTTGGTGGGATAAGACGAGTGCCATCACATCCATTTTTGGGTCGTGATAAAATGGTACCAGAGCCCCAGGTTCATAGGTTTCACGTGTATAGAAGCCGAGTCTAAATAGAGTTTCGAGGATCTGTACGGAGACGTCTGTACTTATCTTCGAGAGACTATTTCACTTCTTGAATATTTATTGTGCGTCCTTGGTCCAATTTGATTCTTATCGATTTACTCCACTCATTCTCTCACTTATTTGATGACTCGTGCGTAGTTTCTCTTGTGAGTAGTTAATGTCGTGTATGATTTAAATGTTATATATGACATTAAGGTGGAAGTAATATACTTATAAAAGTATGTGTGGCTAGATTTACAATGTTAAAATTTGAAGGGTTTGTGTAAGGTTAGTTACACTAGTAAAATAAATAGATTTTGTGTGGTATAAACAATAATTAGAGTGATTTAACAATTAAAAGTGAAATGATTAAGGAACGACTAGATAATGAACTTGTAATTTTGAAAACTACAATTAGTAAAGTTATCATAACATGAATGGGTTGCTTAGAAAATGATGAGAATAATGATTCACCAATTAAGGTTAGAATTTCTACTAAAGTAGTATTGATGCTTACTTGGTTAGAGTTATGGAGTGTGTTACTTTTGATATTAACCTGACCTATGAAAGAATTCACATAGCTTGGGCTAGATATTGGTAATATTTAACATCTATTTGATGGGTAGAATTGTGTGACCTATTTGAATATGATCTTCTCGTTAGATACGATGTGTTCTAGTGGTGGATTTTTAATAAAAAATTTACAATGTGATACTAGTGGTATGTGGAAATGAATACGGTGATGTCAAGTGCGATTACTAAATATATAAAGAGTTATCATTTGTATAACATGCTCGTATAATGAGATTCAATGTTGTATACGCATTTGAGAAACCAACTAGCTTGTTAATACACACGGATGAGTTAAGCATTATTTATAAGGAAGCTTTTAGTGGTGGATCTTTGGTATGATATTAATGTGTGTAGGTTATAAAGTGTATCCTTAAGATTCTAAATACACATTTTATCATAAGCTCAAATTGAGTGGATTAATATTGAAATGACAAACTTATACGTAAAGGAAATTCCAACGAGTATACTTGGGTGAAGGCAATTGAAAATTTTAGTAAGAAAATGTGTATAAAGTTAAGTTAGTCTGTTGAATTTGATTGATATAGTTTGGTTTGAGATGTCATGTCGATGACAAGGTTGACTTTGTGGTGATGACAAGGGCTGACTGAATAGTGATAATCAGAGTTTGTGATGGGTGTGATTAGGATGCAACTATATGCTAATTTTTGTTGGTTAAAAGACTTTTAAATGGTAATGGTGACTTTAGAATGTCTAAGTTATGATTTACTAGTATTTGGTGAGTAACTTGATTGTATGGAAAGTTTTAAGTGATGAAGGGACACCACTCAAATAGAACATAAAGGAATTAGTGTCATAATAAGAAAAAATTGTAGGATGAAGTGTAGCCTTCGGAAAGAGGTGAGAACAAATATAGTTTTATTCTGATTGTAAGGGCTAAGAAGGTATCTTTAGAGGGGTTGAGAATTTCATCCAGAAGCACGTGGTTCTTTCTGTTTTGTTATTGTTATGGTGATAGTGTTACATGTAGTTCATATCAGTTAAAAAATTGTTGGATAAGATTTGAGGGGGGGAAAAAAAAAGTCTACAGACGTTTGACTCAGGTGTGGTGATAAGCTATTTTATGATTTTGAGTCGGTAACTAGTACAATTAAATTGTTAATGAAGGATATAGTAATATTAATAGGGATGCGGTCAATTATAGGCTAATATACATGAATTCATAAAGATCTTTAGTGTATGAGCTAATGTTGATAGATAATGAAATTGTATTACATGGTTGAGATCAAAATTCAAGTTTTTAATGGTGAGTTTATGTTTGTGGTAGTATGTTTTTTTCAAGGTGTGGATTGATAAGGTATGAAATGACCGATCGCAATGAATATTAAGCGTTTGGAAGGACTGTTATATGTTTTGAGTCATAAAAGGTGTTATTTTGATTTTCAAAGGACGTAAGGAAGGGTTTCATTAAAGTTCTTATTTTGAGGATAAGGTAAAAATGGCAGGTGTTATTGGTCAAGGGATAAGATCGGTAAGTGAGTTAGCGAAAGGAATAAGAGTCTCGTGTATTGAAGAATTCAAGGTATATAAAACGTATCATGGAAAGAATTAAGAGATGTGAAGAATAAGACCTCTCATATAGACTCTTGGTTCGAAGTTGAAGGATGTATAAATTTTCATATATAAGTTCTAATATGACTATGAATGTGAATTTGTTCGATAGAGACTTACTAGGGTTTTATCATGGATTTTTATAAAGATGGAGTTTTAGTTTAGGTGACCAAGAATTTCTTAAGTTTTGGTATAAGGTATATGATGGTTTGAATAAGAGTTGAAAAGTTGGTATGAAAAAGATTGTGTGGAGTTGACATTAGACATGATTCAATAGCTTCATCTCGAAGAGAAAGTACTATCAAATTTTAAAGTAGTATTATCACCCTTGGATGAGAGTTTTATTTATCATGCGATGCTTAAATGGAAATGAGAGAGAGTCATAGTTCAAAAATTTTAGAGGCTATAATCTATTGCTAAGAAGACTTTGATACTAGTGATGGTTTCAGAGTAAGGTAAATTGATGGTGTGGTTATGATGTTTGTTTATATTAAGAGTGTTGACTTCAATGGAGTACTATGAGAAGTATGTGAGGTCTGATAAATCGAGTATGTGTAAAATTGCATTGAGATTTGGCTAGTTGATTGTGGGTGGCTAAAAATTGAGATATGGAGTCATCTAAAATATAGTTGTTTGATATGATTACTATGGAAAGAGTATCTTATGTTACCCGACCTTGGTTCTATACATTTTTAGGTGACCACCTGCTTCGTTTTAGACATGGTTTGGAGTGTGATTCGCTGCATATGCTCGTGTGGGCTTCTACATCTATGGGTGAATTCCTAGTGGTGGATCGAATGTACCGATCTTGTTATTGTCCTCTTAGTAGGGTGATATTCTTGGAAGGAGTTGGTCATTTTAGTTATGATAGATTTGGTGTTTTTTTTTGGAGTAGTTGAAGTATTCAAGTGGTTCTACATGCGCAACTTTGCTTATATTCTAGTTTTGTTGTTCTTAGTTTTTTTCCCCTACAATAACGACTATTGGCATAACACTTATAACAGTGTTGTTAGAGACTTTAGTATACTCGAGTGTATCACTTGCTAGGTGTTGATCATTTCCTTCTTTAAATTAGATAAGTTTGATTTTTCCTTGATGAGTACCCGATGTATGAAGATTGAACTTTTATAACTTAAGCTCATAAGAAGATTGTGTTGTGAAAAAAAAAATGATATGATGGCTTGTTCAGTATGAGTATGTGGTAGTTGGTTAACGTTCACTTCTGATTGTAGTCAGTATCATTTCAAAATGTTATCTGTGTTATGTGAGGAAAAAATTGTCTAAGTGGTTATGTTATGGTCCAGAGTGTTTTGATTTGAATTGAATTATATGTCTTAGTAATCACTAGTGATATATGGATCTGCTAAAGTTGATTCGAGAGTTCAATTATTAACAGTTAATCTTGATGGCATGGTCTTAAGGAGGATTCCACTTAGAGAGATAAGCACCGACTGGTGGGTCCTAACTTAGACTTTTGGTAATGTCGGTTATTCTTCCATCTCATTCTTTATGTTCGAGGACGAACATGATTTTTAGTGGTGGATATTGTAACGACCCTCTTAGTCGTTTTATGAATTTTAAATAATTATTTTTTTTATTAACTTTTTAGTAGTTTTTTTTGAATAATTTATGACTTATAAGAATGAGTGATACGGTTTTCAAATTTAATAAAGGATTATTTTGTTGCTAACAATAATGAAAATAAAATAAAAATAAAATAAATAATAAATAAATGAATAAAAGAAGTAAGGGCCAAAAGCCCTAATGTTGAATCTTAAAATGGCTGCGGACAGAAAAAAAAGAAGAAATAATGAACGAACAGAAAGAGGAAGAAATATGCAGAGGAGAAAAAAAAAATTTTACAAGAGCAACGATGGATGGAAAACCTAAAGTCTAATTGCGGCAAATAGTTTCAGGTACAAGCTTATCCAAATTCTCAATTCTAGATCCAATTTCTTGTGAATGATGAATACCATTAAATTATTACGGCATATTATAATTTTATAGTAGTAATTAATATTGGTCAAATTAAAATGAAAAGTGGCATGATATGGAAGAATGACTCAAAATCGGCAATGATTAATTAATAGTATTTTGACAATTAGATTAGAATTAGAAAAAGAAAGAAAAAGATTTCAAATTGGAAATCTAAATTACTGCAACGTGGAAATTTTTATGGTATAAGTAATTAGTTATTAAGATGAGGATTTAATCATTAGGTAATGATTGCAATTATATATAGGATTTGATTATTGCACAGTAGTTCCAATTTCGTATATAAGTTCTCATTCGGCTCTCGATATAGTTTGTTCTTTCCGTAGTTGAAATTTTGTAATACAATATCATATTATAAATTAAATTTGATATATTGAGATAAATAATTAATTATTAGGTGTATTATATTATGTAAATACTATTAAATTGATGAAATCCAATGAAATTGGAAGAGTTGACATGTAAATCGACATCAAAATTTAGTAACTTGTTTAAAGATTTGAGTGAGTTATTGGATCTAAGATGGACACATAGTAATATGAGTATGGTTAGTTTTGAATCTTATTGTGATTATTATGTGAATAGATTGCATTGTTATGGAAGCTTAACGAAAGGGAAGACTCAAGTTCCAGAATGAATTGTTGACTAATTGAGGCAAGTGAATTTCTAAACCCTTGCTAAGTGTATGAAATACGTGTATTTCCTTGTGGTATGTTTGAGAGTAAAGGGACTTGGTGATGGGTTGACTTATCGACATTGATTAATACTAATGATGAAAACAAAAGGTAATAAAAGGCAATGTGAATAATTGCTTGTGTGTGATGTGTTGATAATGGAGAATGGTTTGAAACGCTTGTTGAGTCATTGTTGATGTTGTTGTGAATTGTGGTGTTATGAAAATGGTCATATCCTCTTTATTTGTGTGAACATGTCATTTGCATTATTTTAAGACATGGTTGTGACAAGTGTTATGTGCATTGAGAAAGTATGAGAACTTAAAGAGGATATACTATTATCGAGGGTCGTGTCGTGCGCCGCGACAGATGCATGGACATATATGTACCCCATGGGTCCCGGACTGAGAGACAGCGGGTGTGTATCACTAGGTCAGACATGCATCATTATACTTGACATTGCATTTCATTGCATTGCACATACTTATTATTAGTGAACTTGATATTGTGTTTTGCTGATCTTGTGATTGCCTTTCTATGGAATTTGTGATTGTTGAATACTGAGCTTGTTATTGAGGATATGTAATTTGTTGAAGTGTTGCTGTTGAGGGTATGTAATTTGTTAAAGTATTGTTGTTGAGGATATGTAATTTCTTAAAGTGTTGTTGTGGAGGATATGTAATTTGTCTAAGTGTTGTTGTTGAGTTACGTGCTATGTAAACTGTGAGTTGTTAGGTTGGGCTGATTTTTATGCAGGTTGTAGTTGTGGAGGTTCGGTTGGAGGTGGTAGGAGTACCCGTATTTCATCCCCTTAGCTTGTGTTTAGGGATTTACTTGCTGAGTACCGTGTGGTTTGGTACTCACCCCTTGTTTCTATAAAAAAAAATTGTAGGTCACTAGCCCGGACCTTTGTGATATATTCTCTTATTTTTCGAGGCTTCTTGGAGATTTGTGAGGTAGCTGTTTGTCATCTCAGCAGACCTTCTTACTCCTGTTTATGATCTTGTTCTACTCTAGAAACAATATCATATAAGACTTATATTTTCTTTTGATTCAATTATAATACTTTAGAGGCTTGTACACGTGACAACCACGTTTTGGGGTATAATGTAAGTTTATAGTAATTTTTCCGCATTTTATGGTAATAGTTGAGTTTTAGGCTGACTTGTCTTGGTGGGATAAGACGAGTGCCATCACGTCCATTTTTGGGTCGTGACAGTTATTATGATTAATCTTCTCGGCCAGAAATCTATGGTCTTTTTATTAGTTTGACAGATCTGTTGTGCTTTTCCATATTATGATAGATCTATGGTTTCTTTATTAATATGACTCACCTGTTGTGCTTTTCCCTCTCTTTTTTCACCAATGTGGAAACAATGTTTTGCCTGTCAAGTACTATTGGTTTTGGGGAGTGTTATCCTGACTCGTGAGAATTTTATTGTCATGCTCGAACTCTAAGCTTGAATCTTTTCATTGTGATTATCCCTAGTACAAACGTTTACCTGGTTTCTATACAATGTTTCATTGTTATACTAAATACTGTCTGCATACAAATATACACAACACTCATATGTAAAACCACCACAAGAAGGTACTCTTCTTGGGTGCAAACTTAAAAAAAAAGATTTTCAGATAATTCTGGAGCTGCATCTCACCTTGTGAGTGTTCTTGTAGGACGGAACAGTTAGCACTTCCTGTGGGGATTATTTTAACACAACAAAGTGATTGATATGGAGAATGAGGTTTAAATGGATATCTTTAGTCATGGTTGTACATCTGTTCACAATGAGTTTTCTTCATTTAGTTCTTCCTTCTTTAGTCTGTTTTATTATGGCTACTTCTGTCTTTCTTGATGTGTGCATCGTCTATCTAACATTTCATTTGGTTATATAATGCGACTCTAGTGTTAGACTCCTCATACTAACTGTCACAAACACAAATCAACTATTAGATTTATGGTCAATATGTGAGTTTGCATTATTTAACACTAATGAATACTCTAATAGAACTGGACAACCAATTTACTAAGGCCAGAAAAAAAATATAATAACTCGTCTTTCTTTATAAAGAATGTTGATCAATTATACAACTTTTTTATTATTAAACTAATAAGGGGCTGCACGTGAGGATATCGTCATCACACGTTGCTTACATACCTGAAAATAAATCCTATAGAGGGATCAAGTCCATACCACGTACTTCTTTACATATATTACAAATCATTTTTTTTATTATTGATCTATCTATTTGTCAGTACCCAGTACCCTTCCATAAGTTTCGCTCTCTACTTCATTCAGATCTGGCAATTGCCTCACGAATTTATGATTGCCCAACTTGAACGTTATCTTCCGGATTGGTTTGTGTAGAAGGAACTTTGAATCACTTTTCTTCTTCCTTGTGTTTGCTGTGTTGACTACAATGGACGAATCCTGCAGAAAAGGATGGTTCAAGAGCAGATCGGTAGTCCAACGCAAGCTGGGATTCTTCGCGAGACATCTCTTCAGAAAATCTTTGGCTTCTTTTGACAACTTCGAATTCTGAAACTTTGGTTTCTCAAACGCGATTTGGTGCAACACATGATCATCATCTCCATCCCACAGCGGTGTCCCTGTAATCAGCTCATAGACAGTGCTACCAAGAGCCCAAATATCAACGTACGCACCAATTCAGGTGCCATATACCTTTTTTTTCCCTGATCATCAGTTGTCGTTTTTCTTTGACGGCCTGTTCAAAAGTCATAGAAAGCCCGAAATCAGCAATCTTGGCAGTTTCTTCTGTGCCCACCAGGAGAATATTGTCAGGTTTGATGTCGCAGTGAATAATTCTGTTGGTGTGAACGCAACTGAGGCCTAAAGAACATTCTTTGTGTGTTTTTTAACTTCAAACTCGGTCAGTGAATTGCAATTGCGAAGACGATTGGCAAGGCTTCCTCCTGATGCATACTCCAGCAATAAGTTGGAAATGATGACTTCATCTTCGAATGAGAGATTAGCTCTGAAACATCGAATAATGGCCGGAGAGTATTTGAACATACCGAGAAATTCCTTTTCTTCTTTCAACGATTGAAGAAGCATTGTAGTTGCAAGACCTGACGGCAATAAGAGAGGGAAGAGTAACGCCGTGAAATAGTGCATTGGAGGTAGAAGCTAACGAGATGACACCGAAACTACCTTAAGATGATAAATTTCATTAATATGCAATAGCTATCATTCTTGATTTGCTGGAAAAATTCTCACGATTTATGTTATTGCAAGGACATTTTTTCCCCTTCAACTTCTTGTACCTTTTATAGAGTTTGATTTGCATTCATGTCTATATTTACTTCTTTCCTTATTTGACTTGAATTTCTACTTATTTATTTGTCATAAAATTAATTAAAGAGAAATGTAAAAACATTAAGATTTTCTACTCAAAACTTTCTCTTATATTATCTGTTCTCTCAATCATTGAAAGTGTCAAGTTCACATTCAGCCGATTGACATAAATCAATTAGTTCTTTTTTCTCAAATCCTCGTCGTAACAACTTGTTTAATTAATCCAATCATCATAGAATCCAAAAACTCCATCAATGTACCTATGCAGCATGAGCAAATGGTTAACTCTTGTGTCTTGATCCAAAATAGGAATCATGACCTCATCTTCTACCTCGGCGACTATTGCCACTAAAGGATCCATGTTCTCGAAGATTTACTTCAAATCACTTTCATTAAATCTTACACCTCTAAAATCCTTTGTCAGCCATTTTACCAAAGGAAACTCGCTCTCAACCTAGTTAGAGGTGAGTTTCCTTTGGTGAAATGGCTGACAAAAGATTTTAGAGGTGTAAGATTTAATGAAAGTGATTTGAAGTATATCTTCGAGAACATGGATCCTTTAGTGGCTATAGTCGCCGAGGTAGAAGATGAGGTCATGATTCCTATTTGGGATCAAGACACAAGAGTTAACCATTTGCTCATGTTGCATAGGGACATTGATGGAGTTTTTGGATTGTATGATGATTGGATTGAACATGTTGTTATTCGACGAGGATTTGAGGGAAAATAACTAATTGGTTTTTATGTGAGTCGACTGAATTTGAATTTGACATTTTCAGTGATTGAGTCAACAAAGAATATAAGACAAAGTTCTGAGTAGAAAATCTTAATGCTCTTACATTTTCATTGCAATTATTATATTTCCAAATGCATGTACAATAAGAATTTGACATCAACAAAATACCTTGAGAGATAAGATGCAATTATAAAACATTTTCTTTTATATTCTTAGCATTCAAAATTGTGCAAATATTATTTAAATCACTATTTCACTTTATGTCTTATGTCTAGTCGAAAATCGCGTCAAATTCCATTGAATTATCGAATTTCTTACAAAAATAACCTGACTTTACCTTTTGGCTCTAAAATTCCCCCAACATCAATGTATTGGCCATCTAATGATCTTCTTTTTGTAGCCCCATTTGTAAGTATAACTTAAGGTTTCATTTATTATATGTCACAATATATATGATTTTTCTTATAGTTAACATAAACTTTTCCTTATAGATTTTTCATAAAAATTAATTAAAGAGAAGGAAAAAAACTTAGTTCCACTCGTAATCATCATTCCAAAAGGATTATGCCTTTGCCATGAAAAAAACAAGTGCAGAATCACATAGACATAAAAATGGGAAAAAACAAAGAAACAGTGACATAATATTTGTAGAATTTTACCATGTGTGTCTAATGAATGTTGTTTGGTTCTATTTGAGCTCCGAGGCGGTGTTCACATCCCTATTATATTCAAATATGGCAAAACGTCGCGGTGACTCAAAAAATAATAAATTATTTCAATCTTAAAAGAATTTAAAGAATAAATGATTTTTAAAAGGGAAAAGGGAATCACCAACAATATATATAAAATTAAACTAAATTTCCATCTTTTAAAATGGGAAGACCTCCAAAACCGAGGAAAATATTTTCTCATTGGCCAATTTTAACATGTAACTAACTAGTTAAAGAAGGAGAATTTGATAATGACTCTCTATTTCTGAGAGTATCGTCTATTCATGTATATATAGTATTACATCAGGTTTAATCTGAAATACATGAGATAGAGTTTATATGAGATTAAAACTCCTAAATACAAGCTAACTATCATCCAAAGGATAATTCAAACTATTGCGATAAGACTACAATTGTTTATCCTTAATATCCCCCGTCAAGATCAACGGTAGTGTACGGACATTGAGCTTGTCACGGAAATGAATAAAAAGAGACGAGCCTAGTGCCTTTGTGAAGATATCCGCAAACTGATCTTGAGTGGGAACATAGCGCGAACAATCAGCAAGCCTTGCTCAACTTTCTGACGAACAAAATGATAATCAATCTCAATGTGTTTTGAGCGATTGTGAAAAACAGGATTGGTACACATGTAAAGTGCACTTAGATTATCACATAGAAGCACAGGTGGCTTGCTGCAAGGGACGCCAAGTTCAAACAGTAGATTTTCGAGCCAGGCCACTTCGGCTGTGGCAAAGGCAACTGCTCTGTATTCAGCTTCAGTGCTGGAGCGAGCCACAACAGTTTGCTTGCGAGAAGACCAGCTCACAAGATTACCTCCTAAAAAAATAGCATAGCCATGGTGAGAGCGACGATCAAGGATGTCGGCAGCCCATCCCGCATCAGAGTAAGCTTGAAGTGACTGATCTGATGATGGAAAAAATTGGAGACCAAGGTGCATTGTGCCCTTAAGGTAGCGCAAAATGCGTTTAACTGCAAACCAGTGAGATAGTCGAGGATCGTGCATAAACTGACAAACCCGATTAACAGCATAAGAGATGTCTGGACGAGTAATGGTGGCGTATTGCAAAGCACCAACAATACTGCGATATAAAGTAGCATCTGGAGCCGGCGGTCCATCACGTGTGAGTGTGGCAGTAGAGTCCGCAGGGGTTCGTAATGATTTGGCATCTTGGATATGGCTACGGTGGAGAATATCCTTGATGTAAGAGGACTGAGACAGTAGCAAAGAACCATGGTGATGCAGTACTTCAATCCCAAGAAAGAAACTCAATTTGCCTAAGTCTTTAAGGGAGAAAACAGAGTCCAAAGTGGCTGTGAAGTTGGAGATAAAATTAGAGTCATTACCTGTAATAATGATATCATCTACATAGACGAGAAGGTAGGTAAGAGTAGAGCCACGATTGCGAACAAAAAGGGAGGAGTCAGTATAACAACTCCGAAATCCGTGTTGCACCAGAAAATTTTTCAGTTTCATAAACCAAGCTCGAGGGGCTTGTTTCAAACCATAGAGAGCTTTTCTTAGGCGACAAACACGATTAGGATATTGTGTATCGATAAAGCCAGGGGGCTGAGACATGTACACAACCTCTTGAAGATCGCCATTTAAGAAAGCGTTATTAACATCAAGTTGTTTAAGTGGCCAGCCACGAGCAAGGGCAAGTGATAAGACCACCCAAATGGTAGTGGGCTTCACAACAGGGCTAAAGGTATCAAAATAATCAACACCCTCTTCTTGGTGATAACCTTTAGCCACAAGACGAGCTTTATACCGCTCAACCTTCCAATTGGCATGTCGTTTAACTTTGAATACCCATCTACACCCGACAATGTTGGCATGAGGAGGATATGGTTCGAGGGACCAAGTGTCATTACGAATCAAGGCATTAAATTCATGTGACATGGCTTCACACCATTCCGGAGATGAACTTGCTTGCTTATAAGTTTTTGGTTCCATATGAGGAGAGGAGGTGTTCTGAACAGTCAATAGGAATGTCTTGGGTTTAAGAGAATTAGTTTGGGCTCTAGTAGTCATGTGGTGAATAGACGTTGAGGATTGACGAAGATAGGGAAATGTAGAAGATGGAGGAACAGAATGGGGAGAAGCGGAAACATTAGACGGAGAAGCGGAAGGAATTGGTGGTTCTAAGGGCTCGGAAGTGGCAGATAAGAGTGGAGACGATGATGATGGCAAACTGCATGAAGGGATTGAATTATCGGTGTTGGAAGAAATAGACGAGGACAAAGTAGGGACTGGAAAGGGGTCAGATGAGGTAAACAAAGAGGCGAGTATATCAAGATTGAGAGAGCTTAAAGCGGGAGAGGCAGGTTTGGAGTTATTGGTCATTATGGAGTAAGGAAAGTTTTGCTCATCAAAAATTACATGACGGGCAATGTAAAGACGACTTGATGAAACATGAAAACACAAGTATCCTTTGTGCTTACTGCTGTATCCTAAGAATACACAAGGCAAAGATCGATACTGAAGTTTATGATTGTTGTAGGGACGCAGAAAAGGATAACACAAACACCCGAAAATTTTAAGTAACGAGTAATCGGGACTACGATTGTAGAGAAGAGAAAATGGAGATTGAAAATTAAGAGATGGACTGATCATCCGATTATGAAGGTAAATGGATGTGGAGAAGGCATGTTCCCAAAAATGTAAGGGAAGAGATGAGTTTGCAAGAAGAGCAAGACCCTTTTCAACAATGATGCGGTTATGACGTTCAGGAGCACCATTTTGTTCATGAGTATGAGGGCAAGTAATGCGATGAATTATACCTAATTGTTGGACAAAGGTAGAGACATTGCGATATTCACCTCCCCAATCAGTTTGAATAAATTTAATTTTGCGACTAAATTGAGTTTCCACCATTTTGATAAAATGCTTAAAGATGGTGAACACTTGAGATTTAGAAGACATAAAAAACATCCATACAAATTTAGAATAATCATCTAGAAATTGAACAAAGTACTTGTTTCCATTAACAGAATCAATTGAAGTAGGGCCCCATACATCAGAATAGACTAATTCAAAAGGAAAAGAACTTGACATATGAGACGAAGCTAAATGGAAACGACGACTCTTGCCAAGTTGACAGGGGCCACAAACAGAGTGGAGTTTATTGCTAGAAATGGGAAGATTAACACTGGAAGCCAAACGACGGAGAATAGATTCATGAGGATGACCAAGTCGATCATGCCATGTTTGGAGAGGAACTTTGGCTGCCAAAAAACTTCTCGGTTGAGATGGAAGATGAGAGGCAGCAAGACGAAGTAGAACCTTTCCCTGTAGGTCCTTTATAAAGCAACAAGAAGGGTGAAACTCAATTATGACATTGTTATCACGAGTAAACTGAGACACACTAAGGAGATTAGTTATAATTTGAGGAACAATTAAGACATTTTTTAATTGAAAAGATCGAGAGGGAGAGGTAATGGAAGAAGAACCAAAGTGAGTTATAGGGAGTTTAGAATCGTTACCAACAACAAGCGAGTCATTTCCATAATAGTCTGAGGCAATAGAAAGATTACCAACATCAGCAGTGACATGATTTGTGGCACCTGAGTCAAGACACCAAGAGGGGTCCAAGAACGCCGAGGATGAGGTAGCAACATTGGCTTGAGGTCGAGGTGTATTAGTTGGCGGGTATTGGTCATTGTACCGATTATAACAATTTTTTGCTACATGGCCAAGTTTTTCACATATTTGGCAAAGCGGACGATTAGATGGTCGTTTATTGTCATTGCGCCTAATTGTGTTGTTGGAATTGATTCGTTATTGGGTTGGAGTTATAAGAAGGCCGAGACTGAAAACTTTGGCGATTGGCAATATTAGCCGAAAGAGTGACATGGGCAGATTCATCAGCAAGTTTTTGTTCTTCTTCTTATAGAAGACCAAAAAGTTCCTCGCAAGTGACAGGAGGAGTTCGAAGGTTGATGGCCGTGCGGAAGGGGCCATAAGATGGATCAAGTCCATACAGGATATAAGTCACCAATTCATAATTGGTGACAGGTTGAAGGGCCATAGCAAGATTATTGGAAATTGTACGTTTGCGCTGGACGTACTCCATGATGGAGAGACTACCCTTGGTCATTGTTTGTAGTTGTAAACGCAAAGTCATCACTCGAGCAAGGGATTGAGTTTGAAAAATATGATGAAAGCTAGTCCATGCCTCAGCTGCGGTTCGAGACTGAATAATATGTCCAAGGATGGACGGATCAATAGTTGTTTTGATCCAAAGGAGGATAACCCTGTCATGGGATTTCCAAGTTTCATATTCTGGATTGGGAACATGAGTTTGATTTGTGGAGCTATCGGTTGACAGAGACACAACCGTGCGTGTGGGCATTGGGGTAGAGTCGAGATATTTTTCCCAGTTAAATACCTCAAGAGAAGATCTGATTGTGGTTTCCCATAGAAGATAATTATCTTGGGTAAGTGTGAAATTGAGAGGAGGTAAGGAAACTTTGTTGTTGGATCCTCCAGATAGTGCCACAAGGAGATTGTTGGCCGAAGATGATGAAGCCATAGGGACGGGAAGAAAAAAAAAAAGGAAGCAGGAATCGTACACTGCTCAGATACCAAGTTAAAGAAGGAGAATTCGATAATGACTCTCTATTTCTGAGAGTATCGTCTATTCATGTATATATAGTATTACATCAGGTTTAATCTGAAATACATGAGATAGAGTTTATATGAGATTAAAACTCCTAAATACAAGCTAACTATCATCCAAAGGATAATTCAAACTATTGCGATAAGACTACAATTGTTTATCCTTAATACTAACTATTATCATAATAAAGCTAACAACAAGAATATCACATGACTCACTTCAAAAAGAATAAGTAAACAACTCATAAAAAATCAAGAGTTTTCAAATTAGTCCACTAATAATATAACATCAATACAAGGGACGAAACAATTAATGAAACATCAATAAACAATGAACAAATGGAATAGCCATTAACATAAAAATGAGGAAAACTAAATTAAAATAAAGCAACAAATAAACACAATGACGACACATATTAATATAAAAATTTGAAAACTTAAACAAGAGATGATAACAGTGACAATGAACAAAAGAAAGGCATTCTAGCAAGGAAAATTCAGCTAACTAGTCAAAAAAATCAACTTATTTAGTGATAATATCCATACTTTAATAATATTAGCAAACATGTCAAAAATGTCATTATTTTAAAAATAAATAATTATTCTGATATTATTAATATTTTTCTCTCTCATTATTTACACCTTTTTTTTTCTCTCATAGATTACACATTTTTCTATTTTTTTGTAATTGGATAGATACTAATGATATTTTAAATTTTATATCTCTTTTATTAGCCTTATCAATATGTCTCTCATCTTTCTTTTATTAACCTTATCAATTTCTCTCTCTATATTTATTCATAATCAACTCCCAAATTTATTCTCTCTTTTCTTACGCTTCTTTTTATTTTCTCTCTCTAACATTCTTCCAAAATCAATTCCACAGATTCTCGAATTTTCCTATTTTCTATCATTCTCAATTAATTTCGTTTCAAGGTTTGATTTGAAGATTCACATTGATTTGGGTATTATGTTCTTCATATTTCTTATTGATTTACTTACTGATTTTAGTATTTTTTTTTTATTTTTTTTGTTTTGTTGTTGTTCTTAAAACATTTTTTAGGATTTCATAATACAAAATTATCTCTTCAATGGACACTTACAAGAGAGTTACTAGAGGTATTGGACAAAATAATCTAAGTTCTTCCGAGTTCTCATCGTTTAATTTTTTTTTCACTCAAGAAATAAATAACAATGTAGGTTCCGCTTCTAAATCTAAGGAGGATATACGACGGGGAAAAATGCCTGAATTCGTAGTTGTGCAAAATCCCACACAAATTCGTAACCATGAAGTTGAAGAAGACCAATTTTTTGGAGAAAAGGTATTTTTTTTTGCATGTGCTGTGTATTGCATGTTTAGTTTAATTTGTTTAGTAATTTTTAAGATTCAAAAAAATAAATGTTACAATGCGTTTGGAAGTGTATATGGAATTTTTAGTCTGTTATAGTTACTATGTATTTTTGTATTGGGAAATTTTTTAAAATGTCATATATTTATTGTATTTTGTGTTCTTTTTTTTTTTGTGTGTGTGTGTTAGTTGTCAATGTAATACATTTTATGAGCTTGATTGTGTATTTACTATTATCGAATACATTTGTAAGTGTATATGGAATTTTCATCCTGTTATAGTTATTATTTATTTTTTTATTTTCATAGTTTTAATGTTTTTTGTATTCATTGTTATAGTTAGCATGTATTTTTGTATTTAATATGTTTATTGTATTTTGTGTTCTATTTTTTTTTTGTGTGTAAGTTATGTCAATGTAACACATTTTATAAGTTTGATTGTGTATTTACTATTATCGAATAGATTAGTAAGTGTATATGGAATTTTCATTCTGTTGTAGTTATTATTTATTTTTGTATTTTATAGTTTTATTTTTTTTTTGTATTCATAGATTTGGAAGTGTATATTGAATTTTGTTGATGTTTTAGTCAGTTTGTATTTTTGTATTTCATAGTTTTATTGTATTTTTGTATCCATAGATTTGGAATTGTATTATGTATTCTGTCAGTATATATATATCCATAAATTCATTTTGTATTCTATTTTTTTTTGTGAGAGTTATGTCAATGTACCACAGTTAGTATTTATTTTTGTATTTCATAGTTTTAATGTTTTTTGTATTCATAAATTTGGAAGTATATATTGAATTTTGATGTTGTTTTAGTCAGTATGTATTTTTATATTTCAAATCAGAATACTCTTTATTTTAACAATATATCAGTACATCTGGATTTTTAAAAAAAACAATGTCAACAAACACGGAAAAAAAAAAGATAATTGCATTGATTAAAATATATAATAATTCAAAACGCAAATACATATGAATAATTATTATACAAACAAAATCGCATCAAATCACAATCAAATGCAAAACATATAAGGATTAATTAACTAAAACATACCTGATTTTCGACTTTTCGTTTGTGTTTATTTTCCAAAAATCGTTTACCCAGTTTATTCTCCAAAACATATACCTCGCAAAAAATTTTTTTTATGAACATCATGAATAATGGACAGATATATCGTTCAGATTTTGAATAAATTGTAACTGATGTTGAGAGTTTTAAGCATCTGTTACTTTTTATAATTTTTCTCTGCCCTAAATAGCTCCAGTTTGTTATATAAATTATGTATTCTTTTTAATTAAACAAAATAATAAAAATATAATTAAAATATATAATAAGGTAAAATTTTGACATCGTCACTAAATATTAAAAGTGTTGACACTATACCCTATTAAATACTAAAATAATGACATTTTAAAAATTTTTACTTCTAGCAATAACACGTGTATCCTATCTAATAATAATAAAAAATAAAAATAATACCAATTAGTTAATAATTATAACCCACCAATAGAGAATTAAAAGAATTGAACATAAACAAATTATAAACTTTTAACTATGAATATAAAAATACCCATTAATATAAACAAGTGAACATCACAAACAACAAACCAAAAGAGATACATAGAGCAAGAATAAAATTACTTAATGTTAAACAACCCACAAATTTAAAAAAATTAAAACATAGATCAATACTAATCAACATTAAGAACAAAATTAAAGGGTCCGATTTGAGTTCTCACCATTATTGGGCATTGTAGAGTTGTTGCTGTAGTGTGGCTGTTGTTCACCGGAGTTTGAAGTGTGTTGGGCTTCGTTGGTCACTGAAAGTAGCATCGCAGCAGTTAGATGGAGCTGGTTGTAGTTCGTTGTTCACCGATTCATCGAGCCTGAAGCTCATCGCGGCGGAGATCTGGTGGTACTGCTCTTGTTTGCTGGAACTTAGCTTTCTGGAGTTAATGGTGAAAACACCTGTGAATACAAACAAAAAATTGAAAATGGGAAAGGGGAAGGGAATGGCTGCGTTGTTTAGCTCCGGTTCATTGGAGCTTTAAACTCCTCGCCGGAGCTGCTGCTGGAAAACGAGAAAACGAAAGGGGTTTTGGATCTGGTTTTCTTATGGTTTTTAGTGGCTTTCTGATGGGCCTTGGTCGTGGCGCTCCGACCTGGACCTGGTGGTTGGAGCAATGGTGGTTTCGGGTGGCTGTTCGGAGCTTTTGGTTGAGGGTCGAAGGCTGGTTGTTTGCCATCCAAATCTCCGGCGTGGAGGAGAGGGGTTTTGAAGGGATGTTTAGCCAGATTCCGAGGTGGAGGAAGAGAGAAGAGGCAATGAGGTTTGTTCTTACTTAAAGTTGGCTGCGAGCTCAGAGGTTGTTGGCAGCAGCGTGGTGGTGGAGGACTGGATGTTTTAGGTGGCTATTTTGTGGGCTGGAAACGAAAGGAATATGGAGAAAATGGGATGTTCGATATTTTGGTTGTTTCAGTAAGGGAGAGATCAACAATTCTCGGTGGTTGTTTGGCTGTGGAGGAGAAGGAAAATGGAAGGTTGGGTGGCGGCTGCCTTTGTGCCCCCCCCAAAAAAAGGAGAATTTTTTAGGGTTTTTTTCTATTTGGAAATTATTCCTCCCAATGTAAAAAAAATAATCATTCACCACTATCTTATTTCTTGACCAAGTAAAACTTAAATAGAAAAAATAATTATGTAATGGGTTCAAATTTTGTGGGTTTGGGATTGTGGCCTAAAATTATCGATCAACTGCTTATGCAAATTTTATTTGTATTTGAATAAATTTTTAGATTGTGCTAAATATCAACATAAATATTAAAAAATGTAACAAATAAAATGAACATTAAAAAATATAATGAAAGTAACTAATGACATGTAAAATGCAAATTTAAAATTAACTGATAAAAAATCTTTGATTCTTGATAAATAAAGATATTTATCGATAAACTTATTTAAAATTATAAAAAAATTCATTTTGAACTATTAAATAAATAAAGTTAAAAGTTGCGAATTTTGAAAATGTTAGACCAAAATTGGGTGTCAACAGGCGGCACACAGACAAACAAAGAAAAGGAGGTCTCAAAAAAATTTTCTCAGCACACAACACATAACTTGTATATTTTGCTACTTTTTTTTCTCCGTCAACTTTTATGACTATTTACTACACTATATATTCCAATTAATTAATACTTACTACCCCTCTATTTCATACTAATTGAATATTTTAGATTTTTTTCGTTTGGTCAAAGTTCAAAGGGGATATATGTTTTAATTTTTTTTCCATATTTGCAACATACAAACTTCAAGATGGATGTTTGAATTTTTCTCCCATATTTGCCCTTTCCTTTAATGATGTTTTATATGTTTTAAGAGATAAATTGCAATATTTACAAAGATATATTTTTTTATTTTACAAAGGACAATAGGGGAAAAATATGGTTTAAATTATTTCGTGAAATGTTTTTTTCTAAATTAGTGTGCATAGCCTCACAAATTCATTAAATAATAAAAAGAGGGAGTATTAAGTTTTGGAAAATAATTGGGAGAATAAATAATTAATGCTAAAATTAAGTCACAGAAAAATATATGTGTATGATGACCATAGATTTTTGGAGAAATGTTTAACTTTTAAAGAAATATAATTTGTACCCATAAGTTTTTATAATTATTAAAAACATCCATAAGTTTCTATTATCGTTTAATAATGAACATGTTCCGTAAAAAGACATGATAACGAACACAATTAAGATGAATCTGAATAAAGAAGAAGAAAACAGAAGAAAAAATATCATTGATTTGTATACGAAAACTACTATTACTACCTATAATTGAAAGTGAATTCGGAGAGCAAACTAGCATATATATATATATATATATACAACAAAGTATGACTGATTCAGTCTAAAACTATAAATGATGGCTATATTTTATAAAATTAAAATTTTAGGTATACTTTTTAGTTTTAAAAAAATTCCAACTAATAGAATTTGGCCCACGTATTAATTTTTTCTAGTATTTGGGAATATGCCATATTTTTCAAAAGCATTTATCAATTAAAGACAAATTTTATGGTCAAACACTATTTTCTAAGTTTTACCAGATATTTTTGAAAATATTTGTGGCCAAACGGCATGGACAATACCTCAGTAAGTCTAAAAAAAAAGTTGGTTCATATTTTGACGTTTTTAGCTCTAAATGTAAAGAGTTTATGTATATGTTAGTGTAAAATTATTGTTGCTTCATATGATTAAGAAGTCCACGTCAAAACTTAATTATGAGGAAAAAGTTAGGGTGTGTCTGGTATTAAGGAAAATATACTCCACGAAAAATATTTTTTTAAAATTTCATACACGTAATTGAAATGGAGGAAGTATTTGTTTTGTCCATACCGACCGTTAAGCTATCAATGCATCTGTATTTATCTTTTTTTTTCTCCATGGCAAAATGCCTACATTCTTTTGGAATGATTAGAGTGGGTTAAGCGTGTGTCTTTTCTAATTTTTATTTAATTTAATCTTTTGCCCCCTCTTATTAGCAAAAAATAAAAGTCAAAATTGTTAATAAGCTATATAACACATGAAAGGGTGACTGAGCTTGTGTGGTAATATCCCATTAGAAAGATTTGTTTCGTTTTACTTAAATAGATGTATAAAGTAATTTAGATTAAAACTCTATTGAATATCTTTCTTAAAGATGGATAAAATTTTCCAAGCTCGTTCAGACATCATGATTATAAAATAAATAAAGGAGTGTTCAACTCGTTAAAGTACATAAAGGAGTGTCTATATTATTAAGTGAATATACTAAGAGAAAAATCTTGACAATTTACTCAAAATATTGTCTTTCTCCTTTATTAACAATGTGGTACTAAAGTTCTGGATTCGATCGTCAAACAATATATCAGCTATATATATCACACAACTATTAGCAACTTTGATATTTATCTCCATTAAGCAATAGTAATCAATATATTTTTATTTTTTTGGGTACTTTTTTCCTAATTACTTTAAATGTAGTACAATAGTCCACGTCCTAATTTGATTTTTACTCTATGCTTTCCTCATTATTTGGATATTGTGTTGCTATTTCGCTACATAGGTTGCTAATACCGTGTTCTACTATTAATTAATAGATAGGGATTAAAATTTAGTTAGTTCTTAGAACATTTTACTCCAAAATCAATTTACTTATTAGTTAAAATTTTAGGTTCAAAATAATTTAACATCAATGCATACTGCACTATGGTTGGGCTTTTTTTTTCTTCCAGTTTTCTGCAAAGATAAAGATTTTATTATATAGTGCATTTTTAGCTGGACAAATATAGTGGAGATATTGATTTTGTGTGTCAAAGTTTTTGCTCTATAACAGGTTGTCTTAGTTGTTTTGAAAATTCTCTTTTCTTGTCCAAAAGAAGATGTTATAGCAACTATAGTGTGTCTGTTGGTATATCACTGAAGTACAAAACAACAAACTTATATAGAATACTTGGTATGCACTGGTGAATATGCTTCTGCTATGTAAGAAGAATTTATTATGAAAGATAAACATGTTAGTTTTAAAGTAGACGAGAACTTGATTTTGCTGATTATGATTAAGCTTTCTGTATCCGATGATATTTTGTCTCAACATATTTCATTTTGTTCATATGATAATCTTAATTCCGTGCAACAAAACAAGCTGAATGGGGCACTTTGATAGCATCTAGATTCTTATTCATTGTCAAAACTAGAGCGCAATATGAGCTTCACTTAAGTTGAATATTCAGGAGTCCGTCAACATCTAAATTTCTTGCATATTCTATATGAACTTGCAAAAAAAGATTTGTGAAATTTATAGTGATACGTGTTTTAAAAAAGCAATTACGACTTGTTATTAGTGTAACAATGTTGACGTTCATCGATAATTTCTGTCTCCATTTCTCTCTCTCTCTTTTTAACATGAAAAAGTGGACAATCAGTTAGGAAAGCTGAATGTCATGGTTTTCTGATCCATACTTGCTCCATCACGTACATCCTTTGTAAACCAATAACATTGTCCCAATACCAAACCCCTCTTTTTTGGTTGACTTGACATTTCTAATAGAGAAGTTGATCTTTCTACCTCTGAAAGGAGATTACTAGTTAGATTATCAACTTTGCTTTCCTTTTTTGAATCTGTTTTTCATGTTGTGGAATTAAATTCTCACAAATACTCCATGTATCTTTTATGTATGTATAGTCTTCTTCCTGTGTTAAAAAAAATCTGTTTTTCCCTTCCTTTCAGATATTGCATGCTGGGCTATTATGTTGATTCACTAGTGGATTGGAGTTGTGAAGAATGTGATATTGTCAAAGCAAAATAATGTCTCTTCATCATATGGACTAGAAAATGTGCATTTTGAGGGACCAAGTTTCATGCCTCTAAAAAGATTTGTCAGAGTATTGTGCAACCAATGAAGCATAGTAAGTTTCCTGGTGGACCTCGTATTAACTGGGAAAAGGAGGTACAGACCGGGAAAATGAGATATCTACCTGTTAAAGAAGCACTTGGTATATCATCAAATATCAAGAAATATGGATCTCCTCCGATAAATATTGTCTCCTCAAGAGACAATTGTGACTCGAGGGATTTTTAGCAAGCCTAGAGCTCAAATTTGAAACTCTTTACTTGAGAAGAGCACGGTTCGGCGGCCTTTGGAATTAACAGGATATACAAAACCTCACAATCTTCAAATTGCCAAAAACACTAAACAAAGCAAAAAAACAGTACAATTATCTAAAGGTTAAGTGATCACCACCATCTTTTGTATCCATTACTCGATTTGATTTTTCCTCTTCTTATACCTTTATTCTTCATAAATTTCATATTCTAGCATATACCGCAAATAGTTTTTTTTAGATGTTGAGATATCTAGCGTTGATATTATCTTGCAAAATAATTTTCGTTACATCATCAATGTGTAAAGCTTTCGTAGCAAAATTTACTTACTTTACTTCTATCCAAATGTTTCATTGTTATACTAAATACTGTCTGCATACAAATATACACAACACTCATATGTAAAACCACCACAAGAAGGTATTCTTCTTGGGTGCAGACTTAAAAAAAAAAGATTTTCTGATAATTCTGGAGCTGCATCTCACCTTGTGAGTGTTCTTGTAGGACGGAACAGTGAGCACTTCCTGTGGGGATTATTTTAACACAACAAAGTGATTGATATGGAGAATGAGGTTTAAATGGATATCTTTAGTCATGGTTGTACATCTGTTCACAATGAGTTTTCTTCATTCAGTTCTTTCTTCTTTAGTCTGTTTTATTATGGCTACTTCTGTCTTTCTTGATGTGTGCATCGTCTATCTGACATATCATTTGGTTATATAATGTGACTCTAGTGTTAGACTCCTCATACTAACTGTCACAAACACAAATCAACTATTAGATTTATGGTCAATATGTGAGTTTGCATTATTTAACACTAATGAATACTCTAATAGAACTGGACAACCAATTTACTAAGGCCAGAAAAAAAATATAATAACTCGTCTTTCTTTATAAAGAATGTTGATCAATTATACAACTTTTTTATTATTAAACTAATAAGGGGCTGCACGTGAGGATATCTTCGTCACACGTTGCTTACATACCTGAAAATAAATCCTATAGAGGGATCAAGTCCACACCACGTACTTCTTTACATATATTACAAATCTTTTTTTTTATTATTGATCTATCTATTTGTCAGTACCCAGTATCCTTCCATAAGTTTCGCTCTCTACTTCATTCAGATCTGGCAATTGCCTCACGAATTTATGATTGCCCAACTTGAACGTTATCTTCCGGATTGGTTTGTGTAGAAGGAACTTTGAATCACTTTTCTTCTTCCTTGTCTTTGCTGTGTTGACTACTATGGACGAATCCAGCAGAAAAGGATGGTTCAAGAGCAGATCGGTAGTCCAAGGCGAGCTGGGATTCTTCACAAGACATCTCTTCAGAAAATCTTTGGCTTCCTTTGACAACTTCGAATTCTCAAACTTTGGTTTCTCAAACGCGATTTGGTGCAACACATGATCATCATCTCCATCCCATAGCGGCGTCCCTGTAATCAGCTCATAAACAGTGCAACCAAGAGCCCAAATATCAACGTACGCACCAATTCAGGTGCCATATACCTTTTTGTTTCCCTGATCATCAGTTGTCGTTTTTCTTTGACGGCCTGTTCAAAAGTCATAGAAAGCCCGAAATCCTCTCACCAAGAAGTCAAACTCGTTTCTTCTGTACAAAATTCTCAACTTTTCTTAACTCTAACCACCCAAGATGTCAAACACACTTCTGGTTTAGAATTCTCACAACCTCTCTCTTAACATTACCCCAAGAAGTCAAATCCACTTCTTATTACACAATATATGAATTATTATAACTAAAAAATAAATCTAGAACAAATCAACAAAAATCAATAACCCTAGCTTTTAATTGATCAGACTTCATATTCAATAGTTCAGAGTATAACAAAACTCTGGAACCTGGTCCTTACATTGTTGTGACGAAGCACAACATTTTTTCTCACATAACTACTGCTCTTAAGATGATAAATTTCATGAATATGCTATAGCTATCATTCTGGATTTGCTGGAAAAATTCTCACGATTTGTGTTATTGCAAAGACATTTTTTTCCCTTCAACTTCTTGTACCTTTTATAGAGTTTGATTTGCATTCATGTCTATATTTACTTCTTTCCTTATTTGACTTGAATTTCTACTTCTTTATTTGTCATAAAATTAATTAAAGAGAAAATGTAAGAACATTAAGATTTTTTACTCTGAACTATCTCTTATATTATATGTTGTCTCAATCATTGAAAATGTCTAGTTCACATTCAGCCAATTGACATAAACCAATTGGTTTTTTTCTTTCAAATCCTCTTCGTAACAACTTGTTTAATTAATCCAATCATCATAGAATCCAAAAACTCCATCAATGTACCTATGCAGCATGAGCAAATGGTTAACTCTTGTGTCTTGATCCCAAATAGGAATCATGACCTCATCTTCTACCTCGACGACTATTGCCACTAAAGGATCCATATTCTCTAAAAATGTACTTCAAATCACTTTCATTAAATCTTACACCTCTAAAATCCTTTGTCAGCCATTTCACCAAAGGAAACTGAGTTTCCTTTGGTGAAATGGCTGACAAAGGATTTTAGAGGTGTAAGATTTAATGAAAGTGATTTGAAGTACATCTTCGAGAACATGGATCCTTTAGTAGCTATAGTCGCCGAGGTAGAAGATGAGGTCAGGATTCCTATTTGGGATCAACATTCAAGAGTTAACCATTTTCTCATGTTGTATAAGGACATTGATGGAGTTTTTGGATTCTACGATGATTGGATTGAACAGGTTGTTATTCGACGAGAATTTGAGGGAAAATAACTAATTGGTTTTTATGTAAATCGACTGAATTGGAACTTGATATTTTCAGTGATTGAGACAACAAAGAATATAAGACAAAGTTCTGTGTAGAAAATCTTTAATGCTCTTACATTTTCATTGCTATTATTATATTTCCAAATGCATGTACAATAAGAATTTGACATCAACAATCTATCTTGAGAGATAACATGCAATTATAAAAACATTTCCTTTTATATTCTTAGCATTCAAAATTGTGCAAATATTATTCAAATCACTATTTCACTTTATGTCTTATGTCTAGTCGAAAATCGCGTCAAATTCCATTGAACTATCGAATTTGTTACAAAAATAACCTGACTTTATGTTTTGGCTCTAAAATCCCCCCAACATCAATGTATTGGCCATCTAATGATCTTCTTTTTGTAGCCCCATTTGTAAGTATAACTTAAGGTTTCATTTATTATATGTCACAATATATATGATTTCTCTTATAGTTAACATAAACTTTTCCTTATAGATTTTTCATAAAAATTAATTAAAAGAGAAGAAAAAAAACTTAGTTCCAATGGTAATCATCATTCCAAAAGGATTATGCCTTTGCCATGAAAAAAACAAGTGCAGAATCACATAGACATAAAAAATGGAGGAAAACAAAGTAACAGTGACATAAAATTAGTAGAATTTTACCATGTGTGTCTAATGAATGTTGTTTGGTTTCATTTAAGCTCCGAGGCGGTGTTCACATCCCTATTATATTCAAATATGGCAAAACGTCCTGGTGACTCAAAACATAATAAATTACTTCAATTTTAAAAGAATTTAAAGAATAAACGATTTTTAAAAGGGAAAAGGGAATCACCAACAATATATATAAAATTAAACCAAATTTCCGTCTTTTAAAATGGGAAGGCCTCCAAAACCGAGGAAGATATTTTCTCATTGGAAAATTTTAACATGTAACTAACTATTATCATAATAAAGCTAACAACAAGAATATCACATGACTTACTTCAAAAAGAATAAGTAAACAACTCATAAAAAATCAAGAATTTTCAAATTAGTCTACTAATAATATAACATCAATAAAAGGGACGAAACAATTAATGAAACATCAATAAATAATGAGCAAATGGAATAGCCATTAACATAAAAATGAGAAAAACTAAAATTAAGATAAAGCAACCAATAAACACAATGACCACACATATTAATATAAAAGTCTGAAAACTTAAACAAGAGATGATAACAGTGACACAAATGAACAAAAGAAAGGCATTCTAGCAATAGCAACTGTATCCTATCTAATAATAATAAAAAATAAAAATAATACCAATTAGTTAATAATTATAACCCACCAACAGAGATTTAAAAGAATTGAACATAAACAAATTATAAACTTTTAACTATGAATATGAAAATACCCATTAATATAAACAAGTGAACATCAAAAACAACAAACCAAAGAGATACATAGAGCAAGAATAAAATTACTTAATGTTAAACAACCCACAAATTTATAAAAATGAAAACATAGATCAATACTAATCAACATTAAGAACAAAATTAAAGGATCCGATTTAAGTTCTCACCATTGTTGGGCATTGTAGAGTTGTTGTTGTAGTGTGGTTGTTGTTCACCGGAGTTTGCGGTGTGTTGGGCTTCGTTGGTCACTGAAAGTAGCATCGCAGCAGTTAGAAGGAGCTGGTTATAGTTCGTTGTTAACCGATACATCGAGCCTGAAGCTCATCGCGGCGGAGATCTGGTGGTACTGATCTTGTTCACTGGAACTTAGCTTTATTGAGTTAATGGTGAAGACACCTGTGAATACAAACAAAAAATTGAAAAGGGAAAAAGGGAAGGGACTGGCTGCGTTGTTTAGCTCCACTTCATTGGAGCTTTAAACTCCTCGCCGGAGCTGCCGCTGGAAAATGGGAAAGCGAAAGGGGTTTTGGATCTGGTTTTCTGATGGATTTTCGTGGCTTTCTGATGGGTCTTGGTCGTGGCGCTTCGACCTGGAGCTGGTGGTTGGAGCAATGGTGGTTTCGGGTGGCTGTTCGGAGCTTTTGGTTGAGGTTCGAAGGCTGGTTGTTTGCCAGCCAAATCTCCGGCGTGGAGGAGAGAAGGAAAATGGAAGGTTGGGTGGCGGCTGCCTTTGTGCCAAAAAATGAGAAATTGTTAGGGTTTTTACTATTTACAAATTGTTCCTCCCAATGTAAAAAAAATAATCATTCACCACTATCTTATTTCTTGACCTAGTTAAACTTGAAAAGAAAAAAAAATTATGTAATGGACTCAAATTTTGTGGGCTTGGAATTGTGGCCCAAAATTATCGATCAACTGCTTATGCAAATTTTATTTGTATTTGAATAAATTTCTAGATTGTGCTAAATATCAACATAAATATTAACAAAGGTAACAAATAAAATGAATATTAAAAAATATAATGAACGTAAGTAATGACATGTAAAAATGCAATTTTAAATTTAACTGATAAAAATTCCTAAATTTTTTATAAATAAAGATAGTTATCGATAAATAATGTGGTACTAAAGTTCTGGATTCGATCGTCAAACAATATATTAGCTATATATATCACACAACTATTAGAAACTTTGATATTTTATCTCCATTAAGCAATAGTAATCAATATATTTTTATTTGTTTGGGTACTTTTTTCCTAATTACTTTATATGTAGTACAATAGTCCACGTCTTAATTTGATTTTTACTCTATGCTATCCTCATTATTTGGGTATTGTGTTGCTTTCGCTACATAGGTTGCTAATACCGTGTTCTACTATTAATTAATAGATAGGGATTAAAATTTAGTTAGTTCTTAGAACATTTTACTTCAAAATCAATTTACTGATTAGTTAAAATTTTAGGTTAAAATAATTTAACATCAATGCATACTGCACTATGGTTGGGCTTTTTTTTCCCTAGTTTTCTGCAAGATAAAGATTTTATTATATAGTGCATTTTTAGCTAGATAAATATTGATTTTGTGTGTCAAAGTTTTTGCTCTATAACAGGTTGTCTTAGTTGTTTTGAAAATTCTCTTTTCTTGTCCAAAAGAAGATGTTGTAGCACCTATAGTGTGTCTGTTGGTATATCACTGAAGTACAAAACAACAAACTTATATAGAATACTTGGTATGCACCGGTGGATATGATTCTGCTATGTAAGAAGAATTCATTATGAAAGATAAGCATGTTAGTTTTAAAGTAGACAAGAACTTGATTTTGCTTATTATGATTAAGCTTTTTGTATCCGATGATATTTTGTCTCAACATATTTCATTTTGTTCATATGATAATCTTAATTCCGTGCAACAAAACAAGCTGAATGGGGCACTTTGATAGCATCTAGATTCCTGTAAATTGTCAAAACCAGAGCCAATATGAGCTTCACTTAAGTTGAATATTCAGGAGTCCGTCAACATCTAAATTTCTAGCATTTTCTATATGAACTTGCAAAAAAAGATTTGTGAAATTTACTGTGATACGTGTTTCGAAAAAGCAATTATGACTTGTTATTAGTGTAATAATGTTGACGTGCATAGGTAAGTTCTCTCTCCATTTCTCTCTCTCTCATTTTAGCATGAAAAGGTGGACAATCAGTTAGGAAAGCTGAAAGTCATGGTTCTCTGATCCATACTTGCTCCATCACTTACGTCCTTTGTAAACCACTAACATTGTCCCAATACCAAACCCCTCTTTTCTGGTTGACTTGACATTTCTAATAGAGAAGTTGATCTTTTTACCTCTGGAAGTAAATTACTAGTTAGATTATCAACTTTGCTTTCCTTTTTTGAATCTGTTTTTCATGTTGTGGGATTAAATTCTCATATATATTGTATGTATCTTTTATGCATGTATAGTCTCCTTCCTGTGTTAAAAAAAATCTGTTTTTCCCTTCCTTTCAAATATTGCATGTTGGGCTATTATGTTGATACAATAGTGGATTGGAGTTGTGAAGAATGTGATATTGGCAAAGGGATAATATCTCTTCATCATATGGACTAGAAAATGTGCATTTTGAGGGACCAAGTTTCATGCCTCTAAAAAGATTTGTCAGAGTACTGTGCAACCAATGAAACATAGTAAGTCCTGGTGGACATCGTATTAACTGGGAAAAGAAGGTACAGACCGAGAAAATGAGATATCTACCTGTTAAAGAATCACTTGGTACATCATCAAATATCAAGAAATATGGATCTCCTCTGATAAATATTGTCTCCTTAAGTGTCAAACCCATGACAACTGTGACTCGAGGGATTTTTAGCAAGCCTAGAGCTCAAATTTGAAACTCTTTTCTTGAGAGAGCACGGTTCGGCGGCCTTTGGAATTAACAGGATATACAAAACCTCACAATCTTCAAATTGCCAAAAACACTAAACAAAGCAAAAATACAGTACAATTATCTAAAGGTTAAGTGATCACCACCATCTTTTGTATCCATTACTTGATTTGATTTTTCCTCTTCTTATTCCTTTATTCTTCATAAATTTCATTTTATAGCATATACAGCAAATATTTTTTTTAGATGTTGAGATATCTAGCGTTGATATTATCTTTCAAAATGATTTTCGTTACATCATCAATATGTGTAAAGCTTTCGTGGCAAAAATTTACTTACTTCACTTCTATCCAATTGGTGTAGCCTATTTTTTTTGGTCTGGGTGATTCTACCGGTATGGAGCATAGAAGTCTCAATTATGTGAATGAGAGTCAAATGATGAATTCATCTATGACACACCCCTGTGATCCTATTCTAATTCCTTCATGGAAGTAAGTACCCTCATTGTGTACAATTATTACAAATTTCAATCCAGCTCATGTCTGTTTTTGGATGGTCCATCTTTGCTAGTTTTCAGCTGATTGATTAACCTCTTCTTTGTAATTTCCCTATTGATAAGTATGGAAACATATATAATACATTTTTTCAACAACATAATGTTGGTCCTATGAAGAGATGGCCTTGTGGTTAAGGCATAAGAGTAACAACTTGGATATTCTAGGTTTGAATCCCAACTTTCTAATGATTTCAAAATTTAACTATAGCTTTGTTTCCTCTACGCTATTCTTCTCCTCTGTTTTCCTATTCTATTTTTCTATTATTTTCCTAAATAAATTTATTAAACAAGAAATTTTTGAAATAATTTTTAAAGAGAATAATTTAAAGGCGGGAAAATAATATATTTTGATTTCTTTTCCATTAATAATAATAAATTGATTTAGAAAAAAGTAATTTTTAATCAAATTAAAGAGCATAATTTTAGGGAGGGAAAATAGTCAGCATAATAATAAATAGGTAGTAATAGTAGTTTTCTTATACAAATCAATGATATTTTTCTTTTATTTTCTTCTTCTTTATTCAGATTCATCTTAATTGTGTTCGTTATCATGTCTTTTCATGGAACATGTTTATTATAGAACGATAATAGAAACTTATGCGTATTTTTAATTGTTTTTAAAACTTATGGGTATAAATTATATTTCTTTAAAAAGTTAAATTTTTCTCCAAAAATCTATGGTCATGCTGATATACGTATATTTTTCTATGTCTTAATTTTAGCATTAATTACTTATTTTCCAAACCTAATATTCCCACTTTTCCTTATCAAGTGAATTTGTGAGGCAGTGCACACTAATTAAGAAAAAAAACATTTCAGGACATAATTTACACCATATTTCCCCTATTGTCCTTTGTAAAATAAAAAAAATATATAACTTTGTGTATAGTGCAATTTATCTTTAGAAAAATATTAAACATAAAGGGCAAATATGGTAGGAAAAGTCAAACATCCATCTTGAAGTTTGTAAATTGCAAATATGGAAAAGAAAAATTAAACATCCCTTTTCAACTTTGACCAAATGAAAAAGCCTCAAAAATTCAATTTACTATGAAATAGAGGGAGTACTAAATATTAATTAATTGGAATATATAGCGTAGTAAATAGTCATGTCTATATTATCCAAATTCAAATCTAACAAATAAAAGTTGGCGGAGAAAAAAAAGTAGCAAAACATTTGTGTGTTGTGAAAAAATTTCAGACCTTATTTGTTTTATTTATCTGTGTGCCGCCTTGGAGCTCAAATGGAACCAAACAACATTCATCAGGCACACATGGTAAAATTCTACTCTTTTTATGTTATTATTTCTTTGTTTGTCTCTCATTTAAGTGATTCTGCACTTGTTTTTTTTTCATGGCAAAGCCATAATCCTTTTGGAATGATGATTAGCATTTGGATTAAGTTTTTTTTTTGTTTATTTTTATGAGAAATATATAAGAAAAAGTTGTAAATGTGGAGTATTTAAGTTAACTACTAGTAATTATTTTGAAAGATATGTTTCATTTTAATCTACTTTAATTTATTGCAGAATGTTTTGGATTTTTTATTCTAGTTTGAGTTTTAATTATAGGATATCTAGCAAAAATATGTTACAAAAAGTAATAATTGTTATTTCATCGATCTGATTTGTTGCAAAATATCCTTATTGTTCAAGGATATAAAAAGTTTGATACTTATTATGTATGATGCATAAATAGATGTATAAAGTAATCTAGATTAATACTCTATTAAATATCTTGCTAGACAAAGTTCAGTATTTAGATTATAAAAAAAGGTATTCAACTCTTAAAATAAAGGATAATATGGAAACTCCAAATCACTAGCCCCGCTCTTTCCTTTCCTCTCTCTCAAGTGTTCAATGGAGACGTGATAGCAGCCATGGCTGCATCCTGTGGGAGAGATTTGCGTCAAACAGTGATTATCAAATTGCATATGGAAAACCAGTGCTATTACAGTTACAAAACCTTTTACCAAAGAAATTTGATGTTAAAGGAAACTGCAATATTGGACAACTTCATTTTCGTCACCAGTTGATCAGGTTTGATTTATATGAGGACTATGTACATGTTTTGTCAACTTCTTATGATTATTTTATGTTAGACGGCGAATGGTATTTGTTTAAAATCTTTATGGACGCCATCGTTCAACCTCAAGGACGAAACACCAAAAGCCTGGGTATGGATTTCATTGCAAGAGTTACCAACAGATCTCACCAGGCCAAGTATGACTAGGGTTAAGATAATTCTAGACCTACTAGACAAGCATCCAAATCATGTAAGACTACAATTTTTTAAGAAAGAATCGGGTAAAATTATGGAACATTATCAAAGAATTGCCTATGACAATCTTCCACTGTATTGTACTCATTGTAAACACCAAGGACATGAGGAAAATGAATGTCGTTTGTTAGTAGGGAAGATATTGTCTCAAGATGATCATTTAGCCAACGAAGCTGGGCGAGATGTTGTGCTTATGCAACCTGATTTTGAGGCTAACAGTATGGAAAGATCAAAGGAGATGCACATGATTATTTTAACTCTAAGAGAGTTGTGGGAAAGATATGGAAAAATCAGTTGGCAATCGAAATGTGGGGCAACAATTGTCTGGGAATCATAGTTCTTTGGCTATTGTTGCGGATAAAACTGATGTAGTTAACGGAGTCTCAAATTTTCATGGTACATTTCCTAGCGAGTTTGGGACTGATATTTTAGTAGATTCAACTCCTAAATCAACTCGGATTGGCGAGGAGGCAGTAAAAAAGGTTACAGACCATCATATAACCCCTGAAGCTTCAATTTTGTTGAAAGAACAATTCGGCTTAGACCATTGAGAATGGTTTGGATCCTGGAAACCAAAGGGAATGACAAAGATTTGGTGAAAGTTATGTCATCACTTTCTCAAGCTAATCTCACAAATAATTTGACTATTTCGATCTGAGTGTTGGAGTTAACTTATTATGTACTAGTTGTAGTAGAACTCAATTTATTATTTATTCTTTTACTAATTGTTAATGTTGTAAATTCCCCTTATAAATACTTGAATACAGAATGAGCAAGGCTAACGGTTTCACCTTCACTTTATCTCTTTCATCTTGGTATCGAGAGCCCTAAACGATCTTTTCCATGGGTCTCGAAAGTTCCTGGTCTCAAACCACCCCCTCTGCTCAACGTCCTCCTTGAATCAATCTTCTCTTGGCCTTCCAACTCCCCCTCCGACAATATCCAATATAAAAGGTTTTGTTCCTATAGAATTGACATACGTCAACTACCTTACCTGGAAGAAAGTTTTTCTCACTGTCCTTAAAAGTCACAACCTTCTTGCCTTAGTCGATGGAACTGTACCATGCCCACCAACCGAGCATACTGATTTCAGGCTATGGATTCAATGTGATACTATTGCATTAAGTTGGATTAATGCAACCCTTTCTTCCGCTGTTCTTGACACACTTTTGAACTATGCTTGTGAGACATCTAAATAAGCTTGGGATACCTTAGCCTCCCTATATTTTGATCAAGTATCTTCCTCTATCATTCACCTCAAGTCCAAATTCCAGAATTTTAAAAAAGGTTCCCTTTCCATGGAAGATTATCTTCAACAACTTCACTCGGTTGCCTGCTCTCTTAGGGCAATCGGTAAACCTGTAACTGATGATGATTTAGTCACTCAAGCTTTTCAAGGATTACTCCTTCCTATCAGACCTTTGTGTCTGGATTAAATGCGACTGGAACGCTTCCTTCCTTCATTACATTACGACCACTTCTTCTCATCAAAGAAGCTCACATTAATTCACGTACTTCTGAAGAGTCAAATCCTCAAACTACTTTGTTAGCGTCTTCTCAAGGGAAGAGCACTTCTAATTTCTCGGCATCCGTAAATGGAAATCAGCCTGCCAAAGGACACTTCAATGGACGCGGCCGTGGCAGAAATAACAGGGGTCAATATGGTAGAGGTCGAGGCTACCACAACTCTTCATGGTCTGGTTTCCAACATCAATCTAGGCCTCCTTCTCCTAGTTTTCACCTTCACTTTATCTCTTTCATCTCTGAGTGCTCCTTGGTGGGCTGATTTGGTTGATGAAGAAGTGAAGGATTCACCTCCTCTTTTGAAGGCAAGTTAAGTCCAAGCTCTAGAATTTGTGCCTAAAAGTGTGATTGTAGAGAAGAATGAAACAGAGGCCTTAGCATCAGGATTTAGTCCCACTAATACTTAATTAAGCTATTGATATGGGCGATGATTTTTTTATGAGGATAAATAAGATAATTTGTTGGACATATGCTTTGATAAGGTGGCTAGGGATGGGGATATTTCACCTCGGCATCAAAGAAGTAGTAGCAACAAGAGCTAACAAAAAAGAAAAAAAAAAGAAACATGGTACGCAACACAGTTGTGGATGGTAAAATGACTGGGGAGTTAATTTGTTCCACATCAAATATCGATGTGATTGACAAAACAAAATTATATAACAGCGTCAATAGATTTAACAAGATCCTATAAACCCAAGAATAAGTGATTAACTATCAAGTGTTGTCAGACAAATTTGAAGAAGATGACAAGAGAAAGATACTTCAGGTTATTTTAGAGGGACAATCTATTATTTTTAATTCATACAATTGTATGAGGAAGATCTTGGTTAATAACTCAATTTTCTTCTTGGCTTTTATATTTTTGCATTATTTAAGTATCTTCATATGTAATATCATCATAGAGTGTATTACAAACTCGATGATGGTCATAAAATACCTACCTAGCTCTCTCTTGTTCTTATTTCTTCATGCTTGTTAATTGGTAGAGCTTCATAACCGTATCAGAATTTGTAAAGTAATTAAAATCTAGCTCCATGTCTTGTACTTATCCATATTGAGGATTTTTTATGTTAATAAAAGGCCATATATATATATATATATATATATATATATATATATATATCATATTATATTATAAGTGGGAAGCTCCAAGATTTGAAGTTGAATTACCTTTTTATCTCTATACTAAATAAATATGTTATATTCATATTACTTGATTATTTTATTTTTAAAAGTATATTGAGCAATAAACTTTTTTTACTATTAATGAATTGAGAATATTTGAACAGTTATGAAAATTAAATAATCTAAACGTTATAGAAAATGGAGAGACAAACGTCATTAATGAGAGCAATTAGGTAGAAATTTAAGTTGCACATTAACCAAAACATAGTAACATTACCTTTACATTGCTAGAATCTTAAAAGTTTTAGATTTCAATACATTGAATCCCATAGTTAATATATGTTATTTTCAATGATAAGTACTTGAAAAGAAGCTAAAAAGTCTAATTAATCATTTAAAGTGAGTATTATATAAATCCAAGAATAACTTTCATTTTGCTGAAGTCCCGTCTCCTGTGGACTCTAAAGAAGAATATATTATTTCTCTCAGCAGTTTTCTCTCAATCATATATTATTTCTCTCAGCAGTTTTCTCTCAATCAATGTCAAAGTTAAAGGCTATTAAAATACGCTCTGAATGTTGTTGGATTTGTCCAAGAATTTCAGTTATGGATGTTGTTGGATTCGTCAAAGAAATTTCTTAGTGCAGAGGAGCATTAGTTTTTTCGATCGAAGAATATATTCATGGCAATTATTATTTAATTTACTTGCTAGATGTGCAGCACAACATTAATTTTGCGGTAAAAGATCTCTATATATTACTGATTTTACACATATTTCATTAACGTAACACATAATGTTTCACTTTCTCATTTTAATATTGTAGTTGTACTTTAGTTAGTTATTTTACTTTGTAAGATTATGTGTGTAGATTGATATACTTGTCATGTACTTTTTATCGGAAAGGACATATCTCATAGAAGTTTGATTAATTAGTAATGGTTGTAGTTGTTGATATTCCTATCAAATGAATGATGATTGGCGGAGCCTCTTTATAATTTTCTTTAAAAATAAACACAAAACATTAAAGGAAAACTAGAGAATTAAATAATCTACCTTCGAGATATATATTTTATAAAAATAAAGTATCTTCCTATTTAGAGTTAACTGAATTTAAAAATTAAGTTACAAATAGGCTTAGTAAATCATGATTTCTATTTATTTTTTTTGTTAAAGTAGATATCTATAACTTCATGATGATTGCTAATTTTGAGAAAAATAAAATGTTTATTTGTTTACCACATAAATTGCTCTATGCAGTACAAAACATCTTAAAAGTAGAGCCAGAATAAATAAATGAATAATGGTATATGCAAATAATTTTTTTGATTTTGGATCTTAGAATCAAAACACCATATGAGATACTTATCAATTTTAAGAACATGTAATTTGTATTTTCTATTTTATAACATATAATATAACTTAAGAATATTATTTATACACGGTTTTCACAAATTTTTATTTATTTATATGGTTACACGCGCGTCGCGCGTATTCAGAAACTAGTATATATATATATATATATATATATATATATATATATATATATATATGGAACATCAGAGTAGTACTGAATATCTACACTGACAGAAAGTTTCACTAACATTGATTAGCAGTTGCCATGATAAATACTCATAGTTGTTAACTTAAATATGTTTAAATTCACTAGCCTTCATGTCTATTGCCTTTTTACTTTCTAAATATAGATTCTTTGTCATCACAAAGGTACTATGACATAATAAAGGGAAAATAATGTTTTTATTATGTGTAAATAATCTAAATACATGTTCTAGTAACGTAACAGAAGACTTGGCATAATTGGTAAAGTTGCTACCACGTGACAAAGAGGTCAGAGGTTCGAGTGGTGGAAAAAATCTTTTATAGAAATGTAGAGTAAGACTGCATACATCGATAAAACACTGGAGAGAGATGTTGGGTATAGAAGTAAAAGCGTCTTACACCAAAGCGACACGTTTCAAAGTTGTGCAGGCTTATATTAGGCCCAAAGTGGACAATATCACTAGCGGAATGAGCCATTATAGATGGTATTAGAGCTACTCTTGTATCAACCTTGTCTAAGTGGGGTAGAGCTTAAGTTTAACTGAGTTTAGGTAAATCCTGTTAAGACAGGAAAACTCAATGAAGATGTTGGTTATATAAGTAAACAAGACTTACACCATAGTGACGCATTTTAAGGCCACTAGACAGATGTCTAGTGGTATAGATTAATATATATATATATATATATATGGGACATCAGAGTGGTAGTGAATATCTACACTGATAGAAAGTTTCACTAACATTGATTAGCAGTTGTCATGATAAATACTCATAACTGTTAACTTAAATATGTTTTAAATTCACTAACCTTCATATCTATTGCCTTTTTACTTTCTAAATATAGATTCTTTGTCATCACGAAGGTACTATGGCATAATAAAGGAAAAATAATATTTTCTTTATGTGTAAATAATCTTAATACATGTTCTAGTAACGTAACAGAAGACTTGGCATAATAGGTAAAGCTGCTACCACGTGACGAACAGGTTACATGTTCGAGCGGTGGAAAAAATCTTTTATAGAAATGTAGAGTAAGACTGCATACATCGATAAAACACTGGAGAGGGATGTTGGATATATAAGTAAAAGGATCTTACACCATAGCGACACGTTTCAAAGCTGTACATGCAGGCTTAGGCCTAAAATGGACAATTATCACTAGTGGAATGAGCCATTATAGATGGTATTAGAGCTACTCTCGTATCAACCTTGTCGAAGTGGATAGAGATTAAGTGAGTTAAGGTAAATCCTGGGAAGACAGGAAAAACTCAGTGAAGATGTTGGTTATATATATAAGTAAGCAAGCCTTACACCATAGTGACGTATTTTAAAGTCGTGCCAGTTGTACACCATAGTGACGGTCTAAGCTGTTTTATCCATACGTGCGTCACAAAAAATGCAGTACCTTGACAAAAGAGAAGTGATTACACGTGAAGTAGTACTCACGTGATGAGCTGAACCCAAATATAAGAGAATGTAAGTTGTACTAGCACCAACTTATTGCTAAAGTACAAACCAACAAACAAATTTCTTGTCATGTATTTACAATGGCAGCAAGAAAATCTGTATTGTACTTTTACTATTCTTTACCTCCTTAAAGTGCTTCTTTGATTTAGGAGGAATACTGGAGGTATTTCCGTCATAATACTTGGAATGCGGTGCATATGAGTTGCTACAAAAGGAGGGATTTATTACGTATATAAGCATCTAAGCTAAATAAAGATGAAAACATGATTTTTCTGATTATGATTTACCTTTGTGTAACTGTTGATTTTTTGTTTCCTCATTCTTCATTTTGTTCGTATGGTAATGTTGATTTTGTCGTTTCCTCATTCTTCATTTGTTCATATGGTAATGTTTATTTTGAATTTCTTGTCTTTTCTTATGAACTTGCAGGAAAAAAATTTTAAAATTTGTGGTGATATAGGTTCTCAAGAAGCAATTATTACCTGCTATAAGTGTAAAAATGTTGACGTGCACTAGTAAGTTCTATCTCGATTTTTAGCATGAAAAGGCAGTCAGGCGAGCTGATAGTCATGATTTCTTATCCGTACTTGCTGCATAGACCTTGTGCCATATCTATATGTTCATTGTAAACATTGTCCCAATCCCAAATCCATTCTCTTTTTATTAACTTGTCATTTCTAATGGAAAAGTTGATCTTTTCGCACAAGGGGTTGCTCCTCTTGAAGCAAATTGCGAGTTATATTATTAGCTTTTGCTCCCCTTTTTTTGAAACTTAAATTTGGATGAAAAGTTGAATAGAACTAAAAGCCTAAATGGAAGTGATATTACCTATTAGGGAGAGTAAGGAGCTCTTCGAGTTGTCTAATCTTTCTGGCGTTCGGATCCTAATAGTATTGGGTTCCACCTAAAGGATACATTGATTCTTTCATTAGAATGTTCTGGCATTTAATTCTATTAAGTATTTGGTTCTCTTCTTATTTTTAAAAATTATGCTTTTCTCTTCCTTTCAGATTTTGCGTGTCGGGTTATTATGTTGATGCACCAGTGGATTGGTGTTGTGAAAAATGTGATAGTGACAAATGTATAATATCTTTATCACATGGACTAGAAAATGTGCAATCGGAGGGATCATCTGCAAAGATTTGTCTGAGTAGTGTGCAACCAAATAAGTTTCCTCGTGGGAGTAGGAATCGTATTAACTGGGAAAAGGAGGTAAAGACTGGAAAAGCCAGATATCTGCCTGTTGAAGGCGCACTTGGTCTGCGATCAGGCATGGAGAAATATGAATCACCATTGGTAACTACTGTGTCCTCAAGAGTGGTGTCAACCGAATACATGGCGATCGTGACTCAAGATCATTTTAGCAATCCTAGAGTTCAAATTCCAAATTCTTTTCCTGAGAAGAGCGCAATGCAATTATATAAAGGTTGAGTGTTCACCAACATTTTTTGAATTCATTAATTGGTTTAATTTGTCCTCTTTTTATACCTCTAATCTTCAGAAATTTCATTTTCTATCATTTACTTTTTACTTCCATCCAATTGATGTAGCTTATTTTTTAGGTCCGGCTGGCTCTACTATTATGGAGCATAGGAGTCCCAATGTTGTGAATGAGAATCGAATGATGAATTCATCTATGATACATCCTTTTGATCCTGCTTTAGTTCCTTCCTGGAAGTAAGTACCCTTCATGAATGCACATTAATTTCTAATATAGATTAACACAGGGTAAATTGAGCTCCAAAAAGTTCAAATTCAGCAAGTTAGTCATTTGCATATTTCTCCCGTGTGGAATGGAATGGTTGCCCAGAAAACTATTTGGGGTGCAAGCAAGCTCTAGGAACGCCATTAGTATAATAACTAAAAAAATGAATAGTATACTATATAATATATGCCTAACTATGGGAAAGAGTTCTACATACTATATATTTTTGTGCCCTTGAAACTCGAATACGCCTTTTGTTATGCGTCGAAAAACAGAGAAGTTTCCCTTTAATTATTCTACGTACTATATATATATATATATATAGAGAGAGAGAGAGAGATCTTTTTTTACTTGAAGAATTGGAACAACATAGGACTCTATTTCTTCGCAGGTGATAGAGAGAGGTCAGCTTCTACCCTATATATCTACCCCGAAAAGGGATCAGGGGTGCAAAGTAGAAGTGCGCCCTTGCCCGGGATTATTTTTACTATTTGAATTTCCCATTATCTGTAGGTCTGAGAGATATATCGCCCTGGTGGAGTTCATGCATAGCAAGGATTTGGTGTTGCGAACTCTTATCAATGATGTTGAGTTGATTATACTGACATCCACAGCCCTATGCAGTGATTCTCAAAGTACATTTATAATATCTACGTTATTTTCTCATTTTCTTATTCCCTTTCATGAAATTTTAGGTAATATATATATTCAATTATGCTCTGTAGAAGATTAATTTTCCTGTCTATCCAGAAGATTATTCCTTTTAAGTTAGCAATACTTGTTTGGTTTCGTTTGAATATAAATGGTTTAGTGAGGTAAGTCATCAGGCGAAGCTGTAGAAGTACTGATTGTACAATCTGGGGCTGAATTTATCTGTAGTTTGTGTGCCTTGAATTTAAGTTCAAATTTCTGTGGATGTTCTTGCAGGATGGAACAGTGAGCACTTCCTGTGGGGATTATTTTACCGCATGGGATGTGCTGAAGGAGGCAGCAACAAAGTGGTGGACATGGAGATAGACATGATAGCTGGAGAAGATGTAGGAACGCTGGACATTGTACTCCACTCATGGTTGTAGATCTGTTCACAACGAGTTTTCTTCATTCAGCTGTTTTAGTCCAGCTACTTAATTCTGTCTATCTTGATGCTTACATCCTCTATGTGACTCGTATCTTTTGGTTCTATCATCCAACTCTACTGTTAGACTCCTCATACTAGCTATTTGTCACAAATACAAATCAACAATTAGATTTATGGTCAATATGTGAGTACTGAGTTCTTTAATCGTTCATCGCTTGGAATCCTATTACAGTTATGGTCAGTATGTGAATTTAAAATGGAACAAGTTGCTTAAAACAACTCAGTTGGTGCTGCACAGCCTTCACTATCGGAAATGGTTGAAGACATTTGATCGGAAAGATACTTTTCGTTGTGATATGCTCTGTATTCTGAAATGTTAAGACATTTATCGGAAAGATACTTTTCTTTGTGATATGCTCTGCATTCTGAAATGTTTGAAGACACTTTATCGATGATCTGCCACTCATTCATGCCCGAAAAAATGAAAGAATTAAAACCCTTTTTATATATTTCAGATCACAGAAAGATGTTTCTCAAAATTTAAATGAATAATCATGAATTTGCTATAAAGTTTGCAGTTTGAAATTGGACTAGCATTTAACACTAATGAATAACCCTTTATAAGGAATGTTGATCATTTATACAACCTTTTTATTATGCACGTGAGGATATCTTCGTCACACGCTGCCTACATACCCCAAAATAAATCCTACAGAGGGATCAAGTCTACACTACATACTTCTTTACAAATATTACAAATCATTTGTTTATTATTAATTATCTATCTATTTGTTAGTACCCAGTACCCTTCCACAAGTTCCGTTCTCTACTTCCTTCAGATCTGGTAATTGCCTCACGAATTTATGATTGCCGCACTTGAATGTTATCTTCCAGATTGGTTTGTGTAGAAGGGAATCTGAACCACTTTTGTTCTTCCTTGTCTTTGCTGTGTTGACTACGATGGATGAATAATTCTGCAGAAAAGGATGGTTCAAAAGCAGATCGGTAGTCCAACGCGAGCTGAGATTCTTCACAAGACATCTCTTCAGAAAATCTTTGGCTTCCTTTGACAACTTAGAAGTCTGAAACTTAGGTTTCTCAAACGCGATTTGGTGCAACACATGATCATCATCTCTGTCCCACAGCGGTGTCCCTGTAATCAGCTCATAGACAATGCAACCAAGAGCCCAAATATCAACATATGGGCCATACTCATAGTTACGAACCAATTCAGGTGCCATATACCTTTTTGTTCCCCTGATCATCAGTTGTCGTTTTTCTTTGACAGCTGATGTACCGTGGTTTCACGGTATTTTCTAATGCTTTTTCCTTAAGTTTAGTGTGTGTCGAGAGCCTTTTTGTGTTGATTTTGATATAAGTTTCTCTTTGTTTGTAGAAAATCTGTCCAAGGATGAACGCGGGAGTTTTTGAGAAAGAATTACAGAAGAGACCACCTACAGAACCTATGACGGTCCGTCGCGGCTGTGACGGTCCATAGGTGGCATCGTAGTGAAGGGATAAGTTGCTGAATGAAATTTGGGGAAGTCTGACCAAGTGTGGTATTACGGAAGTCCATTACGGACCGTCACAGCTACGACGGTCCGTCCTGCTGGTTCGTCGTAATGATCAGAGAGTAGTCCCAGTACCCAAATTCCAAGAATTGAAGTATTTTGGAATGAAGACCCTCGACGGACCGTCGTGCTTGAAACGGTCCGTCATACATGTCCGTCGAGGGGAATGAAGAAAGCAACAGAAGAATGGTGAAGTATGGGACGACGGAGTCTATGACGGTCCGTCGTGTCCATGACGGTCCGTCACGTGGTCCGTCGACCCAGACGCGTTTGGACATATTTTTAGTAAATAGAATTCTTATTTGATTAGGTTTCGTTTTTTATTATAAATAGTTGGAAAAACCCTATTTTTGAGGTTAGACTTTCTGGATAATTTTTAGTTTATAGTTCTTCGATTATATTATTAAATTCTCGATTTTTGGGAATTAAGATATTTTTTTCGGGAATTGATTGTTGTGGATTTCGTTGATTAATCAAGTTAAATTCTGGGAAATTATTCGTTTTCATAAAAGTAAGTGCATGAATTCTTCCATTAACAATATGAATTGTGTAATTTTGAACATGGGTAACTAAACCTCATAGCTAGGGTTGTGGGAACCATGGGTGAATAACAAGGTAAAAATCTAACTTAAATAACAATTCTAGATTGGTGTCTAGCATGTATTGATAATTCTTTCGTGTAGAAGTCTTTTTAACGGATGGCCAACGTTAGAACTAGACTTAATGCTACTTGCTGGACCAAGGAGGTAGATAATAGGAAAAGAATTATCAACATAGATTTAGTGTAGACTATCTAATAGGCTAGTATTGGTTGGTACGAGTTAATAACTTAGTCAAATACCGAATACGATGTTTAATATGAGGTAAAGATAAGGGTTAGTATAGCAACACACGTAGCCGGACCAAGGTGCGGAGTGAAATTCTCTAGATGCCGGACCAAGGATTTAGAGATACATAACTTATCACTTTACATGCAAGATATCAGGATAGAACTGTTATAGTTAGATTTACCAAGTTAGGAACTTGTGGGGAACACTAAAACCCTAGTTACTTTTATAATTTGATTAAACTCCGAAAATTGAATTTGTTAGTTGTTCATTCTTATTTAGTTAATCATTTTCATTAATTTAGAAATAAAACCCCCCTTTTTGTCTTTTGGTTTATTGGAAAATAGTTGGCTAAATAATAGTAATAATAAAATAAAGTTAAGTCTGAACAATTTTCCTTGTGGGATCGATCCCAACCTCATTAGTTGGGTTCTTTACTTGATACGACCGCTTTACTTCTTATTTGAGAAGTAAGTTTGAGGGTATCAAAATTTGGCGCCGCTGCCGGGGAAAGTAGCTTTTAGATTAACTTAAATTTATTACTAAAATTTAGTCAATATTTTCCTGATTTTACTTTTTCTGTTGTTTTTGATTTTGCCAGATTTGACATCATTGTATGCCAAATACACGGAGAGGAAGAGAACCCTTGTTTCCCTACGATCACGAGTTAGAGCGTACACTACGCAAAATGAATCGAAACTTGGGTATAAATGATGATGATCCAAACCTGAACATCCCAGCTCCGGTTGATGCTCATGGTCGATTATTACCTGATAATCCTGATCAAGGTGCACAAAGGGGACATAACCCCGCTCCACGTCCTCAAGAATACTACAGAGGTTATTACAATATTGCAGATTCTGATGGGCCACTTGTCTTGCCCCCTCTACCAGAAGGTCACACCTTTGTAGTCACTAGTAGTCTAATGCAAATGCTCACGGCTAGAGGTTTGTTTTCAGGACTACCGTCTGAGGACCCACATGCCCATATAGCTAAGGTGAGGGCAGTGTGTAAAAGCTGTGTAGGGAGGCCTGATTTGAATTTGGATGTAATAGGGCTAAGAGTATTTCCTCTCTCACTGACGGGAGAGGCTGCCATTTGGTTCACTGAGCTCCCTTATAACTCAATTTTCACTTGGAACCAACTGAGGGACGTTTTCTTAGCACGTTACTACCCGGTCTCCAAGAAACTAAATCACAAAGACAGAGTGAACAACTTTGTGGCACTACCAAGAGAGTCAGTTAGTAGTTCTTGGGATAGGTTCACTTCGTTTTTGAGAAGTGTCCCCAATCACCGCATAGATGATGAGTCACTGAAAGAATACTTCTACCGGGGACAGGATGATAATAATAAAGCAGTATTGGATACTATAGCAGGAGGTTCTTATGGGGAGTGTCCTTATGCTGAAATTGCCGAAAAATTAGAGAAAATTTCCCGGAATAATAAAGCATGGAGTACTAGGAAGACAGATACTGGGAGAAATACTTTTGCAGTACAATCCACACACAACCCAGCCACAGATGAGATTCGTGAAGAGATGGCACAGATGAGAACTGAGCTTGGGTTGGTGTTAAAACATGTCACTGGGGGTGCAGAGAAGATAAACGCAGTAAACTACTTGTCTAAACCACCACCACCAACTGATGAATATTATTATGAGAAAGATTCTTATGCAGTAAATGATCAGACGGGGGGTTTCCGACCGAATGCCCAAGGCTCCAATCAGGAGAATTGGTGCCAAGGTCAAGGAAATCAAGGTCGGAACTATGGTAACTACAACCGTGAGGGTAATTATGTTTGTGATGGAAATTACAACCGCGACAACAACTTCAACAGGGGTAACTATGGTAACAGAAATGAGAGGAATGGGCCCTATGTTCCTCCTCAAAATCATGAAGTTGCTCCTAGGGATGGTGGAGGGAGTATGGCGCGAGTTGAGGATATGTTGCACAAGATGATGAGGAGGTTTGATGCTAGTGATGAGCACACCAAAGAGTTAAGGAGTGATGTAGCAGGTATTGGACAGAAAGTTGATACACATGCCATATCAATTAAGCAGCTTGAATTGCAAATGGCTCAGTTATCTACAACTGTGAACACAAGGCAACCGGGCACTCTTCCTAGCAACACTGTCCAAAATCCGAAAAATGATGGACACTGTATGGCAATTACTACTCGTGGTGGAAAACAAACTATTGACCCACCTATGCCGTCTATTGTGGAAAAGGTGATGAAAGATAATGATAAAGAGGTAGAGGTTAGTGATGAAGTAGAAGATAACACTGATAAAGATGCTGAAGTGCCTAAAAAGGTAACTCCCATGCCTAGACCTCCACCACCCTTTCCTCAAAGATTAGTAAAAAAGACCGAGGATGGCAAATATCGGCGTTTTATAACAATGTTGAAGCAACTTTCTATCAATGTCCCTTTGGTAGAAGCTCTTGAACAAATGCCCGGTTATGCCAAGTTTATGAAAGATTTGGTTACAAAGAAAAGATCGGTCACTTTTGAGGATGATGACAGAATGCAGCATTGTAGTGCTATTGCTACAAGGTCTTTGGTGCAAAAGAAAGAAGATCCGGGTGCATTTACTATTCCTTATACAATCGGGTTTTTACATTTTGCGAAAGCATTATGTGATCTGGGGGCAAGCATAAATCTCATGCCCCTCTCGATTTACAAGAAGTTGGGTTTGGGTGACCCAAAGCCCACTGCGATGCGGCTACTGATGGCCGATCGAACAGTAAAAAGGCCTACAGGGATACTCCATGATGTGCTAGTAAAAGTGGAGTCGTTCATATTTCTGGCAGATTTTGTTATTCTTGATTGTGAAGTCGATTTTGAGGTGCCTATTATTCTTGGGAGGCCATTCCTTGCTACGGGTAGAGCCTTAGTTGATATGGAAAAGGGGCAGATGAAATTTTGATTGAACAATGAAGAAGTGACTTTCAATATTTGTAGGTCCATGCGGCAGAGTGGTGAGCTCCAATCGGTATCTGCCATATCCTACAAAGATGGTGAATCACCCGAGACACAAATAGAAGAACGTCTAGGTATAGAAGCACTGGCAGCAGTGATAATTAATTTTGATAATGAATGCATTGAAGAATTTGGGTCATTAATCATTGCTCTCGATCGTGGTAATGTTCGGTTTAAACCGAAGAAATATGAGCTAGATATGAAGAATCGCGAGTCTCCACCCGCTAAACCATCCATAGAGGAGGCTCCAAAGCTAGAGCTAAAAGCTCTCACACCGCATCTCAGGTATGAATTCTTAGGAAAGGGTGATACATTGCCGGTAATCATTGCATCAGACCTGAATAAACAACAAGTTGAGAGTTTGGTCAAAGTGCTAAAAAGGTTCAAAAGAGCTATTGGGTGGACCATTGCGGACATTATTGGGATCCCTCCTGGTATTTGTTCTCATAAAATCCAACTCATGCCCGATCATAAGCCAAGTATTGAGCACCAGAGACGCTTAAATCCACCTATGCAAGAGGTCGTGAAGAAGGAAATCATAAAATGGTTGGATGCTGGAGTAATTTATCCGATCGCCGATAGTAGTTGGGTATGCCCTGTTCAGTGTGTACCTAAGAAAGGGGGAATGACTGTGGTCCCCAATGAAAAAAATGAACTTGTTCCAATGAGGCCGGTGACTGGATGGAGGGTGTGTATGGATTACCGGAAATTAAATGCATGGACCGAAAAGGACCATTTTCCCATGCCCTTCATGGATCAGATGTTGGATAGACTCGCCGGAAAAGGGTGGTACTATTTTCTTGATGGTTATTCAGGGTATAATCAGATCTCTATTGCACCAGAAGATCAAGAGAAGACCACTTTTACTTGTCCATATGGGACCTTTGCGTTCAAGAGAATGCCGTTTGGGTTGTGCAATGCACCCGCCACATTTCAGAGATGTATGATGTCAATATTCTCCGACATGGTGGAAGATACTATTGAGGTCTTTATGGATGATTTTTCTGTGGTTGGTGAATCATTCGAGCAATGTTTGAGCCATTTATCTGAGGTTCTTAAGAGATGTGAAGACTGCAATTTAGTTCTAAATTGGGAAAAATGCCACTTCATGGTCAAAGAAGGTATTGTTTTGGGCCATCGTATTTCAGAAAAGGGCATAGAAGTTGATCGAGCCAAAGTCGAGGTGATAGAGAGACTTCCTCCACCTATCTCTGTAAAAGGTGTGAGAAGCTTTCTTGGGCATGCAGGTTTTTACAGGAGATTCATCAAAGATTTCTCAAAAATTGCACATCCATTGTGCAAACTGTTAGAGAAAGATTGTAAATTTTCTTTTGATGAATCCTGTCTTAAAGCATTCGGCGATCTCAAAGAAAAACTGGTATCTGCACCTATCATTATTTCTCCGGATTGGAGCAGTCCATTTGAGGTAATGTGTGATGCGAGTGGGGTTGCTCTTGGTGTAGTATTGGGACAAAGAAGGGACAAAATCCTTCATCCCATTTACTATGCTAGTAAAGCCCTCAATGAAGCTCAGAAGAACTATACAGTCACTGAACAAGAGCTCCTTGCCGTAGTATTTGCTTTTGAAAAATTTCTCTCCTATTTGCTAGGTACTAGAGTTATAGTGCATACTGACCATTCAACCCTGAGATATTTGATGGCGAAGAAGGATGCGAAACCAAGGTTAATTCGTTGGGTATTACTACTGCAAGAATTTGACTTTGAGGTAAGGGATAGAAAAGGGACCGAAAATCAAGTTGCTGATCACTTGTCCCGTTTAGAAGATGAAGCTATGCAAGAGTTGGGGGATAAGACTGATATTGATGACACGTTCCCCGATAAGCATGTATTGGCTGCCTCACAAGACCTGATTCCGTGGTTCGCAGATTTTGCGAACTACTTAGCTAGTGATATTGTTCCATCGGACCTGTCTTTTCATCAAAGGAAAAAGTTCATGTACGATATGAAGAAGTTCTTTTGGGATGAACCATACTTATACAGGAGCTGTGCTGATGGGCTTATTCGGCGTTTTGTGCCGGAAGTTGAGATGTTGAGTATTTTAGAGGCATGCCATTCCTCACCCTTTGGTGGACATCATAGTGGTGTCCGAACTGCTCATAAGATCTTACAAAGTGGTTACTATTGGCCAACTATTCATCAAGATGCTCATGAGTTCGCCAAAGCATGTGATAGATGCCAAAGAGATGGCGGCATTTCAAGAAAGCAAGAGCTCCCTCTAAACCCCATTCTTGTAATTGAGTTATTTGATGTTTGGGGTATTGACTTTATGGGTCCGTTTGTGAGTTCTCATGGAATGAAGCATATTTTAGTAGCAGTTGATTATGTATCTAAGTGGGTGGAAGCTATCGCCCTCGCGAATAATGAGGGGAAGAGTGTCACTGCATTCTTGAAGAAGAATATATTCTCTCGATTTGGTAGTCCACGGGCGATTATTAGTGATGGGGGATCCGACTTTTGCAACAAATTGTTCAAGGGATTATTGGAGAAATATGGGGTTCGCCATAATGTGGCCACTCCTTACCATCCTCAAACTAGTGGGCAAGTTGAAGTATCAAATAGGGAAATCAAACAGATTTTGTCAAAAACAGTGAATGCTAGTAGAACAGATTGGTCAAGGAGGCTTGATGATGCGCTTTGGGCTTACCGGACAGCATATAAGACTCCCATAGGTATGTCACCATACCAACTAGTATATGGGAAAGCATGTCATCTTCCGGTTGAATTAGAGCATAAAGCCATGTGGGCTATGAAGAAGCTAAAAATGGACTGGAACGAAGCTGCAGAACAACGATTAAATGGGTTAAATGAACTCGATGAATTTCGCCTAAAGGCTTATGAAAGCTCAGCCCTCTACAAGGAAAAGATGAAGAAATACCATGACCTAAAAATCGAGAAACGAGAGTTTATTATTGGGGATTCGGTGCTTTTATTCAACTCTGGATTGCGCTTGTTTCCGGGCAAGCTCAAGTCTAAATGGACTGGACCTTACTTGATCACCCAATTATTCCCTCATGGAGCGGTTGAGTTGGAAAACAAGGAAGGTGTGCGGTTTAAGGTGAACGGACGACGTCTCAAAATCTATATAGGTCATGCGGAATCGGCGAATGAGGTGATTGAGGCATATCATCTTGATGAAGTCTGAGTAATCGAGTGTCCTCAGTCGTGCCGCGACGTTAAATCAGGCGCTGGTTGGGAGGCAACCCAATATTTATCATCTAACCACCTTTCTAGTTTTTCTTTCTAGTAACAGTAGCATTTTTCTATTAATGGGTTGTAAATTTTCAGGTAGCACATCTACAGGAAGTTCTGCAGAAAAGTTACTCTGCATCAGTCATTGATGGATACATCGATGGACCGTCACGCGCAGGACGGACCGTAGCATTACTCCGTCGTACCAGGTACGCTCTTGTATTTTTGAAGAATTAGGGCACATGCAACGGACCGTATGACGGACCATCACAACCGAGACGGACCGTCATCGGGGTTTCGTCACGCCATTACCCGGCTACCCGACCCGACCCAGCTAAAGAATTTCAAAAGTTTAAAATGTTTTACACCCCCCACCCCTTCATTAACAGTTTCTTTCCCTCTTCCCTCTATTTTCTCCCCTTCCAACTTCTTTCTCTTCCCAAATTCCCCATATTCTCCCATTTTTTTCATCCCAAATCTTCCCTCTTGGTCGGAGTCTGCTGCTGTGAGTCTCAGTCTTCTCACTTGAGTGCCATCACTTTTGCATTGTTGTCTCTTCTTCCAAGGTATGTGTTCCTGCAACTCTACCCATTTACTCTTTTTGTTTGTTTTGCTGTTTTTCCTTATTATTTGCATATGGGTTTTTGTTTTTTAGATATTGTCTAACTTAGGTCTTTAATTCCACAAAATGACTGGATAACACTAGAGAAATTAGGGCTTTAAACTTGCCAATTTGATAGGGCTTTAAACTTGTCCATTAGGGCTCTAAACTGTATTAGAAAATTGTTGGGTCTTTGTTTTGACTCACATGGGTGAATTGGCACCCCCCAGTTCTGTCTCTGCTTGACACCACAACAACCCGATGACGGACCGTCGTACCCACGACGGTCCGTCCTGCACAACCGTCGTGACGGTCAGAGACCCCTGTCCTAAGGGTCTCATCACTATTTCTAAGTGTCCACTAACGGACACATGTGACGGACCGTCATACCCGCGACGGTCCGTCCTGCACAACCGTCGTGACGGTCAGAGACCCCTGTCCCAAGGGTCTCATTTTTTTCCCCAAGTGTCCACTGACGGACACATGTGACGGACCGTCATACCCACGACGGTCCGTCCTGCACAACCGTCGTGACAGTCAGAGACCCCTGTCCCAAGGGTCTCATCTCTTTTCCCAAGTGTCCACTGACGGACACACGTGACGGACCGTCATACCCACGACGGTCCGTCCTGCACAACTGTCGTGATGGTCAGAGACCCCTGTCCTAAGGGTCTCATCACTATTTCTAAGTGTCCACTAACGGACACATGTGACGGACCGTCATACCCGCGACGGTCCATCCTGCACAACCGTCGTGACGGTCAGAGACCCCTGTCCCAAGGGTTTCATCTTTTTTCCCAAGTGTCCACTGACGGACACATGTGACGGACCGTCATACCCACGACGGTCCATCCTGCACAACCGTCGTGACGGTCAGAGACCCCTGTCCCAAGGGTCTCATCTCTTTTCCCAAGTGTCTACTGACGGACACACGTGACGGACCGTCATACCCACGACGGTCCGTCCTGCACAACCGTCGTATCGGTCAGAGACCCCTGTCCTAAGAGTCTCCACACTTTTTCTAAGTGTCCACTGACGGACACATGTGACGGACCGTCATACCCACGACGGTCCGTTCTGCATAACCGTCGTATCCGTCTGAGACCTTCCTTCTGATACTCTTTGTTGCTAAGTATTACATGATGGACCTCATGACGGTTCGTCATAAGTACGATGGGCCGTCATCAGGTCCGTCGTGCCTTACTGCTACTTCAGAACTGTTATCACTGGTTTGTGTTCTGTGTATTATTGTCTCATTTTTTCTTTTGTCATGTTTTATCTCTCAAGTACTAATGATGATTCGTTACAGGTACTAGCTCTCATGGCACCTAAACAAGATCGCGTTTATGCACGTGGGCGTTCTAAATTTGTCGCCCCGTCTGCCCGATTGGTGATAGGCTCTTATGATGAGCATGATCCAGAGTACGTGCCCCCAGGCACTGCTACTACAGCATGAGCTCCACGTGTATCGAGAGTCACGCCCAAGAAGGTGGCGCCCGGCGTAGTCACTGCCTCCCAGTCTGATAAGGAGCGCACACTGATCGGTATACCTTCTGGGTCAGCTGCCCAAGATGAAGGAGCATCTGGCTCCTTAGGAGTTTCGTGGTCAGAGAAAGCCTCCGGGTCCGCAGAAGCCTTTGCCCCCGCCACAGCTACCCAGTCTGCCTCGGATGATGAGGCTGACAGCACTGACTCCACCCCTGTCTTACCAACTGGAGTCCCTGCCCAGGTTGCCGATCAGCCCAACCGGTGGTGTGTCGACGGGCAATACAAAGTATACTTAGACGCCAAAGTGCTCAATGACAAAGGCGTCATGACACGGACCCTCACACTGGAGAGGCGGGTCCTCACGGGAAGTCTCTCCACCATGCCAGACATTCACACCCTTTTCACCAGACACCGGCTGGAGTGGACGGCTCGTTCTTTGGGCCGATACAGTGAGGAGTTAGCTCGCGAGTTCTATGCCTCTTATGTGGCCACTCTTCGCTCACAGATCGATAGGCGGTCTGCCCCTGCCAAACAGGCCCCACTTGAGCATGTCTGAGTACGCGGCATCCAGGTCGACATCTCACTACCAGCCATCCGCCGATATCTGTACGGCACGGATTTTGACTCCACCAGCACACCTCTCACCGCCGAGTTTGATTACCGTTGGCAAATTGTTAAAGAGGGTAGTTTCTTCCGCGAGCCTTCACTGAGAGAGACCACCAAGAGGTGGATGGCCCAGCACCTGTCTGTTGATGGAGAGGCTGCGGATTGGGTGATGGAACCTAAGGGAGCCATCAGGAAGGCCAACTTGACCTTTACGGCCAAGTTTCTTTGGTTGATAGTCCGCCATTGTCTCTCCCCCACTGCTGCTGATAATATAGTCACCTGGGATCGTGCGGTGCTGATGGCCGCAATGATGGCAGGGTTCGAGGTTGATTTCGCTTGGCTTCTCCAAGCGGTCATGCACGAGAGGGCTTTCAAGGTCACCACGACTTACCCTTTTCCTTGCATGATTTTTTCTTTGTGCAGATCAGCAGGTGTGCCCATTTGGCACATTGACCAGCTCCGGACCCCGCAAGGAAATGTTGACATCGGCCTCATCAGGGATGAGGCCAATGAGTTGGCCCCACGCAGAGGGCCCCGCCCTGAGGTGGTCCCACTTGGTGAGAACCTGGCCGACACCATCGAGCATGCCCACGCTGCTTCCCAGACTGCTGCTGCACACACTGACACTACTCCGGTCGAGTCTATCCCGGGTAGTAGCACTGCCCCGAGCTCCTCTCGCTCGGCTCCTTCTGCCACTCTGGTCCCACTTGCTCGGGTCCAGAAACTTGAGGCACAGATGGCTACACTTCTGCATCACATCCAGCCTTGGATGCAGAAGACTATTGCTGAGGCAGAGGAGCGCATGGAGCGCAAGATGGTACAGCACACGGAGAGGAAGATCGCAGAGTTACATCAGCGCTTAGACGCGTTTGAATTGCGAGTGCTAGCCCGACCAGCCCCTCCGGTGGACATGTCGACCCTTCAGGCTGCGGTTGAGAGTCTGCGAGCTGATCTTGATATGATTTTAGAGGCGAGGGTGCCTGAGTCTGAGGCCCCTTCTACAGAGCCTGCTGATGACACCGTGATGGCTGCTCTTTTTGCCACTACTGATGTTCCACCACCTCCCCCACGAGAACATGTCAAGAGACGCAGGGGTCGAGAGGAGGATGAGGCTAGGGCGAGGAACAAGGATCGCCGTGAGATGGAGGCTGCGAGGAGAGCCTCGATTGCTGATGAGGAGGCCCGTAAGTTGAGGGCTGTAGAAGTAGCTGCCGGGGCGTCTAGCTCCAAAATTGTAGATTCTGTGGGAGGCACTACTGATGGTGCTGTGGATGCTGAGGACATTACTGAGGATGTCCAGACTATGCAGGGAGTGGGTTCCGGTGAACCGGACCCACCAGCTTGCTGATCACCGGCGCTTAGCGCTTCAGGTTTGCTTCACTTACCCTTTTACGTAGTTTAACTTTTCTATGCATTGGGGACAATTGCATATCTTTTGTTGGGGGTGGGGTAAATGGAAAGTGAATACTTGGGTGAATTCTGAGTAGCCCAAATTCACAATCCTCTTTTTGGGGTTTTCTTGCCTGTGTTCTTTTTCCCCAAAAGACTGATTACTTTTATTGTTGAACCGGCATGTCATATCTTATGTACATAGCATAAATCTGAAGCATGATTGCTAAAGTAAATATGATATCTCGATAATCAAAATGATGCATGACTAGGCATAGTAAGTGAAAATTGTGTGGTTTGAAACATGAAATAAAGATAAACTACTGCATGATCCTGAATCTAAGATTTAAACTAGGTGTCGAATAATCTGGGAATGCAAGGAATGTCAAGAGAGTGTGAGGTGAAATAGAATGTCCACCATTAATACTGAGCTAGAACTTGCCTGGTTAGTCCTGCTAAAAATGAGTCAAAACAATCACTTAGGAAAGGATCATAGGCCCTTGTTCGAAATAGTCAATCGTGAGCCTAAAAATAACAGAAAACCAAATGAAGTTAATCCCTTTTTGATCCAAATGAATTGAGCTTAAAATAGATCTTTCTTTTTCACCCCAAATGATCTTCTCTGGGAACAATGTGTTGGCCCTGGTCCCTCCTTAGACATGTGCACCTCAGTTTATGCCAAAAGCATAAGTTGAGGGTGGCTAATGCAGAAAGCAACCTTGTTTTGGCCCTGACCCAACCATGGGTATTGTGAACCTTGACTCATGTCAAAATCATGAGTTGAGGGTGGCTGCTATAAGGAAAACCCTGGAAAGTGGGGTTGAAAGAATGAAGAGAAAGAAAGAATAAAACAGAAGTGATAAAAAAAATATGAATAAAAAAGCAAAATAAACAAAAAGAAAAGAGAAAAGTCACTTACACATAAGGATAAGAAAGGGAAAACAGCAAAGTGAAAAGAAAATTGAGTAATAGGGCGAAATAAGATGATAAAAAGGTGGTTCACTTAGCCGATATGTCAAGGAGGGCAACAAGTCACTAAAGTATACCTAAATACACCCTACCTGACCCTGAGCCTATGTTACAAGCTAAAAAAGTCCTATTGTGATCCTAAGTGCGTATGATGAACTTGAAGTAGTGAAAATAAGGGCAAGCCTATGGCAATATATATAAATGAGTGGTGAATTTGTTCTGAGAGTGAGTGTCGAAACGTGGTCCTTATACTCAAACTAAATCATTTGTGTGAAAAATGAGGATGTTATTTGAAGTGAGGACAGGAGTTGTAATACCAGAAATATTAGCATCTCGGTGAGAAATTGAAGAGGATAGGCATCATTGCGTGGTAAATCGGGGTTATGCTTTGATTCTACACAAGTCAATGCCTAATAGTGAGACCATGCATGAACATAATGAGAATAATCGGGATTGATAGCCAAATGATTGCGGAAGTTAAAATATGGATACTTTTGTACAAAGATTTTGTAGTGAGTCATAGTGCGTCGCTTGAGGACAAACAACGAATTTAAGTTGAGGGTGTTGATGTACCGTGGTTTCACGGTATTTTCTAATGCTTTTTCCTTAAGTTTAGTGTGTGTCGAGAGCCTTTTTGTGTTAATTTTGATATAAGTTTCTCTTTGTTTGCAGAAAATCTGTCCAAGGATGAACGCGGGAGTTTTTGAGAAAGAATTGCAGAAGAGACCACCTACGAAACCTATGACGGTCCGTCGCGGCTGTGACGGTCCGTAGGTGGCATCGTAGTGAAGGGATAAGTTGCTGAAGGAAATTTGGGGAAGTCTGACCAAGTGTGGGATTACGGAAGTCCATTACGGACCGTCACAGCTACGACGGTCCGTCCTGCTGGTTCGTCGTAATGATCAGAGAGTAGTCCCAGTACCCAAATTCCAAGAATTGAAGTATTTTGGAACGAAGACCCTCGATGGATCGTCGTGCTTGAAACGGTCCGTCATACCTGTCCGTCGAGGGGAATGAAGAAAGCAACAGAAGAATGGTGAAGTATGGGACGACGGAGTCTATGACGGTCCGTCACGTGGTCCGTCGACCCAGATGCGTTTGGACAGATTTTTAGTAAATAGAATTCTTATTTGATTAGGTTTCGTTTTTTATTATAAATAGTTGGAAAAACCTCGTTTTTGAGGTTAGACTTTCTGGATAATTTTTAGTTTATAGTTCTTCGATTATATTATTAAATTCTTGATTTTTGGGAATTAAGATATTTTTTTCGGGAATTGATTGTTGTGGATTTCGTTGATTAATCAAGTTAAATTCTGGGAAATTATTCGTTTTCATAAAAGTAAGTGCATGAATTCTTCCATTAACAATATGAATTGTGTAATTATGAACATGGGTAACTAAACCTCATAGCTAGGGTTGTGGGAACCATGGGTGAATAACAAGGTAAAAATCTAACTTAAATAACAATTCTAGATTGGTGTCTTGCATGTATTGATAATTCTTTCATGTAGAAGTCTTTTTAACGGATGGCCAACGTTAGAACTCGCCTTAATGCTACTTGCCGAACCAAGGAGGTAGATAATAAGAAAAGAATTATCAACATAGATTTAGTGTAGACTATCTAATAGGCTAGTATTGGTTGGTACGAGTTAATAACTTAGTCAAATGCCGAATACGATGTTTAATATGAGGTAAAGATAAGGGTTAGTATAGCAACACACGTAGCCGGACCAAGGTGCGGAGTGAAATTCTCTAGATGCCGGACCAAGGATTTAGAGATACATAACTTATCACTTTACATGCAAGATATCAGGATAGAACTGTTATAGTTAGATTTACCAAGTTAGGAACTTGTGGGGAACACTAAAACCCTAGTTACTTTTATAATTTGATTAAACTCCGAAAATTGAATTTGTTAGTTGTTCATTCTTATTTAGTTAATCATTTTCATTAATTTAGAAATAAAACCCCCCTTTTTGTCTTTTGGTTTATTGGAAAATAGTTGGCTAAATAATAGTAATAATAAAATAAAGTTAAGCCTGAACTATTTTTCTTGTGTGATCGATCCCAACCTCATTAGTTGGGTTCTTTACTTGATACGACCGCTTTACTTCTTATTTGAGAAGTAAGTTTGAGCGTATCAACAGCCTGTTCAAAAGTCATGGAAAGCCCGAAATCAGCAATCTTGGCAATTTCTTCTGTGCCCACCAGGAGAATATTGTCAGGTTTGATGTCGCAGTGAATAATTCCGTTGGTGTGAATGCAACTGAGGCCTAAAAGAATATTCTTTGTGTGTTTTTTAACTTCAAACTCGATCAGTGAATTGCAATTGCAAAGACGATTGGCAAGGCTTCCTCCTGATGCATACTCCAGCAATAAGTTGTAAATGATGACTTCACTTCGAATGAGAGATTAGCTCCGAAACATCGAATAATGCCCGGAGAGTATTTGAACATACCGAGAAATTCCTCTTCTTCTTTCAACGATTGAGAAGCATTGTAGTTGCAAGACTTGACGGCAATAAGAGAGGGAAGAGTAACGCCGTGAAATAGTGCATTGGAGGTAGAAGCTAACGAGACAACACCGAAACTACCTTGACCAAGAGTTGTGCCTCTATCCCACAATAATTCCGCCATTGAAAATTAATTATAAATTGGATGTGCAGTATACTATACTATACTATATTATGACCTACTATTACTAACGACTTATAGTTATCTAATCCTATTTTAATTTGGATTAAACCTTTCTTACCTAAATGGATCCTCAAAGTTTCTTAAAGTAAGAAAGTTTCTAAATAGTTTCAAAATTTAACTATAGCTTTATTTCCTTCTACACTATTCATCTCGTCTGTTTTCCTTCTATTTTCCTAAATAAATTTCTTAAACAAGATATTTGTAAAATAAATTATTAATCAAATTAAAGAGCATAATGTAAAGGCGGGAAAATCAATATATTTTAATCTATTTTCTATTAATATTAATAATAATAATAATAATAATAATAATAAATAGATTTTAGAAAGGATTATTAATCAAATTAAAGAGCATAATTTCAGGGAGGGAAAATCAGTCAGCATAGTAATAAATAGATGTTAAATATTATATAAACAACGTATACATATACTTTTTATACAATATTATATATTATACTAGTAAAATAACCGGCGCCTCGCTCAGAAATATAATATCATGAAATTTATAAAATAATACTTAAAACCTATCTCTTATTAAAACTAAAACATTATATTATCTTACATAGAAGATTACGTAGTAACAAACATTAATAATGTAAAGGAAGATGATAATTATAACATCTTATTATTTAGACTTTAATCAATCATCTTAAATATGAATTTATAACTTATCATTTCCTATCCTTTGGTACTTGAGTGGTTCTATCATTTCATTTTATATGGGGTCTGGATTTTCTCCTAACTAGTGATCCATCATGTGGTTCTTCCACCATTCATAATACTTTCCATTAAACAGTGGTGGTCGAGTTTGAGAAGCTCCTTCTTATGGTGTAGGTGGTGCAACCCTTGACCTTTTCCAAGATGTTAGTCTTTTAATGAAAAGACATGCCCTGATACCAATTGAAGAAACCTTACCCCAATACAGGAATTAGGTTCTTGTACTTTTGTAGCAACACAATAAAACAGAAATTTTATCGTGGAAACCTTCCTAAGTCAAGGAAGGGAAAAACCACACCGAAATTTTACATTAATTCAAGGTTTAAAACTCAGTTAATCAATGAATCTAACTCTAAACTTATACTCTTTTCGTTTAACTATAATTGAAAACTCTCCACTCACCAAGAAGTCAAACTCGCTTCTTGTTTACACAAATTCTCAACTCTTCTTAACTCTAACCACCCAAGAAGTCAAACACACTTCTTGTTTACAATTCTCACAACCTCTCTCTTAACTTTACCCCCAGGAAGTCAAACCCACTTCTTGTTACAATTCTCTCAAGACTCTACCCACAAGAAGTCAAACCCACTTCTTGTTACACAATATAGGAATTATTACAACTAAATAATAAATCTAGAACAAATCAACAAAAACTAATAACCCTAGCTTCTAATTGATCAGACTTCAATATTCAATAGTTCAGAGTGTAACAAAACTCGTGAACCTGGTCCTTACGTTGTTGTGACAAAGCATTGCATTTTTTCTCACATAACTACTGCTCTTAAGATGATAAATTTCATGAATATGCTATAGCTATCATTCTGGATTTGCTGGAAAAATTCTCACGATTTGTGTTATTGCAAAGACATTTTTTTCCCTTCAACTTCTTGTACCTTTTATAGAGTTTGATTTGCATTCATGTCTATATTTACTTCTTTCCTTATTTGACTTGAATTTCTACTTCTTTATTTGTCATAAAATTAATTAAAGAGAAAATGTAAGAACATTAAGATTTTTTACTCTGAACTATCTCTTATATTATATGTTGTCTCAATCATTGAAAATGTCAAGTTCACATTCAGCCGATTGACATAAACCAATCGGTTTTTTCCTCTCAAATCCTCTTCGTAACAACTTGTTTAATTAATCCAATCATCATAGAATCCAAAAACTCCATCAATGTACCTATGCAGCATGAGCAAATGGTTAACTCTTGTGTCTTGATCCCAAATAGGAATCATGACCTCATCTTCTACCTCGACGAATATTACCACTAAAGGATCCATATTCTCTAAAAATGTACTTCGAATCACTTTCATTAAATCTTACACCTCTAAAATCCTTTGTCAGCCATTTCACCAAAGAAAACGCACCTGAGTTTCCTTCGGTGAAATGGCTGACAAAGGATTTTAGAGGTGTAAGATTTAATAAAAGTTATTTGAAGTACATCTTCGAGAACATGGATCCTTTAGTAGCTATAGTCGCCGAGGTAGAAGATGAGGTCAGGATTCCTATTTGGGATCAACATTCAAGAGTTAACCATTTTCTCATGTTGCATAAGGACATTAATGGAGTTTTTGGATTCTACGATGATTGGATTGAACAGGTTGTTATTCGACGAGAATTTGAGGGAAAAGAACTAATTGGTTTTTATGTAAATCGACTGAATTGGAACTTGATATTTTTAGTTATTGAGACAACAAAGAATATAAGACAAAGTTCTGTGTAGAAAATCTTTAATGCTCTTACATTTTCATTGCAATTATTATATTTCCAAATGCATGTACAATAAGAATTTGACATCAACAATCTATCTTGAGAGATAACATGCAATTATAAAAACATTTCCTTCTATATTCTTAGCATTCAAAATTGTGCAAATATTATTCAAATCACTATTTCACTTTATGTCTTATGTCTAGTCGAAAATCGCGTCAAATTCCATTGAATTATCGAATTTCTTACAAAATTAACCTGACTTTACCTTTTGGCTCTAAAATCCCCCCAACATCAATGTATTGGCCATCTAATGATCTTCTTTTTGTAGCCCCATTTGTAAGTATAACTTAAGGTTTCATTTATTATATGACACAATATAAATGATTTTTCTTATAGTTAACATAAACTTTTCCTTATATATTTTTCATAAAAAATAATTAAAGAGAAGAAAAAAACTTAATTCCAATGGTAATCATCATTCCAAAAGGATTATGCCTTTACCATGAAAAAAAAACAAGTGCAGAATCACAGACATAAAAAATGGGGAAAACAAAGAAATAGTGACATAAAATGAGTAGAATTTTACCATGTGTGTCTGAAGAATGTTGTTTGGTTCCATTTGAGCTCCGAGGCGGTGTTCACATCCCTATTATATTCAAATAGGGCAAAACGTCGTGGTGACTCAAAAAATAATAAATTATTTCAATTTTAAAAGAATTTAAAGAATAAATGATTTTAAAAAGTGAAAAGGGAATCACCAACAATATATATAAAATTAAACCAAATTTCCGTCTTTTTAAATGGGAAGGCCTCCAAAACCGACAGAATGATTTTCTCATTGGTCAATTTTAACATGTAACTAACTATTATCATAATAAAGCTAACAACAAGAATATCACATGACTCACTATAAAAAGAATAAGTAAACAACTCATAAAAAATCAAGAATTTTCAAATTACTCCACTAATAACATAACATCAATACAAGGGACGAAACAATTAATGAAACATCAATAAACAATGAGCAAATGGAATAGCCATTAACATAAAAATGAGGAAAACTAAAATTAAAATAAAGCAACCAATAAACACAATGACAACACATATTGATATATAAATTTAAAATCTGAAAACTTAAACAAGAGATGATGACAGTGACACAAATGAACAAAAGAAAAGCATTCTAGCAATAGAACATGTATCCTATCTAATAATAATAAAAAATAAAAATAATATCAATTAGTTAATAATCAGAACCCACCAACAGAGAATTAAAAGAATTGAACATAAACAAATTATTAACTTTTAACTATGATTATGAAAATACCCATTAATATAACTAAGTGAACATCACAAACAACAAACCAAAAGAGATACATAGAGCAAGAATAAAATTACTTAATGTTAAACAACCCACAAATTTTAAAAAATGAAAACATAGATCAATACTAATCAACATTAAGAACAAAATTAAAGGGTCCGATTTGAGTTCTCACCATTGTTGGGCATTGTAGAGTTGTTGTAGTGTGGCTGTTGTTCACCAGAGTTAACGGTGTGTTGGGCTTCGTTGCTCACTGAAAGTAGCATCGCAGCAGTTAGATGGAGCTGGTTGTAGTTCGTTGTTCACCGAATCATCGAGCCTGAAGCTCATCGCGGTGGAGATCTGGTGGTACTACTCTTGTTTGCTGGAACTTAGCTTTCTAGATTTAATGGTGAAGACACCTGTGAATACAAATAAAAAATTGAAAAGGGGAAAGGGGAAGGGAATGGCTGCGTTGTTTAGCTCCGGTTCATTGGAGCTTTAAGCTCCTCGCCGGAGCTGCTGCTGGAAAACGAGAAAACGAAAGGGTTTTTGGATCTGGTTTTCTTATGGGTTTGGTGGCTTTCTGATGGGTCTTGGTCGTGGCGCTCTGACATGGAGCTGGTGGTTGGAGCAATGGTGGTTTCGGGTGGCTGTTCGGAGCTTTTGGTTGAGGGTCGAAGGCTGGTTGTTTGCCAACCAAATCTCCGGCGCGGAGGAGAAAAGGAAAATGGAAGGTTGGGTGGCGGCTGCCTTTGTGCCCAAAAATGAGAAATTTTTAGGGTTTTTTCTATTTACAAATTGTTCCTCCCAATGTAAAACTAATAATCATTCACCACTATCTTATTTCTTGACCTAGTCAAACATAAAAAGAAAAAAAAATATGTAATGGGCTCAAATTTTGTGGGCTTGGAATTGTGGCCCAAAATTATCGGTCAACTGCTTATGCAAATTTTATTTGTATTTGAATAAATTTCTAGATTGTGCTAAATATCAACATAAATATTAACAAAGGTAACAAATAAAATGAATATCAAAAAATATAATGAACGTAAGTAATGACATGTAAAAATGCAATTTTAAAATTAACTAATAAAAATTCCTTAATTTTTTATAAATAAAGATAGTTATCGATAAATAATATAGTACTAAAGTTCTGGATTTGATCGTCAAACAATATATCAGCTATATATATCACACAACTATTAGAAACTTTGATATTGTATTTCCATTAAGCAATAGTAATCAATATATTTTAATTTGTTTGGGTACTTTTTTCCTAATTACTTTAAATGTAGTACAATAGTCCACGTCCTAATTTGATTTTTACTCTATGCTTTCCTCATTATTTGGGTATTGAGTTGCTTTCGCTACATAGGTTGCTAATACCGTGTTCTACTATTAATTAATAGATAGGGATTAAAATTTAGTTAGTTCTTAGAACATTTACTTCAAAATCAATTTACTGATTAGTTAAAATTTTAGGTTCAAAATAATTTAACATCAATGCATACCGCACTATGGTTGGGCTTTTTTTTCCCCAGTTTTCTGCAAAGATAAAGATCTTATTATATAGTGCATTTTTAGCTAGACAAATATTGATTTTGTGTGTCAAAGTTTTTGCTCTATAACAGGTTGTCTTAGTTGTTTTGAAAATTCTCTTTTCTTGTCCAAAAGAAGATGTTATAGCACCTATAGTGTGTCTGTTGGTATATCACTGAAGTACAAAACAACAAACTTATATAGAATACTTGGTATGCATCGGTGGATATGCTTCTGCTATGTAAGAAGAATTTATTATGAAAGATAAGCATGTTAGTTTTAAAGTAGACAAGAACTTGATTTTGCTTATTATGATTAAGCTTTTTGTATCCGATGATATTTTGTCTCAACATATTTCATTTTGTTCATATGATAATCTTAATTCCGTGCAACAAAAGAAGCTGAATGGGGCACTTTGATAGCATCTAGATTCCTGTAAATTGTCAAAACTAGAGCGCAATATGAGCTTCACTTAAGTTGAATATTCAGGAGTCCGTCAACATCTAAATTTCTAGCATTTTCTATATGAACTTGCAAAAAAAGATTTGTGAAATTTACTGTGATACGTGTTTCGAAAAAGCAATTATGACTTGTTATTAGTGTAACAATGTTGACGTGCATAGGTAAGTTCTCTCTCCATTTCTCTCTCTCTCATTTTAGCATGAAAAGGTGGACAATCAGTTAGGAAAGCTGAAAGTCATGGTTCTCTGATCCATACTTGCTCCATCACTTACGTCCTTTGTAAACCACTAACATTGTCCCAATACCAAACCCCTCTTTTTTGGTTGACTTGACATTTCTAATAGAGAAGTTGATCTTTTTACCTCTGGAAGGAAATTACTAGTTAGATTATCAACTTTGCTTTCCTTTTTTTAATCTGTTTTTCATGTTGTGGGATTAAATTCTCATATATATTGTATGTATCTTTTATGCATGTATAGTCTCCTTCCTGTGTTAAAAAAAATTTGTTATTCCCTTCCTTTCAAATATTGCATGTTGGGCTATTATGTTGATACAATAGTGGATTGGAGTTGTGAAGAATGTGATATTGGCAAAGGGATAATATCTCTTCATCATATGGACTAGAAAATGTGTATTTTGAGGGACCAAGTTTCATGCCTCTAAAAAGATTTGTCAGAGTACTGTGCAACCAATGAAACATAGTAAGTCCTGGTGGACATCGTATTAACTGGGAAAAGGAGGTACAGACCGAAAAAATGAGATATCTACCTATTAAAGAAGCATTTGGTATATCATCAAATATCAAGAAATATGGATCTCCTCTGATAAATATTGTCTCCTCAAGAGTTGTGTCAAACCCATGACAATTGTGACTCGAGGGATTTTTAGCAAGCCTAGAGCTCAAATTTGAAACTCTTTTCTTGAGAAGAGCACGGTTCGGCGGCCTTTGGAATTAACAGGATATACAATACCTCACAATCTTCAAATTGCCAAAAACACTAAACAAAGCAAAAAATAGTACAATTATCTAAAGGTTAAGTGATCACCACCATCTTTTGCATCCATTACTTGATTTGATTTTTCCTCTTCTTATACCTTTATTATTCATAAATTTCATTTTATAGCATATACCGCAAATATTTTTTTTAGATGTTGAGATATCTAGCGTTGATATTATCTTTCAAAATGATTTTCGTTACATCATCAATATGTGTAAAGCTTTCGTAACAAAATTTATTTACTTTACTTCTATCCAATTGGTGTAGCCTATTTTTTTTTGTCTGGGTGATTCTACCGGTATGGTGCATAGAAGTCTCAATCATGTGAATGAGAGTCAAATGATGAATTCATCTATAACACACCCCTGTGATCCTATTCTAGTTCCTTCATGGAAGTAAGTACCCTCATTGTGTACAATTATTACAAATTTCAATCTAGCTCATGTCTGTTTTTGGATGGTCCATCTTTGCTAGTTTTCAGCTGATTGATTAACCTCTTCTTTGTAATTTCCCTATTGATAAGTACGGAAACATATATAATACATTTTTCCAACAACATAATGTTGGTCCCATGAAGAGATGGCCTTGTGGTTAAGGCATAAGAGTAACAACTTGGATATTCTAGGTTTGAATCCCAACTTTCTAATGATTTCAAAATTTAACTATAGCTTTGTTTCCTCTACGCTATTCTTCTCCTCTGTTTTCCTATTCTATTTTTCTTTTATTTTCCTAAATAAATTCCTTAAACAAGAAATTTTTGAAATAATTTTTAAAGAGCATAATTTAAAGGCGGAAAATCAATATATTTTGATTTCTTTTCCATTAATAATAATAAATTGATTTAGAAAAAAGTAATTTTTAATCAAATTAAAGAGCATAATTTTAGGGAGGGAAAATAGTCAGCATAATAATAAATAGGTAGTAATAGTAGTTTTCTTATACAAATCAATGATATTTTTCCTTTATTTTCTTCTTCTTTATTCAGATTCATCTTAATTGTGTTCGTTATCATGTCTTTTCATGGAACATGTTTATTATAGAACGATAATAGAAACTTATGCGTATTTTTAATTGTTTTTAAAACTTATGGGTATAAATTATATTTCTTTAAAAAGTTAAATTTTTCTCCAAAAATCTATGGTCATGCTGATATACGTATATTTTTCTATGTCTTAATTTTAGCATTAATTACTTATTTTCCAAACCTAATATTCCCACTTTTCCTTATCAAGTGAATTTGTGAGGCAGTGCACACTAATTAAGAAAAAAAACATTTCAGGACATAATTTACACCATATTTCCCCTATTGTCCTTTGTAAAATAAAAAAAATATATAACTTTGTGTATAGTGCAATTTATCTTTAGAAAAATATTAAACATAAAGGGCAAATATGGTAGGAAAAGTCAAACATCCATCTTGAAGTTTGTAAATTGCAAATATGGAAAAGAAAAATTAAACATCCCTTTTCAACTTTGACCAAATGAAAAAGCCTCAAAAATTCAATTTACTATGAAATAGAGGGAGTACTAAATATTAATTAATTGGAATATATAGCGTAGTAAATAGTCATGTCTATATTATCCAAATTCAAATCTAACAAATAAAAGTTGGCGGAGAAAAAAAAGTAGCAAAACATTTGTGTGTTGTGAAAAAATTTCAGACCTTATTTGTTTTATTTATCTGTGTGCCGCCTTGGAGCTCAAATGGAACCAAACAACATTCATCAGGCACACATGGTAAAATTCTACTCTTTTTATGTTATTATTTCTTTGTTTGTCTCTATTTTTAATGTCTATGTGATTCTGCACTTGTTTTTTTTTTCATGGCAAAGGCATAATCCTTTTGGAATGATGATTAGCATTTGGATTAAGTTTTTTTTCTCTTTAGTTTTATGAGAAATATATAAGGAAAAGTTGTAAATGTGGAGTATTTAAGTTAACTACTAGTAATTTTTTTGAAGGATGTGTTTCATTTAAATCTACTTTAATTTATTGCAGAATGTTTTGGATTTCTGATTCTAGTTTGAGGTTTAATTATAGGATATCTAGCAAAAATATGTTACAAAAAGTAATAATTGTTATTTCATCGATATGATTTGTTGCAAAATATCCTTATTGTTCAAGGATAGAAAAAGTTTGATACTTATTATGCATGATGCATAAATAGATGTATAAAGTAATCTGGATTAATACTCTATTAAGTATCTTGATAGACAAAGTTCAATATTTAGATTATGAAAAAAAGTATTCAACTCTTAAAATAAAGGATAATATGGAAACTCCAAATCATTAGCCCCGCTCTTTCCTTTCCTCTCTCTCAAGTGTTCAATGGAGACGTGATAGCAGCCATGGCTGCATCCTGTGGGAGAGATTTGCGTCAAACAGTGATTATCAAATTGCATATGGAAAACCAGTGCTATTACAGTTATAAAATCTTTTACCAAAGAAATTTGATGTTAAAGGAAACTGCAATATTGGACAACTTCATTTTCGTCACCAGTTGATCAGGTTTGATTTATATGAGGACTATGTACATGTTTTGTCAACTTCTTATGGTTATTTTATGTTAGACAGCGAATGGTATTTGTTTAAAATCTTTATGGACGCCATCGTTCAACCTCAAGGATGAAACACCAAAAGCCTGGGTATGGATTTCATTGCAAGAGTTACCTACAGATCTCACCAGGCCAAGTATGACTAGGGTTAAGATAATTCTAGACCAACTAGACAAGCATCCAAATCATGTAAGACTACAATTTTTTAAGAAAGAATCGGGTAAAATTATGGAACATTATCAAAGAATTGCCTATGACAATCTTCCACTGTATTGTACTCATTGTAAAAAATGTTGCAGACCATCATATAACCCCTGAACCTTCAATTTTGTTGAAAGAACAATTCGGCTTAGACCATTGAGAATGGTTTGGATCCTGGAAACCAAAGGGAATGACAAAGATTTGGTGAAAGTTATGTCATCACTTTCTCAAGCTAATCTCACAAATAATTTGACTATTTCGATCTGAGTGTTGGAGTTAACTTATTATGTACTAGTTGTAGTAGAACTCTATTTAGTATTTATTCTTTTACTAGTTGTTAATGTTGTAAATTCCCCTTATAAATACATGAATACAGAATGAGCAAGGCTTACGGTTTCACCTTCACTTTATCTCTTTCATCTTGGTATCAAGAGCCCTAAACGATCTTTTCCATGGGTCTCGAAAGTTCCTCATCTCAAACCACCCCCTCTGCTTAACCGTCCTCCTTTAATCAATCTTCTCTTGGCCTTCCAACTCCCCCTCCGACAATATCCAATATCAAAGGTTTTGTTCCTATAGAATTGACATACGTCAACTACCTTACCTGGAAGAAAGTTTTTCTCACTGTCCTTAAAAGTCACAACCTTCTTGCCTTAGTCGATGGAACTGTACCATGCCCACCAACCGAGCATGCTGATTTCAGGCTATGGATTCAATGTAATACTATTGCATTATGTTGGATTAATGCAACCCTTTCTTCCGCTGTTCTTGACACACTTTTGAACTATGCTTGTGAGACATCTAAATAAGCTTGGGACACCTTAGCCTCCCTATATTTTGATCAAGTATCTTCCTCTATCATTCACCTCAAGTCCAAATTCCAGAATTTTAAAAAAGGTTCCCTTTCCATGGAAGATTATCTTCAACAACTTCACTCGGTTGCCTGCTCTCTTAGGGCAATCGGTAAACCTGTAACTGATGATGATTTAGTCACTCAAGCTTTTCAAGGATTACTCCTTCCTATCAGACCTTTGTGTCTGGATTAAATGCGACTGGAACGCTTCCTTCCTTCATTACATTACGACCACTTCTTCTCATCAAAGAAGCTCACATTAATTCACATACTTCTGAAGAGTCAAATCCTCAAACTACTTTGTTAGCGTCTTCTCAAGGGAAGAGCACTTCTAATTTCTCGGCATCCGTAAATGGAAATTAGCCTGCCAAAGGACACTTCAATGGACGCGGCCGTGGCAGAAATAACAGGGGTCAATATGGTAGAGGTCGAGGCTACCACAACTCTTCATGGTCTGGTTTCCAACATCAATCTAGGCCTCCTTCTCCTAGTTTTCACCTTCACTTTATCTCTTTCATCTCTGAGTGCTCCTTGGTGGGCTGATTTGGTTGATGAAGAAGTGAAGGATTCACCTCCTCTTTTGAAGGCAAGTTAAGTCCAAGCTCTAGAGTTTGTGCCTAAAAGTGTGATTGTAGAGAAGAATGAAACAGAGGCCTTAGCATCAGGATTTAGTCCCACTAATACTTAATTAAGCTATTGATATGGGCGATGATTTTTTTATGAGGATAAAGAAGATAATATGTTGGACATATGCTTTGATAAGGTGGATAGGGATGGGGATATTTCACCTCGGCATCAAAGAAGTAGTAGCAACAAGAGCTAACAAAAAAGAAAAAAAAAAGAAACATGGTACGCAACACAGTTGTGGATGGTAAAATGACTGGGGAGTTAATTTGTTCCACGTCAAATATCGATGTGATTGACAAAACAAAATTATATAACAGCGTCAATAGATTTAACAAGATCCTATAAACCCAAGAATAAGTGATTAACTATCAAGTGTTGTCAGACAAATTTGAAGAAGATGACAAGAGAAAGATACTTCAGGTTAATTTAGAGGGACAATCTATTATTTTTAATTCATACAATTGTATGAGGAAGATCTTGGTTAATAACTCAATTTTCTTCTTGGCTTTTATATTTTTGCATTATTTAAGTATCTTCATATGTAATATCATCATAGAGTGTATTACAAACTCGATGATGGTCATAAAATACCTACCTAGCTCTCTCTTGTTCTTATTTCTTCATGCTTGTTAATTGGTAGAGCTTCATAACCGTATCAGAATTTGTAAAGTAATTAAAGTCTAGCTCCATGTCTTGTACTTATCCATATTGAGGATTTTTTATGTTAATAAAAGGCCATATATATATATATATATATATATATATATATATATATATCATATTATATTATAAGTGGGAAGCTCCAAGATTTGAAGTTGAATTACCTTTTTATCTCTATACTAAATAAATATGTTATATTCATATTACTTGATTATTTTATTTTTAAAAGTATATTGAGCAATAAACTTTTTTTACTATTAATGAATTGAGAATATTTGAACAGTTATGAAAATTAAATAATCTAAACGTTATAGAAAATGGAGAGACAAACGTCATTAATGAGAGCAATTAGGTAGAAATTTAAGTTGCACATTAACCAAAACATAGTAACATTACCTTTACATTGCTAGAATCTTAAAAGTTTTAGATTTCAATACATTGAATCCCATAGTTAATATATGTTATTTTCAATGATAAGTACTTGAAAAGAAGCTAAAAAGTCTAATTAATCATTTAAAGTGAGTATTATATAAATCCAAGAATAACTTTCATTTTGCTGAAGTCCCGTCTCCTGTGGACTCTAAAGAAGAATATATTATTTCTCTCAGCAGTTTTCTCTCAATCATATATTATTTCTCTCAGCAGTTTTCTCTCAATCAATGTCAAAGTTAAAGGCTATTAAAATACGCTCTGAATGTTGTTGGATTTGTCCAAGAATTTCAGTTATGGATGTTGTTGGATTCGTCAAAGAAATTTCTTAGTGCAGAGGAGCATTAGTTTTTTCGATCGAAGAATATATTCATGGCAATTATTATTTAATTTACTTGCTAGATGTGCAGCACAACATTAATTTTGCGGTAAAAGATCTCTATATATTACTGATTTTACACATATTTCATTAACGTAACACATAATGTTTCACTTTCTCATTTTAATATTGTAGTTGTACTTTAGTTAGTTATTTTACTTTGTAAGATTATGTGTGTAGATTGATATACTTGTCATGTACTTTTTATCGGAAAGGACATATCTCATAGAAGTTTGATTAATTAGTAATGGTTGTAGTTGTTGATATTCCTATCAAATGAATGATGATTGGCGGAGCCTCTTTATAATTTTCTTTAAAAATAAACACAAAACATTAAAGGAAAACTAGAGAATTAAATAATCTACCTTCGAGATATATATTTTATAAAAATAAAGTATCTTCCTATTTAGAGTTAACTGAATTTAAAAATTAAGTTACAAATAGGCTTAGTAAATCATGATTTCTATTTATTTTTTTTGTTAAAGTAGATATCTATAACTTCATGATGATTGCTAATTTTGAGAAAAATAAAATGTTTATTTGTTTACCACATAAATTGCTCTATGCAGTACAAAACATCTTAAAAGTAGAGCCAGAATAAATAAATGAATAATGGTATATGCAAATAATTTTTTTGATTTTGGATCTTAGAATCAAAACACCATATGAGATACTTATCAATTTTAAGAACATGTAATTTGTATTTTCTATTTTATAACATATAATATAACTTAAGAATATTATTTATACACGGTTTTCACAAATTTTTATTTATTTATATGGTTACACGCGCGTCGCGCGTATTCAGAAACTAGTATATATATATATATATATATATATATATATATATATATATATATATGGAACATCAGAGTAGTACTGAATATCTACACTGACAGAAAGTTTCACTAACATTGATTAGCAGTTGCCATGATAAATACTCATAGTTGTTAACTTAAATATGTTTAAATTCACTAGCCTTCATGTCTATTGCCTTTTTACTTTCTAAATATAGATTCTTTGTCATCACAAAGGTACTATGACATAATAAAGGGAAAATAATGTTTTTATTATGTGTAAATAATCTAAATACATGTTCTAGTAACGTAACAGAAGACTTGGCATAATTGGTAAAGTTGCTACCACGTGACAAAGAGGTCAGAGGTTCGAGTGGTGGAAAAAATCTTTTATAGAAATGTAGAGTAAGACTGCATACATCGATAAAACACTGGAGAGAGATGTTGGGTATAGAAGTAAAAGCGTCTTACACCAAAGCGACACGTTTCAAAGTTGTGCAGGCTTATATTAGGCCCAAAGTGGACAATATCACTAGCGGAATGAGCCATTATAGATGGTATTAGAGCTACTCTTGTATCAACCTTGTCTAAGTGGGGTAGAGCTTAAGTTTAACTGAGTTTAGGTAAATCCTGTTAAGACAGGAAAACTCAATGAAGATGTTGGTTATATAAGTAAACAAGACTTACACCATAGTGACGCATTTTAAGGCCACTAGACAGATGTCTAGTGGTATAGATTAATATATATATATATATATATATATATATATATATGGGACATCAGAGTGGTAGTGAATATCTACACTGATAGAAAGTTTCACTAACATTGATTAGCAGTTGTCATGATAAATACTCATAACTGTTAACTTAAATATGTTTTAAATTCACTAACCTTCATATCTATTGCCTTTTTACTTTCTAAATATAGATTCTTTGTCATCACGAAGGTACTATGGCATAATAAAGGAAAAACAATATTTTCTTTATGTGTAAATAATCTTAATACATGTTCTAGTAACGTAACAGAAGACTTGGCATAATAGGTAAAGCTGCTACCACGTGACGAACAGGTTACATGTTCGAGCGGTGGAAAAAATCTTTTATAGAAATGTAGAGTAAGACTGCATACATCGATAAAACACTGGAGAGGGATGTTGGATATATAAGTAAAAGGATCTTACACCATAGCGACACGTTTCAAAGCTGTACATGCAGGCTTAGGCCTAAAATGGACAATTATCACTAGTGGAATGAGCCATTATAGATGGTATTAGAGCTACTCTCGTATCAACCTTGTCGAAGTGGATAGAGATTAAGTGAGTTAAGGTAAATCCTGGGAAGACAGGAAAAACTCAGTGAAGATGTTGGTTATATATATAAGTAAGCAAGCCTTACACCATAGTGACGTATTTTAAAGTCGTGCCAGCTGTACACCATAGTGACGGTCTAAGCTGTTTTATCCATACGTGCGTCACAAAAAAATGCAGTACCTTGACAAAAGAGAAGTGATTACACGTGAAGTAGTACTCACGTGATGAGCTGAACCCAAATATAAGAGAATGTAAGTTGTACTAGCACCAACTTATTGCTAAAGTACAAACCAACAAACAAATTTCTTGTCATGTATTTACAATGGCAGCAAGAAAATCTGTATTGTACTTTTACTATTCTTTACCTCCTTAAAGTGCTTCTTTGATTTAGGAGGAATACTGGAGGTATTTCCGTCATAATACTTGGAATGCGGTGCATATGAGTTGCTGCAAAAGGAGGGATTTATTACGTATATAAGCATCTAAGCTAAATAAAGATGAAAACATGATTTTTCTGATTATGATTTACCTTTGTGTAACTGTTGATTTTTTGTTTCCTCATTCTTCATTTTGTTCGTATGGTAATGTTGATTTTGTCGTTTCCTCATTCTTCATTTGTTCATATGGTAATGTTTATTTTGAATTTCTTGTCTTTTCTTATGAACTTGCAGGAAAAAAAATTTAAAATTTGTGGTGATATAGGTTCTCAAGAAGCAATTATTACCTGCTATAAGTGTAAAAATGTTGACGTGCACTAGTAAGTTCTATCTCGATTTTTAGCATGAAAAGGCAGTCAGGCGAGCTGATAGTCATGATTTCTTATCCGTACTTGCTGCATAGACCTTGTGCCATATCTATATGTTCATTGTAAACATTGTCCCAATCCCAAATCCATTCTCTTTTTATTAACTTGCCATTTCTAATGGAAAAGTTGATCTTTTCGCACAAGGGGTTGCTCCTCTTGAAGCAAATTGCGAGTTATATTATTAGCTTTTGCTCCCCTTTTTTTGAAACTTAAATTTGGATGAAAAGTTGAATAGAACTAAAAGCCTAAATGGAAGTGATATTACCTATTAGGGAGAGTAAGGAGCTCTTCGAGTTGTCTAATCTTTCTGGCGTTCGGATCCTAATAGTATTGGGTTCCACCTAAAGGATACATTGATTCTTTCATTAGAATGTTCTGGCATTTAATTCTATTAAGTATTTGGTTCTCTTCTTATTTTTAAAAATTATGCTTTTCTCTTCCTTTCAGATTTTGCGTGTCGGGTTATTATGTTGATGCACTAGTGGATTGGTGTTGTGAAAAATGTGATAGTGACAAATGTATAATATCTTTATCACATGGACTAGAAAATGTGCAATCGGAGGGATCATCTGCAAAGATTTGTCTGAGTAGTGTGCAACCAAATAAGTTTCCTCGTGGGAGTAGGAATCGTATTAACTGGGAAAAGGAGGTAAAGACTGGAAAAGCCAGATATCTGCCTGTTGAAGACGCACTTGGTCTGCGATCAGGCATGGAGAAATATGAATCACCATTGGTAACTACTGTGTCCTCAAGAGTGGTGTCAACCGAATACATGGCGATCGTGACTCAAGATCATTTTAGCAATCCTAGAGTTCAAATTCCAAATTCTTTTCCTGAGAAGAGCGCAATGCAATTATATAAAGGTTGAGTGTTCACCAACATTTTTTGAATTCATTAATTGGTTTAATTTGTCCTCTTTTTATACCTCTAATCTTCAGAAATTTCATTTTCTATCATTTACTTTTTACTTCCATCCAATTGATGTAGCTTATTTTTTAGGTCCGGCTGGCTCTACTATTATGGAGCATAGGAGTCCCAATGTTGTGAATGAGAATCGAATGATGAATTCATCTATGATACATCCTTTTGATCCTGCTTTAGTTCCTTCCTGGAAGTAAGTACCCTTCATGAATGCACATTAATTTCTAATATAGATTAACACAGGGTAAATTGAGCTCCAAAAAGTTCAAATTCAGCAAGTTAGTCATTTGCATATTTCTCCCGTGTGGAATGGAATGGTTGCCCAGAAAACTATTTGGGGTGCAAGCAAGCTCTAGGAACGCCATTAGTATAATAACTAAAAAAATGAATAGTATACTATATAATATATGCCTAACTATGGGAAAGAGTTCTACATACTATATATTTTTGTGCCCTTGAAACTCGAATACGCCTTTTGTTATGCGTCGAAAAACAGAGAAGTTTCCCTTTGATTATTCTACGTACTATATATATATATAGAGAGAGAGAGAGAGAGATATCTTTTTTTACTTGAAGAATTGGAACAACTCAACAGGAATACAGGTTCACTCCCCTATAATAATTAGTCTTTCTCTTCTTTGCATTTTAGGGGAAATTTTGACATCTTAGGTGCGCTGGAACTTGCACCTGGTTATATCAAGGCTCATTCTCCTTGCAGAGTTAGACGTAAGGTTTATGAGTTCTCAGGACTATTGCCTGATACTCTTAAACTTGAATTAGTTCCCCGTGGGGATGTCTGGACAAGTCTTTTCAACAGTTATTTTCCGGATAAAGAAGACATAGGACTCTATTTCTTCGCAGGTGATAGAGAGAGGTCAGCTTCTACCCTATATATCTACCCCGAAAAGGGATCAGGGGTGCAAAGTAGAAGTGCGCCCTTGCCCGGGATTATTTTTACTATTTGAATTTCCCATTATCTGTAGGTCTGAGAGATATATCGCCCTGGTGGAGTTCATGCATAGCAAGGATTTAGTGTTGCGAACTCTTATCAATGATGTTGAGTTGATTATACTGACATCCACAGCCCTATGCAGTGATTCTCAAAGTACATTTATAATATCTACGTTATTTTCTCATTTTCTTATTCCCTTTCATGAAATTTTAGGTAATATATATATTCAATTATGCTCTGTAGAAGATTAATTTTCCTGTCTATCCAGAAGATTATTCCTTTTAAGTTAGCAATACTTGTTTGGTTTCGTTTGAATATAAATGGTTTAGTGAGGTAAGTCATCAGGCGAAGCTGTAGAAGTACTGATTGTACAATCTGGGGCTGAATTTATCTGTAGTTTGTGTGCCTTGAATTTAAGTTCAAATTTCTGTGGATGTTCTTGCAGGATGGAACAGTGAGCACTTCCTGTGGGGATTATTTTACCGCATGGGATGTGCTGAAGGAGGCAGCAACAAAGTGGTGGACATGGAGATAGACATGATAGCTGGAGAAGATGTAGGAACGCTGGACATTGTGCTCCACTCATGGTTGTAGATCTGTTCACAACGAGTTTTCTTCATTCAGCTGTTTTAGTCCAGCTACTTAATTCTGTCTATCTTGATGCTTACATCCTCTATGTGACTCGTATCTTTTGGTTCTATCATCCAACTCTACTGTTAGACTCCTCATACTAGCTATTTGTCACAAATACAAATCAACAATTAGATTTATGATCAATATGTGAGTACTGAGTTCTTTAATCGTTCATCGCTTGGAATCCTATTACAGTTATGGTCAGTATGTGAATTTAAAATGGAACAAGTTGCTTAAAACAACTCAGTTGGTGCTGCACAGCCTTCACTATCGGAAATGGTTGAAGACATTTGATCGGAAAGATACTTTTCGTTGTGATATGCTCTGTATTCTGAAATGTTGAAAGATATTTTATCGGAAAGATACTTTTCTTTGTGATATGCTCTGCATTCTGAAATGTTTGAAGACACTTTATCGATGATCTGCCACTCATTCATGCCCGAAAAAATGAAAGAATTAAAACCCTTTTTATATATTTCAGATCACAGAAAGATGTTTCTCAAAATTTAAATGAATAATCATGAATTTGCTATAAAGTTTGCAGTTTGAAATTGGACTAGCATTTAACACTAATGAATAACCCTTTATAAGGAATGTTGATCATTTATACAACCTTTTTATTATGCACGTGAGGATATCTTCGTCACACGCTGCCTACATACCCCAAAATAAATCCTACAGAGGGATCAAGTCCACACTACATACTTCTTTACATATATTACAAATCATTTGTTTATTATTAATTATCTATTTATTTGTTAGTACCCAGTACCCTTCCACAAGTTCCGTTCTCTACTTCCTTCAGATCTGGTAATTGCCTCACGAATTTATGATTGCCGCACTTGAATGTTATCTTCCGGATTGGTTTGTGTAGAAGGGACTCTGAACCACTTTTCTTCTTCCTTGTCTTTGCTGTGTTGACTACGATGGACGAATAATTCTGCAGAAAAGGATGGTTCAAGAGCAGATCGGTAGTCCAACGCGAGCTGGGATTCTTCACAAGACATCTCTTCAGAAAATCTTTGGCTTCCTTTGACAACTTAGAAGTCTGAAACTTAGGTTTCTCAAACGCGATTTGGTGCAACACATGATCATCATCTCCGTCCCACAGCGGTGTCCCTGTAATCAGCTCATAGACAGTGCAACCAAGAGCCCAAATATCAACATGTGGGCCATACTCATAGTTACGCACCAATTCAGGTGCCATATACCTTTTTGTTCCCCTGATCATCAGTTGTCGTTTTTCTTTGACAGCCTGTTCAAAAGTCATGGAAAGCCCGAAATCAGCAATCTTGGCAGTTTCTTCTGTGCCCACCAGGAGAATATTGTCAGGTTTGATGTCGCAGTGAATAATTCCGTTGGTGTGAATGCAACTGAGGCCTAAAAGAATATTCTTTGTGTGTTTTTTAACTTCAAACTCGGTCAATGAATTGCAATTGCAAAGACGATTGGCAAGGCTTCCTCCTGATGCATACTCCAGCAATAAGTTGTAAATGATGACTTCATCTTCGAATGAGAGATTAGCTCCGAAACATCGAATAATGCCCGGAGAGTATTTGAACATACCGAGAAATTCCTCTTCTTCTTTCAACGATTGAGAAGCATTTAGTTGCAAGACTTGACGGCAATAAGAGAGGGAAGAGTAACGCCGTGAAATAGTGCATTGGAGGTAGAAGCTAACGAGACGACACCGAAACTACCTTGACCAAGAGTTGTGCCTCTATCCCACAATAATTCCGCCATTGAAAATTAATTATAAATTGGATGTGCAGTATACTATACTATATTATGACCTACTATTACTAACGACTTATAGTTATCTAATCCTATTTTAATTTGGATTAAACCTTTCTTACGTAAATGGATCCTCAAAGTTTCTTAAAATAAGAAAGTTTCTAAATAGTTTCAAAATTTAACTATAGTTTTATTTCCTTCTACACTATTCATCTCGTCTGTTTTCCTTCTATTTTCCTAAATAAATTTCTTAAACAAGATATTTGTGAAATAAATTATTAATCAAATTAAAGAGCATAATGTAAAGGCGGGAAAATCAATATATTTTAATCTATTTTCTATTAATATTAATAAATTGATTTTTTGAAAAATAATTATTAATCAAATTAAAGAGCATTATTTTAGGGAGGGAAAATGAGTAAGCATAATATTAAATAGATATTAAATTTTATATAAACAACGTATATAAATGTATACATACTAATTAAGTACTATTTTACGATTATATACTCTTTCCTTACTATTTTATGTGGCAACATTTTACCGGGCACGGAGTTTAAGAAATAAATAAAGACTTTGAAATGTTTACCAAATTGCCCTTCAAAAGTAGACTTACTTTTCTCTCTCATCATAAATGTATTTGAGTATTATTTTAAAATTAAGTGAGACCAACAAGGGTAAGAAAGAAATTATATCTTTAAATATTTATCCTATAAGAAAATGTGACATTCTTTTTTGGACTGACTAAAAAGGAAATGGTACCACATAAAATGGAACGGAGGAAGTATTATATATACAGAGTTACAGTCTATTAATTTTGTTTGGTTCATGATGCCCTGTTCGAAATCCATGATGAGCATAGTGGGTTTAGATTTGGTTTTAAAGCTGCTGGACCTGTGAGAGCACATATTGAAAAAGATGCACCAATAACTTTGGGTAGTCCTGTTCAAGAAATGAGTAGCAATCATAATATATCACATAACTATTTTAAATTACAAACAATTATTTCGTGGTTAGTTTGAGGGGTATACTAGATTATATTTTGAGACTAAAAAATATATGAAAGGTATTTGTAAACCATTTTTCATAGGATGGGATATTTTTGGTCATTTTCAGTTAACTTCACGATATTAGTTTGAATAAATGGTAAACCTGATGATTGTGTCCATCCATATGTTTCTTAGAATCGCATTTTCAATGAGCCACCTTGTCACCAAATACTTAAAAATATGAAAGATAAAAAAAAAACATAATCAAACTAGTTTATTCATCTCATTTCCTGACAAATCACTAAAAAGAAGTAAAATGATCAGTTCAAATTAAGATCATATGACTTGATAAAGATAAGTTAATTCATAAGAAAGAACTTGACTGTTTCTTCACTTGGATGGATACCTGATACAAATTTTTTTGGCCTTGCAACTTTCTCCTTAGATCATCTCTTGTATTTTTATTTGTTCTTACAAGAACTATCAAACTCCATACCCATTTGCCAGAGAAATAGACTAACAGCTTTGTCACAAAACACCTGAACAAAACATGTTACATGTTTGCCTTGAAAAAAATCTTCTACACTGCACTGATTCGAGAGGATAACCAACAACATCAGAAGAAACGCCCCTCAAGTGAGAGTGGCAGTAAGAGCATCAAACTAAAAATGCTTCAACAGAAACTGAGCTTCTTCATCACTTTTGCATACGCCAAAGGGACCGTAGCAGGTTGCCTGAGCCGACGTTTTGATTTCTTAGACTGCACCAAACAATAAAACCCATTTACCACCATATTGAAGAAGTCATGACTGAAGTTCATAACCAATGCAAGTGTACAAACACAACAACATGCAGATAATTCAACTGAAGAAGTTCAACTTCGTTAAGCGCTCAAGAATGTATTTTTATATGAACGGAAAACATGGCAGTTTACTCCAGAACATTTTGACCTTGCTATATTTCTACAACCAAGAATCTACCAGATAATCAAACTCATCAAGTCCATGATTCCTCAAACTCTTTTTTTTTTAGACTGGAAACAATTTGTATTCCTCAACATTAAGGGCTATGCTGGCCACCTCCAAAAAGTTGTTATGGAACTAATTTTAGAAGGCCAAAAGTCCTGGAAAATCCAAAGATTGGCCTTCCAAAATCAAGTTATCTCAAAAGCTAAAGCTTCCTAATCCACTCAATGAAAGCATAAAAGAAACTGATTGAGAAATTGCGATCTCACAACAGACTTCACCTTGCTAAGGAAATTTTGAACTTCCTATTCCTCTGAAGACATAAGTGAACTCACAGTTAGACTAGTTCAGCCTAAAAAATCGCAAAATTAAGTTCTCATATCAAATGTTGACTGCACCAGAGTTGCATTTAGCGGTGATGCACAATATTGTTACTAACAATTTTACTATGGTCCAAGCAATTATTATTATTCAATAAATAACTAGCACGGAGGGCAGGCAGGAATTATGTTTCTGCACCGAAGAGAGTAGCATAACAGTCTAGTGCTCAATGAAGAGTACTGAGAATCATGAGGTCTCGATTCCCAGCAGAGGCAAAAACACAAAAACACTAGGTGATTTCTTCCGTATGCCCAAGCATTGGTGGACAAACTTTCCTGATATCTATGTTGGTTGGTGAGAGGTCGCAGGTATCACGTGGAATTAATCTGCGCGTACGCAAGTTGGCCCGGACATAAAGATTATCAACGACAAAAAAAAGAGATGTTTTGCCAAATACACAAGTTTCCACTTTCCACATTAGGAAGATTTTGCGTTGCTCCCTTCCTCCCTCCCATCCCAAAAAATGGTTTCAAATGTTGCCCTTACTCGCCGAAGTCAAAATGCACAACTTCATAACAATTAAAGGTTAGCAGACTTCTACCATATCTACATGTGTACATTAAAAAGAACAATCAATGAACTGTCTCTCAATCCAAAAGTAACTAGTATATGCTTTTTAAATCTTATTTATCCCAGCCCTCTCTATTCAGATTCATTATACTCTAATGCTAATATCAGAGAATCTATCATAGACAGTTTTACACTGGTGGTCAACATTAACGGTCAACCTCCACATTTCTTCTCCTTTATCCAGGGCTTGGGGCGGATATACTTTGTGAAACTCGCATATCAATTAATTATGAAGTAGATTCCCTACTTTTTTGCAGTGCTTGTATACAGAGAATCCCTTTCCTCATAAGAAATTGGTGTTTGCATTTGATTATATATGCAATTCAATATCTATTAGGGTAAAACTGACGACAGATAATATGTAAGAAACAAATGACAACCAGTGAATCAATCAATCACGCCTCAAACTCAAATTAGTTGAACCAGATATATGTATTTTCTTTCTCCGTTCTGTTCTATTCAAGTATGTATCCAAGACTTAAAATTGTGTATTTTGGTGCACAAATTTGAACACATGGAGCTAAAGATGAATGGATGCAATGTAGCTGAAAGTGCTACAGGAATAGTGGTGCTTAAGATTTGCTTAGGGCTCGACAAAGTAAGAAGTTAAAAAAGATTTTAAAGAACAAAAGAAAGGGAAGAAGACAGGGTGTGAAGAAGATTTTTAATAATTTCTAAAATGCTTATTCATTCAAGTCTCCTCAAAAATAAAGGGAACAAAAGTGTTCTAGTGAAGGATTTAGAGATAAATGATGCACAAACAGATGCATCAAAACTAGTACTGCAACAGAATCATATTCACCTCGCACTTTTCAAGCTGGTACATAGCACATGGCATATGTTTTGCAGCATGCTATCAGAGGTTTTTTTTCTTTGGGTTGATAGATCAGATATTTTTTTACAATGAAAGTGCCTTTGAGATCAAAGGATAGTTTATTAATTGGCTGAATTTATTTTTGATAAGTAATTGGGTTCAATTATTTAAGTAACTTTGATTATCTGTTTCCTATTTCTTATCGTCTTCCTTAATCTTTCGTCTAAATTAGCCCAATATGATTCTGTTGCATCAAAACTAGTACTAAAACAGAATCATATTCACCCCGCACTTTTCAAGCTGGTACATAGCAGCACATGGCATATGTTTTGCAGCATGCTATCAGAGGTTTTTTTTTCTTTGGGTTGATAGATCAGATAATTTTTTACAATGACAGTGCCTTAAAGATCAGAGGATGGCTAATTAATTGGGCTGAATTTATTTTTGATAAGTAATTGGGTTCAATTATTTAAGTAACTTTGATTATCTGTTTCCTATTTCTTAAATATCTTCTTCCTTAATCTTGTCTAAATTAGCTTGAGTATTAGGAAATACAGTTTTTTTCCAGGATAAAGGTTGTCTTTTAAAATTAGAAAAAGAGCTACTATAGCTTTGTAATCGCTCAACTTATTATCTGTAATATTTTATCAATTTTCTTGAACCCTCCTCCCCCTCCCTTTTTTTTTTGACAATATAACAGAAATTCTTGAACCCCTCTTTATTAAGGGGATGATAAGTCTTTCAATGTACATGCATAAGCACTTTATGGAGCAATCAATAAAATTTCACTTATCAAGAAAAAAATCTGTGATATTTTGCCTCTGGTCCTGATGTATCCCAGAACTTCTTTCAATCAATCAACTAAGCCTCTATTCCAAATCAGTTGAATTCTTTGCTAAAATCAACCCTTTTAAGCATATCCCCTTATTTGCCTTTAGGAAATGAAGGCTTTCACATGAATCAAAGTAAAACTCCTACTTCCACAATCATGTATGTATTACTTGGAATCATAACTAAAGACAGCCTACACAAACATGTCGGGAAACAGGAGTTGAAGAAAGCAATACAAGAACATATTAAATGGAGTAAGAAATTAATGGTGAAAATAAAGATAGTTATCTTAATAATTTCAAGCACTACGAAAAGTAGTGATGAAGATCAAATGAGCTTCTTTTTTTTTTTTTTTTTTGAAAATGGTAACTTTTCAAGAATTTGATTTTAATACATCAGGATTAGATCAGGGAATCAGAGTAATCCTCCAGTTAATGACATTTATCCCCCATAAAGATGATCTACTTCCTATTCTTAAAAGATCGGATTTTACTTTTCAGACACTACCAGTGCTCTCCAACTCTCTGATAAAAGTTCTACAAGTCAAACAGACAAATAATATACATGTCTGGAGAATTTGATGGAAATACTTGTGGTCCGGCCCCTTTTTACTAAAATATACGAGTTGTGGCAGGAAAAAAACCTGCTTCTCAATAACGAGTATGAGTTTGTCAATAGTTCAAATATCCGGTTGGAGTTAATCTTTAAGAAGAAAAATATGTCATCAATGAACCACGCAAATACAATTTTAATTGGGGATGCTTTATGGACATCAAGTCATATTCGGCTGGAATAATCAAATAAAGGTGAAGACATGAAGGACCTAGCACACATGATACCTTTAAATCAAATTATCGTTTACCAGAGGAAGAGGAGAAAATGTTCTTAAAAGTTATGATTACCGTACGAGCTGTATCAGATGCAACTTTGGAAAGACTAATATAAAGTTGTTTTAGCTAGCCAGCTAAAGGAAAAGGAAGAAAGATGGAAAGAATTACAAGGACATTCCCTAATTCCTACTCAGCATGGAAAGTGAAGACTTGAGCACCAGCTTCTTTTTTCCAACCTAAGCAGAGCTGAATGCTGATAGAAGAACAGATGGGAAGACAAGAAGTGCGGCAGAATCATTATTCACCACTGTGGCAGCATTTTAGTTGTGGTCCTATAGCACTCTTCTGTAAGGCTTGCATTCTTAGTTCAGATTTTATTTTTACTTATTCTAGGCTACATTTTATTATTTGGTTCCTAGTTGTTTTCACTTTTCCTTTCAAGTAGTTTGTTAGTCAACCACATTTAGGTAGTAGCTTCTCAATGACAACATCTTTTTTGTCCTCTCAAGCACCTCGAGTTGCCTTTTTGTTCCACCTCAACCTCTCATTCTTGATTCATATCCAGATTCACTTCCCAGAACTCTCCTTGCAACATTTCCTAATCTGTTTAGGCTCCAACATTTGGAAGCTCCAAATTGAAGATCTCACCCAACTTCTGTACTCCATAATTTCTTTCTCCTAGGTAGGATTCACAAATTATCAACTAAAGAGAAATAAATCACGCAAAATTTGCAGTGAACTTTAAGTTCATTACATCTTTGGACCCTAAATCAGTCCAGGATTGCTAAATCATTTCACTGTATTAGCAAAATTAACCCTACAATTTCAAGAAGTTTACAAACATTTCTTTTATAAACCATTGTGTTTGGGTCAGCTTGTGCACACCTCGACTAATTCCACGGGGTACCTACTACCTCCCACTAGAACAGTCAATAAATTTACAAACTTTAAACTCCTACATAGCTGGATTTTTAACAGAAATGTTTTTTAGGAGTTGTTAAGCAAAACATACAGTACAGAATTTGACTGTAACAATAACTATAACCGCTAGGAACCTTCCAACTCCTTGCTAAACAGTAACTAATTAGCTTGCATGGTGGGAAGAAAGATGAGTGCTTTCACAGAGAAACGTTCTTCTTTTCACAACACCCCTCCCCTAAAACCCTGGAAGAGTTCTGGCAAACAGTTAAAAGGGGTGGTCAGTTATTGATCCTTATTAGTCGAACAGTCAAGCAAATTCTATTAACAACATTAAGACAAGTACCAAGTCAAACACACAAGTGATTAAAATTATACCCTAAAACACCACCTCACATGCACTAAGGTAATACTAACAACAATTGAGTGTCCATGTATTCCACATTTCGCTTAATTAATCAAAGCTTCCAAAAGAACAAAAGAACAAGAGAAAAGCTGACCTTTAAATGCGCATTGTGTCTCTTCCCCTCTTTCCAGCGCCTAATCTGGCCATCCTTCATCACACGAAATCTGTCCTTATAAGACCTAATCCAATAGCAAGTACTTATTATCTTCAATATCTAACACAAACTTAAAGACAAATCAGACTAAGTCATATACATACGAATAAAATTTCATTTTGATTTTCTTGACTTTTGATGTGATTGGAGTCATGGGCTTCCTGCTTTTCAACTTCCTTTTCCTCTGTTTCGCAGTGATGTACCGCACTTGCATGAACTAGAAATCAACAATCAACACTAAACAAGTAAATAACAGAAAATCCCAATAAACACACAACAGACGCTAAAAACTATTAAACACAGTAGAAATCAACACTGAACAAGTAAATAACAGAAAGATGCAATAAACATACATGAGAAGCTACAATAGTTTCAACACTACCCAAGACCAATCATATGAAATAAAGGTCACGTTTTGGTTAACCCCTTTGTCTTTCCTTCCATTTCCAGCACTTAGACCGTAATAAATAACAATTAGACTAGCACATTATACTATTTTAAGCATTATATGCATAGGCAAATCCAAGATTTCAAGTAATTGTGGTTTGGAGGTCCACTGCACCCACTACTCCTCTTGTGCAATTGTACGAACTTAATATAAATATACACTCCAATAAGATGAAAATGAAAAAAGAAGGCAACTTACAGAAAGAGGGAGGAGAGACGAGTGAGTGGGGAACGAAACAGGGCCACCATGGCAAAGGGGTTTAAAGGTGGGAGAGAGTATTGAATGTGTGAAGGGTTTGTTAATAATGGGATTGGTAGCAGTGTGGAGAAGACGATAAGGAGGCAGAGGGTGGTGATGGGTATTTGGAGTTGAACGGAGAGCGGCGAGGGATCGGAACTTGGAGCACCATCTCTGCATCTTTGCTCTCTATTTGGGACTTAGGTTTTTTGCTTTTGATTGTAAGAGCCAAGAGGGGAGACGAGACACCATCATTTTTAATTTGGGGAGTCATTATGATATTTTAACAGAATATTTTTCATGAGAAATTATTTTAGTTATTATGAAGAAAAAAATTGGAAGTTATGTTTTATAATTATTTATTTATTACTTGATTCGGTAAATTTTCTTATATAATTTTAATTAACTTTTAGTACTTAAATTCTTCATGTAAAAAGTTTTTGATTTATAAATTTTATTTTATATTTATAAAATATATTGTTTTCCTTTTTCATTTTATTAATGATGGATTGCATGAAGCAGAGATGGAAGTGAAGATCAATACAAAAGTCATACGGCCAAGAGAAGAGAGGGAAAGTTTCAAGTAACTTAGGTCAATATCCAAGAAAAGGGGAGATTGATGATAATATCTGTCATCATATTAAAGCGAAAAGACAGAAATGGAGGCTTCATCGGATTATGTGAGATAAAAATATGTCACCAAGACTTGAATATAATTTCTACAGAGTTGGGACACCTACATTGTTTTATAGAGAAGATGTTGGCATGTCAAGAATGCATATGTTCAAAATTGGATGAGATATGAGGATGCTCATATGAATGTGCGGACATACTAGCTAGGAGCGGTAGGACTAGGAACAAAGTTATACATGACAAAGTGGGAGTGAGCTTCGTGAGGACGTAAGAGCAGCAAGATTAAGATGGTTCGTCATATGAAGAGGAGGTGTATATAGAGGCATCAATCAACATATAGGGGTGAGAGTTTGGCTATAGCAGATTTCAAGAGAGATAAAGGAAGGCCAAAGAAGAACTGAGGAGGTGATAAAATGATAGTAGGTAGTTGTGTGTTGCACTAATTTTACATGGAGAAATAGGGGATTAATCTCCTCTTCTCTTCATTAGTAGTCTTACCTAGTATTTGCATTGAATGTTATTCTTCATTTTTAACTTCAGTTGCTTTGTTTATTTTGTTATTTTATGGTCGTTATTTTTCTTTCATCTTTCTTTGATTACATTAATTTGAATTGAGGATTTATCGAAAATAATTTCCATAAAAATAAAAATAAATTTTACATACATTCACTATCCTTCAAACGCACACTACGTAAACTAAGTAAGGAATTAAAACTTCCATTGTTAGAATTTTTAAAATTTTGATACTCACAAATAAGTTTTGCGATTTGTCGAGGGTTCGCTGAGGATGTCATTTTAAAATTGTAGTTAAATTTGAAACCATTCAATAAAGATTTGACCCATTTAGTTAACAATGTTTTAAAAGGTTGAAATTGATAGAACATGAATTTTTTCTTATAATATTTCATAATTTGGTATAATAATATAAAAGTATACATATATAAATATCTCTTATACACAATTGTACAAAATAAACACACATAGTATTGTGTAACCTTTGTATGTGGTGTATACACATTATTACAAAAAGAAGTTGGCTCTATAAAATATCATAACATACTCATTGTAATTTTACAAGCGGAATCTAAAATGATAATATATATAAATCCTACACATATGCTATAGAGATAAATGTTGTTTATGATAAATTTTCTTTCAAGGAAAACAATACAATGAGATCCAGCGAGACCATGTTTTCATCCATAGGATCCCAAGTACCGGATCGATCAAAAGTTCAATTCTATCAGAACTACTCATTTTCAAATGACATCCACATTGTTCACAAATATAAATATTCATTGTTGATTTTAAAACTTTCTTACAATTTAATTCATAACAATTTCGCGTTGAACCCACAAATGCTTGTATTTTTGAGTAACCTCGAGCTCATTAGAACTATTAAGATAGTGAAAAAGATGTGTGTTGAAATAAAAGAAAAGGAAGATCAAAAGTGAAGATACTTTCAAGAAGTTAGTTATAAATATTTCAAGAAGTTAGTTAGGAGGTAGTTACATAGTTAGGTAAGTTAGTTATTCAAAAGAAGATGTATAAATACATATCATTAGTCATTGTAATACTTATTCAAGAATAATATACAAATCTTCATCTTCTTCAATTCTATTGGGGTCAGTGTGTGCTTACAACTGCTTACTTAATAAATAGAATACTTAGCAGGGTTAGGAGGTAAGTCTCCATATGAAAAGATGCCAATGTTGTCTCATCTTAGAGTGTTAGGTTGTTTATGTTATGCTAAAGTTCTCACTGAAAGTGATAAACTAGCATCAAGATCAAGGCCTGCTGTCCATATGGGGTATTCAGAAACTTAGAAGGGCTATATTTTATTAGATTTGACATCCAAGAGGTTATTTGAAAGTAAGGATGTAATGTTTAGAGAAACAGTGTTTTCATTCAAAACTTCTTTAGCTGAAAAAGAGGGTGGTCCATTTGTTAATAGCATGGGTAATGACATGTTAAATGTAGAATGGAAGTCGACATGTGACAACATGGTTAACAAAGAAAAAGTTCATCAATAGTGTTTACAAGAGACACATTGTGATCAAGAAGTGGATAGAAGTTTGGTTGATAACATTGAACAAGATACAGTTCAATAAACAGTACAAGGTCAAGATGCAGAAGGTCATGATTCACTTACTAATGATACTCAACAAGTAGTAACTAGAAGGTCTACAAGAGGAGTTCATCCACCAATGTGGATGAAAGACTGTGTCTTTTAATATGGGGAAACATATACAGTAGTATCCTATAGCTGAGTGTGTGGCGTACAACCATATGTCTAAGCCTTACCAAGAACTTATTGCTGCAACTTCTATTTTAACTGAACTTGCTACTTTTACTGAGGCAAGTAAAGAACCAAGGTGGGTTGAGGCAATGCAAGCTGAAACACAAGCTTTACATGATAACAACTCTTGGAAACTAGTTGAACTACCTAAAGGAAAGTTTGTTATTGAATGTAGATGAATTTATAAGATTAAATACAAGTCTAATGGAGAAGTAGAAAGGTTCAAGGCAAGGTTAGTAGCTAAGGGATATAATCAAAAAGAGGGTACAGACTATAAAGAACCTTTTCCCTGTGATAAAAATGGTCACAGTAAGAACCATACTAGCCTTAGATGTATCCAAGAGTTAACATATATCAAATGGATGTGTATAATGTTAAATTTGACAAGATTCAAAAATGAATTAATGAGAAGATATGGTAGTTAGGAGGATAATTCTTCATTGGTAGAAAAGTCAAAGATAACACCTTTTGTAGGTGAAATTTAGGTGAACAATAAATTGATTTCACAAGGTAAATCTTGACATTTTGACATACTGTGATGTCATGGATGACATCAATAGGAAGAATTCACTCCTATAAATAGGTAGCTCCTAATTCATTTGTAACACACCTCTCACTTGCCTTCTCATCTCCTAAGGCATTTGTTCTTCTTTCTCTCTTGTAGTATTTCACTTGTACTCTTTTGGAGTGAAATAAATATTGGTTGGTTGTGTCCGAGGAATAGGCAAAACAAAACAAAAAGTTTGCTGAACCTCGTTAATTTCTGGTGTTCCTTTTATTGTTGTCTTATTTACTATTTATTAGCTACCTTCAGATATAGCAGTTGTGATTCCATCACTCTCTATATATTCGGCTTCCGCAATAATTGGTATCAGAGCCAAGGTATTATCTGAGTATGCTCTGTGGTTGCAGCATAGTCTGAACTTCCACATCAGAAAAGATTTACTTTGGTCTTTGCATTGTTAGCTAGTAAATAGTATTTGTAGTAAAATGAGAGACAAGAAAAATGATGAGTCCACATCAAGTGTCAATAATACGTCATCATTGGCATCTTCGCTTATGACAAGAATTGTGTCAAATGCGAAATTTGCAGTTGAAATTTTTGACGGGTCAGGACATTTCGGAATGTGGCAAGGCGAGGTCCTTGATGTTCTTTTTCAACAAGGGCTAGATATTGCCATTGAAGAAAAGAAACCAGACGGTGTAGGATAAGAAGATTGGAAGATTATCAACCGTGTTGCTAGCGGTACCATTTGATCTTACTTTGCAAGAGAACAAAAGTATCCATACACGAAGGAAACATCTGCAAATAAATTATGGAATTCATTGGAGGAGAAATTCTTGAAGAAAAACAGTCAAAATAAACTTTACATGAAAAGAAGACTGTTACGCTTCATTTATATTTCTGGTAGCACAATGAATGATCATATCACCAGCTTTAATAAGTTGGCGACAAATTTGCGGAATATGGATGTGACTTTTACGAATGGAGATATGGCCTTAATGTTGTTAAGTTCACTTCCCGATGAGTTCGAGCATCTTGAAACGACTCTACTGCATGGGAATGATGAAGTATCTCTCAAAGAAGTTTGTTCTGCCTTATACAGTTATGAACAAAGAAAGAGAGAAAAACAAAAATGCGAGAAGCAGAAGCACTGGCTGCGAGAGGTCATTCTCAAAATCATATGAGAACGAAGAAAGGGAGATCCAAGTCAAGATCGAGACTCAGCAAAGATGAATGTGCCTTTTGCCGAGAAAAAGGGCATTGGAAGAAAGATTGCCCAAAGTTGAATAGCAAAGCCAAACCAAATAATGGGAAGGCTGTCATGGATTCAAATGTGGCTGATTGTGATGACTCCAATTACTCACTAGTTACAACAGATCCATCCAAATCATCTGATGTATGGTTGATGGACTCAGCTTGTAGTTATCATATGTGTCCCAATCGGGACTGGTTTATTGACTTACAAGAAGGAGAATGTGGAGTTATTCACACTGCAAACAATAATCCTCTTACCGCATATGGTGTTGGTTCAATCCGATTAAGGAACCATGATGGATTAAGTAGAACATTAACAGATGTTCGATATGTACCAGATTTGAAGAAAAATCTCATTTCTGTTGGAGCCCTAGAATCAAAGGGGTTCAAAGTCATTGCAGATAATGGCGTGATGAGAATATGCTCTGGTGCACTGGTGGTAATGAAGGCAATTCGAAGAAATAATAACATGTACCACTATCAAGGTAGTACAGTTATTGGGACAGCGGCAACAACATCCAATGACGAGAAGGAGGCAGAAATGACCAAGTTGTGGCATATGCGCTTGGGACATACTGGAGGGAAATCCTTGAAAACTTTATCGGATCAAGGATTGCTAAAAGGAGTAAAAACTTGCAACTTGGAGTTTTGTGAGCATTGTATCAAGGGAAAGCAAACAAGGGTTAAATTTGGAACAGCTATCCATAATACTAAAGGTATTTTGGATTATGTTCATTCGGATGTTTGGGGTGCTTCCAAAACACCTTCATTAGGTGGGAAACACTATTTTGTAACCTTTGTTGATGACTTTTTCGAAGATTGTGGGTGTATACGATGAAAACAAAAGATAAAGTTTTGGGAATTTTTCTCAAATGGAAGGAGATGATAGAAACTCAAAGTGGCAGAAAGATCAAGTGTCTTCGCACAGACAATGGTGGCGAATACAAAAATGATCTTTTTCAAAACATTTATGAGAAAAATGGCATCATCAGACATTTCACCGTCAGAAATACACCACAACAGAATGGAGTGGCAGAACGCATGAACCGAACTTTGCTGGAGAAAGTTCGATGTATGTTGTCTAATGCTGGCTTGGGCAAAGAATTTTGGGCTGAGGCAATAACATATGCATGCCACCTCATTAATCGTCTACCATCTGCTGCTATTGGTGGGAAGACACCATTTGAAAAATGGTATGGAAAACCTGCTGAAGATTATGGTTCTTTACATGTATTTGGCTCAATTGCGTATTATCATGTAAGAGAGTCAAAATTGGACCCAAGAGCAAAGAAAGCTTTATTTATGGGAAATACTTCTGGAGTCAAAGGATACCGTTTATGGTGTCCAGAGACAAGAAAAGTTATTTTCAGCAGGGATGCTACCTTTGATGAATCTGCCTTGACAAATAAGGTAACACTTGAAGAAGCCAAACAAATTGATGGTGCTTCAAAGCAGGTGGAGTTTGAGGGAAAGATAATTTTCCCAACACAAGGATCAAACTAGGAAACAACAAAAGATTTTCCTCTTGAAGGAGAGCCAGTCGAAGAGGAGGTTCCATCTCAAGAACCTCAACCACAACTTGAATCAATAGCAACGAGAAAGCCAAAAAAGGACAATAAGACAACCTGCTCGACTCACAGATATGGTGGCTTGTGCTAACTCAATTGTAGCCGATGACATTCCTACCACTTATAAAGACGCAGTCCAAAGTTCACAAGAAGATAAGTGGAGGAATGCCATGGATGAAGAAATGCAATCCCTTCATCAGAATCATACATGGAGATTGGCCAATCTCCCAGAGGGCAAGAAAGCAATTGGGTGCAAATGGGTATTTGCAAAGAAAGAGGGATTTCCTAACCAAGAAGATGTTCGCTACAAAGCAAGATTGGTGGCCAAAGGATATGCTCAAAAGTAGGGAATTGATTATAATGAGGTATTTTCTCCAGTTGTGAAACACTCCTCCATTAGAGTTTTATTGGCTTTGGTAGCACAGTTGAATTTGGAACTAGTTCAGTTAGATGTAAAAACTGCTTTTTTACATGGATACTTGGAAGAGGAAATCTATATGACTCAGCCAGAAGGATTCAAAGTTGATGGAAAAGAAAATATGGTGTGCAAACTTGAAAAATCGTTGTATGGATTGAAACAATCTTCTAGACAATGGTACAAACGATTTGACAAGTTTATGTTGCAGCAAAGGTACATAAGAAGCAAATACGATCATTGTGTGTATTTGCGCAAGCTTGAAGATAATTCCTTTATATATCTTCTCCTATATGTTGATGATATGTTGATAGCTTCTAAAAGTCAAGAAGAAATTGAGAAGCTAAAGATTCAACTAAGAAAGGAGTTTGAGATGAAGGATTTGGGTGAGGCAAAGAAGATTCTTGGCATGGAGATAAAAAGAGATAGACATTCAAAGAAACTCTATTTATCTCAGAAAGAATATTTGAAGAGAGTACTAAACCGATTCGGTATGAATGAAAAAACGAAGTCGGTTAGCACTCCGCTTGCTCCTCATTTTAAGCTTAGTGATGCTATGTCAGCTAAGAATGAAGCTGAACGAGAATATATGTCAAGAGTACCATATGCTAATGCTATTGGTAGCTTGATGTATGCAATGGGTTGCACAAGGCCAGATATTTCACACGCTGTTGGAGTTGTAAGCAGGTACATGCACAATCCTGGAAAGGATCATTGGCAGGCTGTAAAATGAATTCTACGGTATATTTATAATACTGTAGATGTTGGTTTAGTTTTCGAGCAGAAAGATAGTCAATATCTTATTGGATATTGCGACTCAGATTATGCAGGTGATTTGGACAATCGAAGATCAACTACTGGTTATGTTTTCACTATTGCAAATGCACCAGTTAGTTGGAAGTCTACTTTGCAGTCAACAGTAGCTTTGTCTACCACTAAGGCACAGTACATGGCAATTACAGAGGCTGCGAAAGAAGCAATTTGGCTTCAAGGATTGCTTAGAGAGCTTGGTATTGGACAAGAAGGAATCACAATATTTTGTGATAGTCAGAGTGCTATTCAATTAGCAAAGAACCAAGTTTATCATGCAAGGACAAAGCACATTGACGTCCGATATCATTTTATATGAGAGATCATAGAAGATGGTGGAGTCATAATGCAGAAAATTCATACTACGGATAATCCTGCCGATATGTTGACAAAAGTGGTGACTGCGGTCAAGTTTCAACATTGTTTGAACTTGATCAACATTGTTGAACATTGAAGATTATGGTTGAAGACACAATCAAAATTGTTGTTGAGAGAAAGTTGAAAATGGAGAATCTTGCCAAGGTGGAGATTTGTTAAATTTGACAAGATTCAAAAATGAATTAATGAGAAGATATGGTAGTTAGGAGGATAATTCTTCATTGGTAGAAAAGTCAAAGATAACACCTTTTGTAGGTGAAATTTAGGTGAACAATAAATTGATTTCACAAGGTAAATCTTGACATTTTGACATACTGTGATGTCATGGATGACATCAATAGGAAGAATTCACTCCTATAAATAGGTAGCTCCTAATTCATTTGTAACACACCTCTCACTTGCCTTCTCATCTCCTAAGGCATTTGTTCTTCTTTCTCTCTTGTAGTATTTCACTTGTACTCTTTTGGAGTGAAATAAATATTGGTTGGTTGTGTCCGAGGAATAGGCGAAACAAAACAAAAAGTTTGCCGAACCTCGTTAATTTCTGGTGTTCCTTTTATTGTTGTCTTATTTACTATTTATTAGCTACCTTCAGATATAGCAGTTGTGATTCCATCACTCTCTATATATATTCGGCTTCCGCAACATATAATGCATTTTTAAATGGTGAGTTAGAGGATGAATTTACGTGACTGTTCCACAAGGATGAATTTACGTGACTGTTCCACAAGGTTTTTCAAGTCAGAAGGAGAATAAGAATAAGGTATGCAAAGTAGAAAAATCATTGTATAGGCTTAAACAAGCACCAATACAATGGAACCACAAGTTTGTAGAAGTTCTTCAAAAGCTGGAATTCAATTAGAGTCAATATGATCATTCTTTGTTTACAAAAAGGACAACTAAAGGAACTACAATAATTCTAGTGTATGTTTATGATATCTTAGTAACAAGAAGTAGATTAAAGTTGGTGGAGGAGACAAAAAGATCTTTACAACAAAGTTTTAAAATGAATGATCTAAGAGAGTTGAAGTACTCTCTTTATAGAGTTTGTAAGATCAAACAGAAGAGTTATTATGCATCAAAGGAAATATGCACTCCAACTCATTTTTGAAGTTGGATTGTTAGGAGCAAAGCCAATTGGAACACCTATGGATATAAATGTAAAGTTGATATCAAAATGATGATCAAACAGGAAAAAATCAAGAGGAGCCTCTAACAAATCAAAGTACTTACTTGAAATTGATTGGGAAATTGTTATATCTAAACATGACAAGGCCTAAATTCTCATATAATGTACAAACTTTGAGTCAGTTTTTACATCAACCAAAAAAGTCTCGCATGGATGTTGCACTGAGAGATGTTAAATACATTAAGAGACAGTCATGTCAAGGTATATTGCTGTCTAGTAAGTTCCGTATTGAAATTACAGCCTATTGTAATGCAGATTGGGCAGCATGCCCCCTTACAAGAAATTTTGTGACTAGCTACGTGATTAAGCTTGGAGAATCAGTGATCTCTTGTAAGTCTAAGAAATAAACCATTGTCTCAAGGAGCTCAATTAAAGCTGAGTATAGAAGCCTAGCTTCTACTGTAGCAGAGTTAGTTTGGTTAGTAGGGATGTTGAAGAACTTGAAGGCTGATATTAACCTACCAGTTCAAGTATATAGTGATAGCAAGTCTTCCATTCAGTTAGCTTCTAATTCAATCTATCATGAACGTACTAAACACATTGAGATTGATTATCATTTCATTAGAGAAAAAACTTCAACAAGGACCAGTTAAAATAGTTTATATTTCAACACAAAATCAGCCGACTAATCTATTAACAAAAGGTCTCAACAAGCCACAACATGACCTATCTATTATCCAAGCTAGGGGTATTAAATATATTTTGCACCACCTAGCTTGAGGAGGAGTATTGAGATAGTGAAAAGAAGAAGTGTGTTGGAAAAAAAAGAAGAGGAAGATCAAAAGTGAAGATACTTTCAAGAAGTTAGCTATAGGCATTTCAAGAAGTCAGTTATGAGGTAGTTATTCAAAAGAAGATGTATAAATACATAGCATTAATACTTATTCAAGAATAATATATAAATTTTCATCTTCTTCAATTCTATTGTTTCCATTATAGAAACTATTGTTTCCATTATAGAAAAAAAAACTTCAAGAACTTTCCCTTATAGTTTAATCAATGCCCCTTGTGCGAGTTCGTCTACTTTTATTAGAATACAAAACAAAAGTTGGTTATATGGATATAATGACAAATCTAAGAGGAGACATAAGATGTTCAGCCAAACTTACTCGTAAAAAAATACACGGTATAGAAGATATTTTTAAAAAATTTAGTGTACATAAATAGGTTTTGAATCTACTAGTTGATTTAATGATTCAGGAAATTCAAATTCTCATCTTTTTTTCATTGATAATATTTAGCAATTATCAAATGAAGTAGCATATTAAACATTATGCTGTGATTCCTCTCTCTATATAGTAGAGTATATCTAGGGGTTTCAAATGGACGGGTTGGGTTGAAATTGGAAATATTGCAATTGGTTGAATGGAAATCAGGTTGGGTCTTGACCCGCCCAAATGGGTTTGGCTCAAATGGGCTAAAAAACGGGTTGGGTCTTGACCCGTCCAATTTGACCCGATTAATCTCAATAATTTAACATATTGATATTTAACTTTTATAATTACAATTTGAATTTTCGCTCAAGAATTTTTGTTAAAAATGTAACAAATGGATAGATCAATCCTAAAAGATGTTAAATAGATAATAATTCATACCTTCAATATAGGAACATATTTTAATATAAAAAAAAACGGATTGAAATTGGAGATTGAATTGAGCTCAATTGAGAATTTTCTTCAAATGGGTTAAGCTTGAATGAGTTGAGATTGAACCGAATTCAAATTATCTTGAACGCAACCGTTAAAATTTTGGACGAATTACCTATGTTTGGGTTCTTTTTGGCACACCTAAGTTTATCCATGAATGGTTAGTTCCAATAGTGAAAACCGAAGGTTTAATCACTTTTGAAACTAACAGTACATCTATTGTTGTGCATAAGTGTTTAGTCTTTCAATCTTTAAATTGATGATTATAACTACTGTGTCATTTCAAGTAACTGTAAACGAATGATCTTCATTTCTGTCAAAAGCAACAATAATTGCTTCCAGTTGAGAGAAAGCATTTTATTCTTTGTTCAATGTGTGACTAGACAAAGCTCCCATTATAGATAATCAAACACTACTGTATATATACATACCTCTTTAACTTTTCAACCAAATCATGGCCAAGTACTCTTCGTAATATCTCAATAAAAACTTCTTTGGATATAGACATGACATCCTATTTTTTATTTTCCTTGATTCCCTTTGAGATCTTTGTAGACATGTAAATTTTATTGGATTTATTTCACACAAAATTTGGATCAAATTCATGTGTTATTAGGGTTGGATGATTAATTTTTGGTTTTACAAATAAATAAGTCCGTTTTTATCATGGAAAACTTACATAAATATACTACAAATAAAAAATATTTATCATTTATAACAATAATACTTTTTTCTCAATTTATCACTTTTAATACATTTATAATACACTTTTAATTCATATTACAAAAAACAATGTATTATTCACATATAATACAAGTTTTATTGACGAATAATACATTTATCACACATTTTAATATACTTATAATACAATGTGTCAACTTCTTACCAAAAAAATATAGTATATTTTTAAAAATAGTTATGATACATATATATATTGCATACTTAATTCTCTTTTAATACATATTGCAGATTTAACATAGGCTACAAATGGTAATAAATAAATAAAAGGGAAAATTACGCAACAAAATAAAATAATACTATTTAATTACTCATCATAGCTATAGTTTGCTATAATTACCACTTGCGACTAACATTATACATTAATTACGTGGGCTGACTTCGAATTTGTATAACTAGTCATGTTTGTATATGTATAATTCGCCAGAATATACAAATATATATATATAATATATAATTATTTAACATATATACATATACAATTCACCTCTCTCCCACTTTCTGCCCTCTCTCGCTCGCCTCTCTCCTCCCTCTCCAAATCTCGCTCGCCTCTCTCATTCCTCTCCCAATCTCGATTGCCCTATATACAAATATATATGTATAATATACTATTATATACATATACAATTCAGCTCTCTCCCACTCTCTGCTCTCTCTCGCTCGCCTCTCTCCCACTCTCTGCTCTCGATCTCGCTCGCCTCTCTTCTCCCTCTCCCAATCTCTCTTTCCATATATACAAATACATATGTATAATATACAATTATCCAACTAATATACATATACAATTCACCTTTCTCCCACTCTTTTCCCTCTCTCTCTCGCCTCTCTCCTCTCTCTCCCAGTCTCACTCGCCTCCCTCCTCCATATAACATGTAGCTACAAATTGTAATTATCAAACTATAACTATGGAGAGTAATAATTATTTTTAAGTGGCTATATGTGAAAGTTTCCCTAAAAAATATCGCTAAAATAAGTAAATATTTATTATAAGACATTCATCCAAGTAATTTTCTTTTTTATTGAATTCAAGTCCAAGATCCATTTCAGCTTAAAGCCCAAACCCATGAGGTGACGCCACTTGTTCAAATGAGGTGGCAGCCCCAGTCAAATGCAAGAACCAATCACAATTCACCCAGTGTCAAAATGACATTCTTTGGCCATTCATAAGCAACTTTGTTCACCCCTACAACAACTATAAATAGGGGATGAATGTGTCATTCTAAGGGGATGAAGAAAGCTCTTAAACAAGCATTCTGCAATTGGAGAAAGCTACAACACAAATTGTATAGTTCTTAGAATGATGGTCAACGAAATTCTTCCCTGAGATCGACTTAAACGACGATGTGATACATCTCAAGGAGGTCTACATCATCTTATATTCGAGAAATACGCTACTGAAGGCCCTCGAATCACAGAAAAGTTTAGGAGAGAAGAATCAAGAGAACAACAGAATTGTACTCACAAGATTCATCAATAAAAATTACATTGTTCTTTTATTTATTTTGCATTATTTTGCATGCACTAAATTTTCGACGCTTATGAAAATTTGTTGCGAACAATCTTAATTCCTTTTTTTTTCATACTTCTATTTAAAGTAAGCAAATTTTACTCTTCATTCTTTCTATGGATTGTCGTTGTGATCGAAAGAAACCGGACTATGGTTACTACAGTATAAATATAGTGCTCAGTTGAGCTGATTGAATACAATAAATCATTCCACAAAATATCTTCTTCTTCAAGCTTTCTGTTCGATTGTACAGATTTTGACACAATTAGTGGAAGAATAATAAGCACAATAAAAAAGGATGCCCACATAATAAAGATTTATTCTCTGATTCTGATTCTGATTCCGATTTCAAGGGGTAAAAGAATAATAAGTAGAATCAAGAAAAATATCGACAAGATAAAAGATATTTTTTCAAGAAAATTATGTTCATCATCAGAGTCACGGCCTTTGGGTAATATTAATCATTCTATTCTGAAAATAAAGGCTGCATGTTTTCGTTATATCTTTACAAACTTAATATATTATAAGTGCATGATATTGTATAATCTTAGGTGTATAAATATTATTACAAAAAAAAGTTTGTTTTCGTTAAATCCTTGCAAAAAGAAACAATACAAAGCAGAAGATAGCTATACTCTATGGATATATCTAGTATTAAATATGATTACGTGAGTGCATAAATTATATGTTTGGCTGTAAATTGTAATATGTGTTTTAAAGAAATTTCGTAATATTAACGGCAATCCTCATTTAAAGGAAATGCCATTTTCAATATTCGTATTCACAAAACACATATATTTATTAATATAGTATATCTTTCAGATTAAAAATAAAAATAAAAATCACACGAAATTAAAGGTGATTTTATTTCCATTTCATCTGTATACCTTTTTTTCCTAAACATTTACCTAGTTAATAAAGTATATCAAACCCAAACGATATCATATTCAATTCGCCACAATAATTTACCACCTTAATAAAGTATATCCAAACCTAAACAATATTATTTTGAAAATAGTTTTCACGAATAAAATATTACTCCTAGTGATATTGTCATCATATTATATATTTATTTATTTTTTGGAAAATCACCACTTCATTAAACAATTGAAGTTGTACAAAGAGTTAAAGGTTAGTGAATTAAGACTAATCAAATTTATTTTTTTAAGATTAAAATGCCAAAACCTATGAACATTTTTTCGTACTTAATCTTATTATGTGTCACGTCTTTAGTTATTCATTAATCTTGTCATTCTTCATTCACATATTATGGTAAATATTTATCTATATTTAGTATTTACATTTAAGTAAATGATCAATTTTAGCGTTTTAAAAGTAAACTTGAGCATACGTACATATTACTAATATAATTATGATGAAGTGAAAAATATTATGTTTAAAGATATTTATTTTTTATTCTTTGATTTATCTTGACCAATAAAAAAAAAATAGAAGAGTAATTGGGAGGACGTGGCACGTGAGAACACAAATAATTCTATTCCTCGTTTGCCGGCGAATATTCCACGCTGCAATAAAGTGGAGTAACAAAACATCATTAATTTTTAAAATTTTCTTTTTTTGACTTTTACCTTAATAGTTTAAACACTTCTTTTTTTCTTTCTAATTTTAATTCAATCAGATTTCGTCAAATGCCTTTTAATAATTATAAAGAAATGTAATTTTATTTGTAAAATAGTGTAAGTGCAAATCGATTTGTTTAGTTGATTCTTCTATTTGGATTTTCTCTGTGATTCAAATCTCCCTGTAAAGAGGATTTTGCTGATCTTCCTGGGGTATTTAATTGTCAGGAAAAATATTTTTTTGTGAATATTTTATGAATTTATAAAACTTTCAAGCAGAGGTGAACTCAGGATTTGAAGATAGGGGGTGCACTACTGTGAGTGACTCAAGGGTAAGGCTAGGAGTGACACAAGGGTAACGTTAGTAACATATGCAAAATACAACATCTTTCTTCATATTATACTCCAATCATCTAGAAAATGAACCCTTAAATCATGTCTTACAAAATCGATGCATTTTCGTTCTGAATCTAGTTTGAGGATATTCATTTTCATTAATATTCGGTTGACAAGACGCTTGTTGAATATAGTGTCTTCTTACTTCATCTCGTATTCTAGGACTATATTTAGCAATGGATATTCTTTCTCCAGGATCCGATTTAAGTGACTGAAAATCAAACTCATCTATAAAACGCGAAGAATTGTCTCTAAAACTAACACTTTTTGAGAAGAACTATTTTCGTCAAAAATCTATCCATCTCAAAGAACAAGAATCAACAACAAATTATTGTAAAAAATAGCTTATAAAGAAAAACTTACCAATTTACGCAAATATAATAAGATTAGGACTTTAATTTTGGAGTCTTATATTTTATTTAGAATTGTGTTAGAGGAAATTATTTGTTTCTAAATTCAATTAGAAAGAAATGGACTTAAGAAAGGAGGTGGGGCCAAATGAGACATCAAAAACGAGTTTTAATTTGGGGTTGATTCTTTGCCACAAATCATTTTTTTAAAATATATTCTTTGGAATTTCTAAGAAAGTATGAAATGCATTTCACTACTATATACAATGAAATTTGATTGAGATGAAGAAGAAGAAAATTGGACAAGTTTTTCGCCTATGGCTTATAAGGGGAACGAGAAAGTTTTTGGATTTATTTTTTAGTGGAACTCAGGACCATTTTAAAAATTAAAGTTAAAACGCATTAAGGACCATTTTCTCAGAGAAAAGACTTCAAATTTAAAGTTAAAAAATAGTTATCTACGCTGGGGATCAAACTCGCGCAGTCGTGCAAACAGCTAACGCATTCTATCAGTGCACCCAAAACAACTTTTGGTTTTTAAGTGCACAATTAAACATATGCTCATTTTATCAACTGTTTATACTTATGTATACGATTTTTTTAAAAAAAGTTACCGGGTGCACGTGCACCGTTATAGGTGCATGTGGATCCGCCCCTACTTTCGATATACTCTTAACTTTAAGAAAATGTATTTCTTTATATAAACATAATCTAGGACTTAGGATAAATTAGCTTTTTAAAACTCTAATTAAAATTAGACTCGTTTAGTATAATCCTATAAAATTTTGATGTATACAACCTTATTCAATATTTCAGTAGTATTCTCTAAGTATTGATGTTCAATGGTTGCAAAAAAAAGTTGGATTGAATTATTGACAACGAAAAGAGGATGTTTCTTTCGTTAGAGTTAATTGATAGTATTATTCTTATATCTTTTACTATATATAATAAATATAATAAATTAAATGTGATGTGATGCGGTATCGATTTATGATGGTGAATTTCATAGACTAGAAAAAAGTGGACGGAATGTGTCATCGTTAAATAAATTGTTTTTCAAGTAAAAAAAATTATCCTTAAAATAAATTATTTATCGGCGCTCATGTCTCTTCAGATTCCTCGCCGATGTTCCCTCTCCCTGTCGTTTTCTTTATCCAAATTGATACCGCAATCATATCTCCATGTATCGATAACTTACAGAAATTTTATTAGTTTAAAAATTGATTACTTAAATTTGTATTAGTTTATGATATTATGAATCTTATTTGATTTTGGGCTCCAATATATGTATTAGATTTGTTCAGGTACATCAAAATACATATATCTAAAATACATATAGTCAAACGTATGTGTAATTTGTTCTAGATATATACATTGCACACAAGTGGATTTACATGTATTTCTCCCGCTCGCTTCTCTCCTTGTCTAGATACATGTATCTTATGTGATTCTCACATGTATTTGGAATACATATACTATCTGGCTCGCCTCTCCCGTATTTTAATGTATCTGCTAGCAAAAATATATGTATCTAGATATATCTGATATGAAATTATTAATTAATGAGACATAATTGTTTCAAAAGGAGAACTATTAAATATAATCGGAAAGTTTGTCTAATTAGATAGATTTCCCATTTCTTATACATTTTATTTCGATTCTTTTGTTACATGATTTAGTGTTGGAATGTTTCTCTTAGGTTAAAATATGTAAAATTATGTTTGTTGATATTTTTTTCATGAAGGACAAACTAATAAGAATCCCTCTTCACTTTAATATTATATACGTTATACTGTTTCATTTTTAAAATATTAAACCAACAGAAGAGACATCTTTATTTATTTATATTTAAGTTTGTCAAATGGAAATTAAACTCCATTTGATTCTCTTTTTTTCTTTATTGAATTTGTATCCTTTTGATGATTGATAATTCTTGGAACATTGTACTAAAATTTGAGTTATTTTTGTTGCTTAAATTTCATTATATTGTTTGTGGGAATAGTATGTATAATGCAATTGATAGGGTGGGAAGTAATTTGTATGAGAATGATGGTGTGGTGATGACAAGAGACCCAAAGCCAAGATTGAGGTGGACTGCTGAATTACATCAACAATTTGTTGATGCTGTCACTAAGCTTGGTGGTCCTGATAGTCAGTACTCTCTTTTTATTTTTGGTTTCATTTTGTGCTCTTTTATCTACTTTTTGAGTTCAATCCACTTACAACAATAATGATAATAATAATAATATACTCAGTATAATCTCACAATTGGGGTCTGTGGATGGTGGTGTGTATGCAGACCTTACTTCTATACCTTGTGAAAGCAGATCAGAGAGATTGTTTTCGAAAGACAATGACTGAATTCATTTGTAGTTCCAAAATTACTTCTTACAGTAGTAATGAACAGTTGTTCTGATCCGATTCGAGTTGATTCATTTTAAGTTTTTTAAGTTGGTTTGTAGTGATTTTCGATATATGGAAGTAGAAAGGGACGGTTGCAGAAAGATCAGCTTTATTAAGATTGTTTGGATAAAATAGTAGTTTTTACAGCCCTTTTAGTTCTTGATTGTTACTTTATCAATTGGATATATAGAGTATTTTTTATGTTATATTTGGTTTCAGTAGAAAGGACTAAATCTTAATGAGTCAACCATTAGATTGATCCAATTCTGTTTCTGGATATCCTGTTATATTCGATGAATTGATCCTGTTTTAGATCGATGTCCTTTTTGAGATAAAAATTGTTAGTTGAATGACCATATGAGAAATTAACTCGAGAATATGTGGAAAGGACCAAAATCATGTCAATTCTGCAAATTGGAGTATCCTCTTACCTCTATTGCTTGAGATATATCTTTGTTCACCTTTGACTTGAGATAGATTTGCTTCAGGATGTAAACTAGATAGTTAAAACATGAATTTTACATGCCTTCACTTGCTTGTGCTTAGTGAATTTTTGCATTTTGGAATCATTTTTTGTTATACGCATGGCAATTTTTGATGGAAGGTCTTGGATTTACAGAAGCAACTCCCAAATTAGTACTGAGGTTAATGGGCTTGAAGGGCTTGACACTATACCATTTGAAGAGTCATTTACAGGTAAAAGTTTGTTTCTGTGCCTTGTTTTTTTTCAATTTATTCTTTCTCTGATAACCACTTTCGATGTCTTTTACCTTGTATTTTCAGAAGTATAGACTTGGACAGCTCGCCAAGAAACAAAATGCAGCCGAGGCAAACAAAGAGAACAGCGGTGAGTTTGCTATTATTTTGAGAATTTCCAACAAAGAGCATAATAAGGAGCTACAGAAAACCTTGCCTATTCATTGTAGAATGGTCAACTTTGTATGTTCATTAAGGCTTCTCGTGTGTAGATTCATTACGTTGAAATCTTATCATGATTGCATTGTGTTCTCCGATTTCACAGGGGACTCCTCTGGACAGTTTGGTTTGCATTCCTCAGGCCCCAGTACCTCTTCATTAAGTATGAACTTTATGCAAGGGTAGGTAACATGTTGTGTGCATTTGGTTTGCTAATGCCTCAATACACTTTATTATTAGGCTTAAATTTACTCTGTTAAATTATTGACTTCTCGCTAATGAATGGCTTCACCTCTGTCTAAACAGAGAAGTCCCAACCGCGGAGGCAGTAATGTCTCAGATTCAAGTTCAGAAAATATTACAGGAGCAGCTTCAGGTATGCATAAACTTATTTACTAGCACTATTCGTATTCCTAATGAGCGTAAACCAAGAAAACTTACAAACACTGGACGTGATGATCCTAATCCTGTTATTCTAGCTATGTTTAGTTCACATTCATTGGCTTTAGGTCACCCATTGTAATAGCAAGATTAACTCTCGCTGCTACACAGGTGCAACAGAAACTACAAATGCGAATAGAAGCACAAGGTAAGTACTTGCAAGCAATATTAGATAAAGCTCAGAAGAGCCTCCCAGACAACATGAACTCTCCTAATGCACCAGAAGCAACAAGCTCTCATTTCCCTGGTTTCGATTCACCTCTGTCGAATTTAATGGATTACACGGTACATGGAGAGAACCGGGACAACAACATAGAGTCTAATTACATCGTGGAGAAAGAACAAAAGAAGGATAGGAATTATTATAAGCTCAAAGAAGATTGCATTAATTTCGATTTGAACTCCAGAAGTAGCTATATATGATTTTTATCAATAATTGTTCTGTTCACACAAGATTATTACATAGTACATTATTTGCTGAAATTTTTCATTCATTGGAAAAACACGAAATTCAATCATATCGATGAAATTAAAAAGAGAAAAGTTAATTAAGAAATCGTTTTAGATATTCGTCCATACGAGTATAACAAACTTCAGGGTAGAGAGCAGAGGCTTCTTCAGCATTTTGTCCAATTTCAAAGTTAGTTAAACAACCTTCATAGAATATGTGGTAGAAATGTCCCACTCCTACCTGCCCAGCATAGTCCATTTCTGCATCAAATAGCGAGTCAGATCTCTCTATAACAGTCGTTCTCGACGATAACATTTCACTATAATAGTTAAACTTTTCTACGAAAACAATTTTCAATGCTATATCATATGTTCTCTATAATAACGTTTTACTGTTGCACACGAATCTTGTTTTGTTCTTTTGTTTTAGTGAGAGCAAATGTTTTTGAATTATTTATATTTTGTTTTGAAAAAGTGAGTAAAGATTCTTTTAGTACAAAAAAATTAAATTAATGAAAAGCATGACTAGGAGGGAACAATTTTCAGAGTGCGGTTCTACTACATTCTTTTGAACTAACTTAATGCACTTAAACTTTTGCAAGCATCAATCAGATACTAGTAAGTATATATTATAATAAGATCTTGAAATTTATATTTACATATTCAACTGCATAAGATGTACTATTATATATTACAAATTCTTACATTTAAAGCATATATGTGTATATATATATATATATATATAATTATCTTTCATGTTTGACAAAATTTAATCGTTATGCTAAATCAATTTAAAGATACTCTTAACATGGTGTAATATTGTCTGTATTGGGTTAAACCTGTATAATTTTTCCTCGAATCGCTTCACAACATTAAGAGATTATACCCCCTTATAGGTAACTTCTCAATCTTTTCAGCTATTAGTGCGGGATTAGGGTCACACTCCCAACAAAAATCTTAATCATGTAAATGTTATCGTAAATTTAACACCACAAGTTTCAAAATAATTTCCTATCTTAATTTTTTCATCGGCTTAAACTATATCACATAAATTAAGAAGCAGAGTTGTAAGTACCTTTCATGGAAGATAGGAAATCTTGTTGAGAGATACTAATTTTGTCAAGTTGTGTTCCTTTAAGCTTTTCCCACTTGGCTATCAATTCTCTTTGGGTCATAATGTTTTCTTGTGGTCTAAGGTACACTGTCTTGTTCATTGTCCTTGGATCATCTATACTTTTTATAGTGTATGTTGCCACGTCATCTTCATCCATGTATACCACTGAATAAAAATAACCCAAATAAGAAAGAAAAAAAAGAAGAGTTAAATTTTTCAAAATATAGTAAAAGGTACTTTACTTATAATAAAAGCTATCCCATTAGTTTATTTTTTAAGATATTATTTATTTTTAATCTGTTTTGAAAAGAATAATAACTTTGTTATATTTTGATAACTATTTCATTTTGATAATCCACCCTTTAATAACACGTTCTTTCATATAGACATATAGATATATATAAATGTTGCTACTTCCATATCTTATGTTATTTTTCTATATAAATAAAAATATAGCTAGTTAAAGTAAATTATTTTTTATTTTTTCATTGTTAATTCTTTTTTAAACAGTAAATAATATTGATCACCTGTATATACATATTATAAAGTTCTAAAAGGGTTTCTCTATTTTTTGGTTTTGGTATTGATGGATAAGGTAACCTAAATAGAGTGTATTTAAAAGAGTTAAAAGGTAAATTAGTAAAAATACTTTTTTTATTGATAGTTTCTTTAAAAAACATGTAAAAAAGAAATTAAATGATGGACATATAATATGAGACAATTGTCAAAAAACACAAGTAATATAAGACAAAAAATTATATAATATATTAATTAAGATATATTACAAGTTGTACAAATATCTCAATTTAATAACCATCAAAAGTTTCTGTGTCCAATCAAACACTATCGTCATATCAAATATAAAATGAAGATATAATATTTTTTGTAAAATGTATATATAGTACCTTTAACATTGCCATCTCCATAGAGACAAACTTTGTGTTTTGGAGGAACAAGAGTTCCAAGTTGAGAAAGGTTGCCAACAAAATATCCAGCAAAGCAATTAGCAGAAATGTAAGTATAAGGAATTTGAGCTTCTTCTATGGCTTTTCTCACTTCCATTTTCTCATCAAATGTTACTCTTCCTGGTTCTATTGCATCTCCCATTAGGGCTGGATCCATACCAAATTCCGATGGCAAAAAACGCTGCCAAATTTAATTAATATGAGTATCATGATAAAATACGTATGTACGTATATATGTCATTTATTATTTTTGTGTACAATAACTTAATTAAGTTTGAATGGCGTAATGATGGTTTAAGTGTGATGAAAGCATTAACCTGTATCTCATCTAGAAGCTTGGGAGAATTACAAAGTGATCAATGAAGAGTGTAGACCGAAGCAGGAGCGGCTCTAGTAAATTGCTGGCCTAAAGTTAAATTCAAAATGGAGGCCTTAAATTTGAATATATATTTTTATGAAGTTTATTATAGTCAATAATTTAATTTTTCGTAAGACATAGTTTTCATAATTTGTCAAACTTCTATTACTTCTTTATTTTTTTATTAAAAAAAATTATTTTCTATAAATAATACTCGATATTTATTATTTTTTTTGAAAAAAAACTTATAATCTATTATTTATTTTTTTAAATGAGGCCCCTCAAATTTTAAGGCCTTAGGCGATTTTTTTTTTTGCAAAGCTGTATAGCCGCCCCTGACCGAAGATTACTAATTTAGAGAAAATTGATTAAGGGTGAATAAGTAATTAGCAATTTAATCAATTAGTCATCCTTATGAGTCAAGTCAAATTTTGAGGCCTTAGGCAATTGTGTTTTTTTTTTTTTTTTTTTGCAAAGTTGTAGAGCCGCTCCTGGATTGAAGACTACTAATTAGAGAACATTGATTAAGGATGAATAAGTAATTAACAATTTAATCAATTAGTCATCCTTATGAGTCGAGTCAAATTTTGAGGCCTTAGGCAATTTTTTTTTTTTTTTTTTTTTTGCAAAGTTATAGAACCGCCCCTGGATTGAAGACTACTAATTAGAGAACATTGATTAAGAATGAATAAGTAATTAATAATTTAATCAATTAGTCATCCTTATGAGTCGAGTCAAATTTTGAGGCCTTAGGCGATTACTTTTTTTTTTTTTTGCAAAGCCCCCCTGAACTGAAGACTACTAATTAGAGGAAATTGATTAAGGGTGAATAAGTAATTAGAAATTAGCAATTAGTCATCCTTATGAGTCAAGTCAAAGTTTCATCACTAATATCCACCAACTTCACCCCTCTGGTGGTCTTTTTGTCAACTTTTTAAACATTTCATGTATACATTTTTTCATCTGCTTATATTCATGGTATAAGAATGCTAAATATTTAATTGTTTATTTTTTCTTTTTTAGTTGTACTTTTTTATTTGTTTATTTTTGATAAATCAAGAAAGGATTTAAAAAAAATTGTTATTATACCCTCAATTTATTATTTTAAAAAATATAGAACTTCTTGTGTCTTAAGTTTTTAATTCATCTATTTCATAATTAATAGGGGTAAAATGGTAAATTCACTATATCACTTATTTTTTTAATAGGTGTGTTAATTCAAAAGTAGACAAGTAATTAGGGACAAATTTATATGACAATGACGATTACTTGTTCTTTGATCAATTTTTTTTTAGAAAAATTATCTAAATACACATCTTATTTTACGATAATATCTGAAATTTTCGATCATTTAAATTTTTTTCAAAAATTCCTATCAGATACATCACTCTCCTCTCGTTGATACATTTCTATTCCCCTCTCGAATACACCCCTCACCTATGCATCCGGAAGTCCAGAGATGTATCCGAATGTCCTATCCTTCATTGATACATGCCTTGCCTCTCAAATACATCCATCACCTATATGTCTAGTAGTCTGCTAATGTATTTCAGTGATTTATCCGAAATCTATAAACTTTAAGGAATTTTTGTAATTTGAAAAAAAAGGAAAATAATGTAATTAAATTTTAACAATATGGAATTTAGGTGAATTATACTCTTTTTTTTACATGCCTGTTAAATATTTTAAATTATTATTATTTTGTAGCACTTTTTTTAATGTAATTTTTAAATATATAAATTTTATTTCAAAAAATTAAAAAAATACAGATTCAAAACATACATCAAAAGTCCATAATCTGAATCTTGAAAATCGAAAAATATCACACAATTTAAGACAATCTAGTATTTTCTCCTTGGTTAGATTTACAAAATAAATGCAGTAGAATCACTATTTGACCATCAACATATCAAATTTGAACTATATTCTATAAATAATTAATATGAGTACCTTAATATTTCCGGCTTCTTTTATGGCCTCAACCAACTTGAGTTGCAACAATATATTGTGACTTCTGAAATGCACACCGGACATGGTGCATATAACAACATCCACCTCTTTCACAGCCTCCACTAGGCTCCGATGGTCGGAGAACGAGGCCTCGACAAGTCGAGCACCTTGCTCTTTAAACAACAACAACATCTGTAGTTTGTCGATGTCGAGGCCAATCTCCGGCCGTTGCAGGACATACGTTGTATGTCCTGCAGCTAAACTAGCCTTCACAATTCTCTTGCCTATATAACCGGTTCCACCTACAACAAGAACCTTGCTTTTTACCATTGTGTATAATGTTTGTTATTTTGGAGAAACTAAAGTTATGACTATTTATATTGTGAAATTTGCTATATTTTTCATTTTTTTTTCAAAGGTGTGTTTGAAAATGTAGATGAAATATAAGATTCAAAGTATAATTAAATACGTAGTACTGTAGTAATTAGGTAACGTGTCTTTGTCATTAGTGTTGATCTGGTTAAATAGTGAAGTTGATATTGTACGCACAAACAACAAACGAGACTTTTTAATTTCTCTCATTCATTTTTATTTGTTATATTGTGCTTTTTTTAAAGTTAATTTGATTAATTTTTAAAGTTAAATTAAATTACATTAATTTAATATTATAAATAAAAAAATTAGATATTCAAAAAATATACAAAAAAGTACTATAAATTGTAATTTTTTACCTATCGATGTTATGAGTTATGAAGAATATATCTTAAAATGTTAAACAAAGTTTTTATAGTCTGACTCTAAAAAAAGAGAATACTATAACAACTAAAAAGGGGTGGAGATAGTATGAAGGAAAAAATAAAGGGAAACTTTCACATATAGCCACTTAAAAATAATTAATTACTCTCTATAGCTATAGTTTGATAATTACAATTTGTAGCTACATGTTATATGGAGGAGAGAGGCGAGCGAGACTGAGAGAGAGAGGGGGAAAAGAGTGGAGAAAGGTGAATTGTATATATGTATATTGATTAGATTATTGTATATTATACATATATATTTGTATATATGGCAAGAGAGATTGGGAGAGGAAGGAGAGAGGCGAGCGAGACTGGGAGAGAGAGGAGAGAGGCGAGAGAGATCGATAGAGGCGAGAGAGAGAGGGCAGAGAGTGGGAGAGAGGTGAATTGTATATGTATATAATTGTATATAACTGTATATTATACATATACATTTGTATAAATGGCAAGCGAGATTGGGAGAGGCAGGAGAGAGGAGAGCGAGATTGAGAGAGGGAGGAGAGAGGCGAGAGAGAGAGGGTAGAGAGTGGATTGTATATGTATATAGGTAAAAAAATTATATATTATACATATGTATTTGTATATCTTGGTGAATTATACATATACAAACATAACTTATTATACAAATTTGAAGTCAGCCCACGTAATTAATGTATAATGTTAGTCGCGAGTGGTAATTATGGCAAACTATAGCTATAATGAGTAATTAAATAGTATAAGTTTGCTTAGCCGCGTAATTTTCCCAAAAATAAATCAATATTGTACATTAATTTTATTTTTTAAAATGTACATATCAAATTTTTAATCAATATTGTACATTAATAAATATTGTTAAAAAATATTTAAAAGAGGAATTTTTTGTCATTTGTTACCTATTTTTCTTGGATTCAATTTTAGCTGTTATTCTTTTTTTTTTTGTTATAATTCTCAAAAGTTCTAAAACATTCAAATTAAAATCAAATAATACCTAAGTTAAAGAAAATAAATTTTGTTATTTGTTACTCTTTGGGAGGGTCTAAATTTTTAATTGTTATTTTTTCTCTTTTTTTTAATCCTATAAAAATATTGTTGCTATTATTATTTCTAATTATGTAAAACAATACATAAAGTAATAATATAAAACATAAATAAAATAAAATTTACAATATAAGAAATAAAATAGTTGGATAAAAATCAAACAAACTTATGAAATATGTTAATTGATTAATTAGGAATATATTGATAAATACATATATATGCAAGGATCTTTTAGTCTTAAAAAATTAATTTTCTATTTATACTTCTGCTTTGCGGAAATTTTATTTTTTTTCCATCGCAGAAAAACTGCTTTTGCTTTCATTTAAAAGCAATTTAAGAATTTATCAAATACTTAATTTGTCAAAATAAATATTTTTTCGAAAAAAAACAAAAACGCTTCTGACCTCCCAACGCCGATGCCGAACAGCCTCTTAATGTGTTTAGGTAGAGAAAGAAAAATGTAAGACACGACATTCACAACTAGGGGGTGGTACGGTACTTTATGTAATTTTGGTTTTTGAATTTCAAAAATATTATATTATTATACACTAAATCAATTCAATATAATTTAATATTTTAAATTTTAATTTTGATATTATGCGTGTGAGAGATTGATATTCATATTTTGATTGTCTTCAACTTTTATATATATATATATATATATATGTATATATATATATATTAGAAATTATAACTTCGACTTTTCAAAAATTATAATATTAATATCTTTCGCAGGTAAGATATTAATTGTTTGGTGATTTAACAAACCAAAGAGATAAGGTAGGTATTTGTCTTGGAAGAGAGTCGTTTTAGGAAGCCCTACAATTGTCACATTTTGGTTAGTTTAAGTGCATGCACCAAAGTCTAAACTAACCAAAATGTGACACTTGCATCCATCACTTTACATTATTCTAAAATCTATTTAATTTTGACACCTCTCTGCAGTACTCTACCTTTTGCTAATTAGCTCAATTTCTAAATATATTTCCGTTTAAAGTTTGACTCACTTATATCTTTCTCGTCTATTTTTGACTCAAATATATCTTTATGGGCGTTAGTTGGTAATATCCAATTCATTTTTCATTTCTTTAAATGTCACATAGAATTGTCATGTCATTTTGATCTTACTACATGGTATTCGTATGAAAATCAAAAGGGATTCGGACCCATAAACACCTAATCCGATCCATAAATCAATCGCAATTTTAAATAAACTATTCAACCCGTTTTTAACAATTTTTTTTTATTTTTTTTGGTAATCCCAAAAATGAGTAATTGATTAATAAAAGATAGAAAAAATATGAAAAAAAATATAAAATTAGCGCCAAAGATTCACAAATAATTATATTAACCTTAAATCCAACAATTTCAATAATTTTTTTAAATTTTTATTTTTTTCGGTAAATTTCGAAAATGAGTAATTGATTAATAAATATGAAAAGTATGAAAAAAGTATAAAATTAACGTCAAAAGTTCACAAATAAATATAGTAACCTTTAATTCTACAGTTTTTTTTAATTTTTATTTTTTTTGATAAATCCCGAAAATGAATAATTTATTAATAAAAAAAGGAAAAATATAAAATTTACACTAAAAATTCACAAATAAATATAGTAACCTTAATTCAATAATTTCAACAATTTTTTTAAATTTTTTTTCCAGTAAATCTCAAAAATGAGTAATTTATTAATAAAAAATAGGAATATTTGAAAAGACGAGACGAAAATAATACTTATAAAGTATATAAAAATTTCCTAGGGAATATACTACCCAAGAAATAATATTAATGTATGGGGTTGTATGGTACACAAAATAAGATGTCATATCTCAACATAAGATAAATTGTTTTCAAAACTATAATCTCAATATTATATCCCAAAATAATTTAGTCTACAAATGAAATGTACTAAATAAGACTTTCTTGATTTTAAAGAGAAGCTAGAGGTTGCCCTACCAAATAATGTAGTATTTCTCAAGTTGAAGTCATACATCTCCTTAAGTTACCTTCTCATATTTGTTCATACTTGACGTTTATAAAAGATAGATAATGACAAGTTAGGCTACACAATATTTTTTTCAAATACTTCTAATATTTTAGAAAAAATAATAATAAATCATTAAGCACTCTTTACATATTTATTCAAACTTATTTGTGTATGCACCAATCAAATATATGCATGCCATATATTTAAATTTATAGTTGATTTTACTAAATCTTAACTAATTATTATGCGTTTTACTTTATTAAATCACACAATAATAAAAATTTCATTAGTTTGGTGTATACACCCGGTGCAGACAAATATTTTCCCTATTTATTATTTTTCAATCAAATTATCAGAATTGAAACCTAGTTAATCACTTCAATTTCACCATATCTTACAATTTAATAACCAAAGGAAAGCTTAATTAAAATGAAAGAAAACTATGTTATCGTAGCTTTGTGTCTTAGTTTCAGCAGAAAAAAAAAACATTTTAATGTCCCACAAAAAGGAATAAAATCTATAAATAACAAAAGAAAACCTATACTTCAAGATAAAACCGACTACAGAAAAGAAAAGAAAAGAAAAACAAATTAATTTAGGGTGCATTTGATATGGAGGAAAATATTTCCTCAAAAACGGTTTCTAATTTTTCTAAGTTTGATTGGTCCAAAATATTTTCGAAAATATTCTCTCTGAGAAAACAAATTTCTTAAAAATGAGGAAAACGACTTTCTTAATGAATTTAAAAAAACAAGTTTCATAAATGACATTTCAGGTTCATTATCTCTTGATCTCACCAATAACAATTAGAAATTTGCGAAGAGTATAAAAAAATTTGATATATATCTCCAGAAAGATGTTTCGACATGTATACACAATATTATTTTCTATATATACAATATAATTTTTCGATAAAGGGTGTTCAGTTTGAGTCTATGTAGCTACACCATACCCATCCAATGCCCCAACCTTCACTCCTTGACCATCCCTCCCCGAACCCCCCACCCAGTGGCGGATTCAGGATTTTGTTCAGGAGGTTCGAAAAATAAAAGTATAAACATGTAAAGAAGCCTTTAGCTATGGAAACCTTGAATTTTTTAGATTTAAAATCACACTTTTAACATATTTTTTGAAGTAAAAAAAATACTAAAAAAAAAACAGAACTGAGAAAAAAATAAAGCGCTTTCACTAGAATTTGAACCAGCGATGCACAACTTAATTATATAGGGACTTGCCACTCCACCATCAACTTCTCTTTCTTATTGAGGGGTTCGAAAAAACTAAATATATGTATCTATCTATCTATATATATCTTCAGAAACCCAGAAAATTTACTTTATATATACAGTGTAATTTTTTGCCAAAACCCCTTAGAGTCCACGTTGGTCCGCCCTTGGCCCCCACCCCAATCTCACCCCATAATATTTTGCTAGATTACATAAATATACTTTTTAAATATTATTATCGTACGGTAGTATCAGAAAATAAATAAGAAACTCGCTTATTTTCCAATATCGGTTCTATATATAGACAACATATGGAGTATCTATCATATATTAACTAACTATATATCCATTAGGAGAAAAAGAAGAAATATATTTAGAGATGGAAAAAAGCAAAGTGTTGATAGTAGGAGGAACAGGGTACCTTGGAAAGAGATTGGTGAAATCTAGTTTAGCAAATGGACATGACACATACATTTTACAACGTCCAGAAATAGGAGTTGATATTGAAAAAGTTGAAATGCTTATTTCTTTTAAGATGCAAGGAGCTCACCTTGTAACTGCTTCTTTCAACGATCATCGAAGCCTCGTGGATGCAGTTAAACTCGTGGACGTTGTAATCTGTGCCATCTCCGGTGTCCATATTCGTAGCCATCATATCTTGCTTCAACTCAAGCTTGTCGATGCCATCAAAGAAGCTGGAAATATCAAGGTACGTAGTCTTGCACTTTTTATGCAATTCTGTTTTTAATATTATTTTATGACTCGCAAACAACCTCTGGCAGAAATGCAAGGTAAGACTGCGTACAAACACAATAGGTCCGTGTGATTGGGCAGCTGAATCTCCTATCTAAAAAGAGTAAAACAATTTTAAAATATATTTAAAGATAAACATCTTATGATTGCAAATCTTCAGTTAAATTGGCCTTTTTTCGAACCCCTTGATGAAAATCCTGGCTCCCCACTGATCGGTCCTTCCCTGGATCCTGTGTATAGCGAGAGCTTTACTGCACCAGGTTGCCGGCCTTTTTCTTGCTTGAAGCAATTATCTTGATAACTTTTTAGTTTTCCTAAAGTTGGGACAAAGTGACTTTTCTGTTACAAAACGAAGAGAAGTAACTTTTCTTTTTACATAATTTTTAGTTACTAGTTCGACGTTTTGGATAATTAAGCTGAATACTCTGGTGAGTCAATTAAATCGAAGAATTTTGGTATGCAATATCACATAAACTTATAAAATGTACAGAGATTTTTTCCATCCGAGTTTGGAACGGATCCAGCAAGAATGGAAAATGCAATGGAGCCAGGAAGAGTTACATTTGATGATAAAATGGCGGTGAGGAACGCAATTGAAGAAGCTGGCATTCCTTTCACTTATGTCTCTGCTAATTGCTTTGCTGGTTACTTTCTTGGTGGGCTTTGTCAAATTGGTCATATCCTTCCTTCAACAGACTCAGTTGTCTTGCTTGGAGATGGCAACCAGAAAGGTGATTCTCCGGAGTTTAAGTTATATATATCATCAACGTAAAATGATTTCTTAATTACACTATCATGTCATCCGAAGAATATCCACAAGAAGGGTGGACCGTGGATGTATCCTTTCAGCTACGAGTTCATCTGAACCCATAACTTTATCTTACATAGTATGTATAATATTACTAAGAATCTTAAAAGTTGAACTCACTAAATATAAATCCTGGATCCACCTCAATCTACATGTAAGTCTTCATAAAATGTCGGACGGGTAATATTAAATATATGATTATGTGTCTTAGTAATTACATCTTTTTGTTTAATTTTGCAGCAATTTATGTTAACGAAGATGATATCGCAACATATACCATCAAGGCCATAGATGATCCAAGAACACACAATAAAACACTTTACCTTAGGCCTCCTAAAAACATACTTTCTCAAAGAGAAGTGGTACATATATGGGAAAAGCTCATAGGCAAAGAGCTTAAAAAATCAACTCTTTCCAAAGAGGATTTTTTGGCTCCAATGAAGGGTAAGAACCATTTTATATAGCAAATCATATTTTTGTAGCACTACAAAAAACAATGTGAATTACATAGGGATTTTCCTGGTTATTAGTATGAAAATTTGCCAAAAACTTATTTTTCTACAAATTTTCATATTAATTTTCAGAAAAATCCCCATATAATTAATAGTTTTCTTGCAGTGTAGTTTGTACTCCCTTTTCCCCAATTGGTTTGATGCCATTTCTCAATTATCGAGAGTCAATTTAATGAACTATCAAAACTAAATCGGAGTTTTTATCGTGGTGAAACATAAAAAAACAGAGCTTGAGTATGCAGAACAAGTTGGATTGTGTCACTATTATCATGTATGCTATGAAGGATGCCTCGCGAATTTTGAAATAGGAGAAGAAGGAGAAGAAGCATCAACACTCTATCCGGAGGTTAAGTACACTGCCGCGGAACAATACATGAAGCGTTATTTATAACTCTAACTAATAAACACGAAATATGTAAATATGTAAATGTGTCTTTTAATTCTCAACTTCGGCTTTGTAATATACTTAATTGATTATTCTCTAATAATTGTATATATAAAAGTTGCATCTACAACCATTGTTTGAACATTTGTGTATTTTATCAGAAATGTACCACGATTAGAAAACGTCCAAAGTACTCAATTATAATATTCAGATGTAGTGCCTTGACTTTTTTGGAGGATCGATGTGACAACATTTTTGAAGAGTTGCTGCAACACTAAACACTAGTTTTTACAAATGTGTGTTGCGCATTAATACCTCGCTAAATCATTGTAAACTTGCTTACAAGATAAAAGAATTGGAGTAAAAACACAATTGCATACAGGAAGTTAGTGTTAGAATTTAAGACAGAAAAAAGAGATTAAAAAAATTGTTTCTCAATATAAAATAAAAGTCGTAAGTTATTAGAAAAAATGTTTCTTTTAAAAATTAAACTAAAATCGTAAGTTTCAAAATATTGTTTTAATGTTAAAAATTGTAAGTTGAAAAAAAATAATTAAAAAATAGTAACAAAACTACCTAATTGGCTATTGCTAGTCCAATTAAGAACATCCTAGCATGTATAAAACATATATATAACATGTATATGTATCTGATACGTATGTAACTGATATGAGTGGGTAATCACTGAGTGTATGGATGTTCACGGGTCAGCTTTGGACAGTGGTTGGTTAACACTAAAACCATATCAATTTAATCGATTTTTAAATTATCAAAATCAAACCAAATCAAATATAATATACATTTTTCAGTTTGGTCTTTGTCGATTTTGATTCGATTATATGGTTATTAAGCATATACAAAAATTAAAAACTATTCATCCAAAAGAGGGGGAAAAGACAACAATCATTCAAAACAAAAAATTATTAAAATGACTAACATTATAGAACTTTTGATCATTGAATTTGCTATAAATAAAGCTTCAATTACAATCACCATTTTGCCTAGAAGGAAAAAAGTGATATTCGTAGTGCCACCAAAAGCTGTGATAGACACATATATAAATTAAACCAATAAGATAAATGTCCTCGTCTTCAATTTGACCTTTTTTTCTTGCATAAATAAATTGTAATAAAATTGTTGAAAACAGGCATCTAAAATTGTTTATACAAGTAAACATTTGAGAATCATTTAGTACCCTTAATTAAACTTTTCTGAGAAAAAAGAAATTTGTAGTTTAACTTGCTCTTTAGTTCACTTTTACCAATTAAAAATCCATGTATGGAAAAATACTTTTTCAAAAGACTCTTAATCAAAACTCAGTAATTAGGGTTTCATCTGGGAATATAAACATGAATAACAACTCAAAGATCACATGTATAATATAGCGCAACTCATAATCAAGAATTTAGAATTCAAAATCAATAACTTAGTGTAGACATTGAAATTTTGTGGGACTCTACAAGATGCGTTCGATTCGAGTTGGGACTCTACAAATTGTGTTCAACTCAAGTTAGGATTCTTGGAGGCTAGTCAACCCTAAACCCTAGTTTATGTCTATATAAAGGGTACTAAATTCCCTTAAAAGACATCTCGAAAATTCGGAAATTCCATAAAGAGATCAAGATCTCGAATACTCCGCAAATTGATGGATTATTCATATAGAGAGGTCAAATCTAAATCATCCTAGTTCGAAAAATACGCCACTAACGGTCCTCGAATCATGGATAAATCTTAGGAGAATAGAATCAAGGGATCAACAGAATTGTACGCGCAATCTATCTTGATCAGTAAAATCATGTTTTTTCATATTTTATTTGTGATTGCAATTTATTTTCTGTCACTTTAAAATTTGTTGCAAACACTTAGCTCATATCAAGAATTTAGAACTCAGAATCAATAACTTAACTCATATCAAGAATTCTTGAAACTAAGGATATAACCTTAGATTAAACTTTTACAAACTGAATTGAGATGTAGGGCGTTAGGACGAACTCAGTCCATCACTATGAATAGCCTTATATACGTGGAAGAACAAAGTTCTTGAAAAAGTTTGAAGAACTTGATTGGAAGCCTTGAAACCTTAGCTAACTTTAGTCTTCTGTGTGGTTTTCTTTGAGTTAGGGGAATTGAGAGCATAAAATAAAAGAAATTTGAGTACTTGGTAGAATATATTCCCTTAATTGAAGTTAAAACGTCATGACTTGGGACAAGAAAAAGTGTTAATGCACAAATGAAACCCGACTTAAAAAGCTGTCAAAAATTTTCCACGGGACTATCTATGATTCGTGGTTTGATCTACATACCGTGCATCCTATCTGTGTAATTCATATTGAAATTTTAAAGCTGAAAGTTCATTATGATACGGGTTCAAACTACGGCTTGCAGAGGTTCCTTCTGTAGGAATCAGACCTCAAAATTTGACCGCCGATACTTTTTCCACGAGTCAATAGTACAGACCTTAGCTCTTTCTACGACTCATAGAGGGGATTCGTACGTCACTGACTCAGAAAACTATGTTGTGGTAGTCTCTGGTAAAACAGTCAAAAAATTTTACTCCAAATTCGAAATGAGGCAAATTTGATAGCGCTGGAAAGGGAATTCATAGACATTTAATTTGATAGGTCATTGACCATCTAATTAACTATGTGCTGAGAGATATATGATCGCTTGAAGTTGACTTAAGTAGAATCTTATATAAAACTTAATTGATAAGTAGCTTACAACTCAACGTTGTGTTAGGGGGTTCTTGTGACCTTAATTCATATCTAAATTCATTTTCACACTAAAGAATTGACGTTAACACCTAAGAACAATTTAAGAATCACTCATACAATCTTATACACAAATAAAGAATGGTTCAGATCTTAAGTTAGAATTGTTTGTGGTGTTACAAGAATAGAAACTTCTTAATTAATAACTTATTTAAACTATGAAAAAAGGGTTAAAAGTTCCTTTGAACTATGCAAAGTTAAACATTTCACCTATTTTGGTTTTAAAATGAGGGTCTCTTTATTCAATTTCACATGATTTAAGGATATTTTTAATCCTTTTTCGTTTAAACTATTTTGTTTATAAAAAAAAAAACAAAGATTACTCCCATAAATGAATAAATAGAATATATAGTTTTATTGTTAAAAATCGTAGGTGAAAATAATGTAAGTTTCTAAAAATTGCTTTACTATAGAATATCCCAACTTTCTAAATATTGTTGCCATATTGTTGAAAATTGCAAGTCAAAAAAATATAAAAAAAATTATAAGTTTCTAAATATTGTTTTATTGTCAAATATGGTAAGTTTGAAAATATTTTATTTTCCTAATTTGTTACGAGTTGGGTTTCTAAGTATTGTTTTAATGTTGAAAATTGTAAGTTGAAAAAAAAACTGTAAGTTTCTAAATATTATTTTATTGTTGCAAAAAACTGTTAAGTTACTAAATATAGTTTTCCCAGCCTTGCAAGGGGACTGAAGCTAATTATAAATATGGGATTCCTAAATTGGGTTCAACTTTATACTTTTTGTTTCTAAACAGTCACAACTCATAAATTTACTAAAATTCATTCAAGATTGATGGAGTTTGAAGAAGAAGGGTTTCGATTTCGTCCTGAGAATTCAGAGTTACTTACCTATCTTCTCAGGTTTATCGCTGAAAAAGATTTGCATGACGATGGTTTTATTATCGAGTGTGATGTTTACAAACAAGAACCTTGGCTAACTTATAGCTATGGGCGTCACTGTGGAGGAGGAGATGAGGGCGACACTAGTATTTTTCGATACTTCATTTCCCCGAGACATAAGAAGAATAAAAGTGATAAGAGATTTTGCAGAGTTGTTGGTAAAAATCTTGGGACTTGGAAGCAAATGTGAAGTCAAATATCACTATGCCTAAAATATATGATACTTTGGCTGAATATATGGGTGTCGATGTATTGATGAATCCGAACAATGAGCTGCTGATCCATCATTTTGATTTTTCTAAACGAGCAATAGTAGAATCTAATCAACATCAGGTGCAGATCACTCAAGACGTTGCTGGTGAAGAGAATGGTCTGTTGGGGAAAACATTTTCCCAAATTCAAGAATTTGTGATGCCAAAAAATAATGTGCCCGAAATGTTCGATACATTTTTGGAGATAAACCAGACACCGCAAGAAGAATCTGAGACACATTGTGAAACAGAAGAATCCAGCTTTGTTGCAGACCTTACAGAAGCCTTGTTAGATCATGAGCCTTTGAAGGATAGATGGGATGCAATTAGGGCGAGTAAGAGTACATTATTGTTGGACCAACAATCTTGGCAGTCTAACGCGCATTTACAAGATATGCTGCTCTGAAGAATTGGACAGTTTCAGCTAATTTGTGGACAACACTAAGTGCTTCTATTTGTTCAATTTCTTATTTTGACAAAGAAATTGTTATTATAAGCTTTTATTCACTTGTTACAAAAGTTGATACAGTTCTCCCTAAATGAAAATGATTGTTCTGCCTAAAACCAAATCTACATTCATTCAAACATATAGCTATTACTAGCTGATCGACTTATCTAGGTTTTCTTTAAATTTATATGTCCAATTTTATGTGATTGAAACGAGGAAATCAATGTCCAAATTTATGGCGTTACTCTTCCCTCTATTATTGCCGTCAAATCTTACAACTACATTGCTTTTCAATCGTTGAAAGAAATAGAGGAATTTCTCGGTATGTTCAAACACTCTATTTGCATTATTCGCTGTTTTGGAGTTAATCTCTCCTTCGAAAATGAAGTCGACCTTTACAACTTATGGTTGGAGTATGCATCATGAGGAAGCCTTGTGAATCATCTTTGGAGCTTTAATTCACTGCCGGAGTTTGAAGTTAAGAATCACATAAAGGATGTTCTTTTAGGCCTCTGTTGCATTCACAACAATGGAATTATACTGCGACATCAACCCTGACAATATTTGACGAAACTGCCAAGATTGCTGATTTTGGGTTCTCCATGACTTTTGAACAGGGCATGAATTGGTGTGTAACTGTGACAATAGATAGATCCATAAATAAAAATTGATTTGTAAAAAGGTATATCTGCGTTTGATCCCTCTTTAGAATTAGTTTTTGGGTATGTAGGCAGCGTCTGACGAAGATGATCTAACGTGCAGCCCCTTATTAGTTTAATAAAAAAGAAAATTTGTATAGTTGATCAACATTCTTTATAAAGAAAGGGAAAATATTATCTCTGTTTGTAATGGATCCAGGTAGAGTCACATTTGATGATGAAATGGTGGCGCTTCGAAAAAAGCCATTGAAGAATCTGCCATCCAAATTGCTCAGACTCTTCACTTTTGCTGTCGCATCCGTGTCAACACGACAGGGGTGTGGTGTGGGTGTGCGATCCGTGTTCAATTTGGTCAACCAATTTTGGGTTTTTTGACCAAAATTGATGGGGAAAGTTTGGACAGTTTTAATGATTTCAATACAAAAATCATGTTTTTTTTGAAAAAAAATTAAAACTATTTATGAAGGAATTAAGAAGTTAAGTTTCATAGAAAATTAAAAACTATTTATGAAGGAATTAAGAAGTTTGGGTTCATCAAGTTGACTGAAAATGGATGATAAATTTGTTACTAGGAGTAACTACAATTAGAGAGTTGTGAGCGGTAGTATCAAATTTGATTTACGATATAATCTCAAAAAATTAGTCTTAATTTTTTTTTATGTTTACAATTCTCTCTTTTTGTTTCTTATATTTTCACACTAAAATGAAATAAGAACAAGAACCTCAAATAATGATAAGCAAATAGAATTTTAGGGAGATATTCAAATATTAAATTACTCGTTGAATAAAAAAAGTGAAAAAATAATTCACATGTGAGAAGAATAAAATACCCGTGAAATTAAAAAAAAAAAAAAACTTCACTAGAAGGATCTAACATGCCTATACATAGATTTTTTTAATAAAAAATAAATTAAAATTTTATATAGGAAAATGAAATTGAATTAAGTTAATCCCTAATGGAATAAGAATAGTGTAGAAGGAAAAAAATAGGAAACAAATTAAATTTGAAATTTGGTAAGTGAAATATAGATATAATCGTTTTCCTTAATCTTTTTAAGAAACTGTAAGAATCCATTTAGGTGTAGGAAAGGGAATAGGATAACATATAAATTACTCTATAATGTATTCTTATAATAATATACTACTTACAAACATACTTCATATTCAATTCTTAATTTTCAATTTTCAATGGCGGGGTTATTGTGGAAGAGGGGCACAACTCTAGGTCAAGGTGGATTCGGTGTTGTCTCGTTAGCTTCTACCTCCAACGCACTATTTCGTGGTGTTACTCTTCCCTCTCTCATCGCTCTCAAATCATGCAATTACACTGCTTCTCAATCGTTGAAAGAAGAAGTCGAAATCCTCCGAATGTTCAAACATTCCCCTTACATTGTTCACTGTTTCGCAGCTAATGTCTCTTTTGAAGATAACGTCAATCTTTACAACTTATTACTCGAGTATGCTTTCGGAGGAAGCCTTGCTGATCGTCTTCAGAACTGCAATTCAATGTCGGAGTTTGAAGTCAAGAAACACACGAAGAATGTTCTTTTAGGGCTCAGTTGTATACACAGTAAAGAAATCGTTCACTGTGACATCAAACCTGGAAATATTCTCCTTGTAGGCGAGGACAAAACTGCCAAGATTGCTGATTTCGGGCTCTCCATGACCTTTGAACAGGGCATGAATCAAAAACAGGGAGTTATCAGGGGAACAAAAAGGTATATGGCACCTGAATCCGTGATTAACACTGAGTATACCCCAAAAGTTGATATTTGGGCTCTTGGATGTACTGTCTATGAGATGATTACGGGGACACCGCTATGGGAAGACGCAGATGGTGATGATGTGTTAAACAAAATCGAGTTTGAGGAACCAAAGTTTCAGAATTCAAAGTTGTCAAATGAGGCTAGAAATTTTCTGGGAAAATGTCTTGTGAAGAATCCGAGCACGCGTTGGACTGCAGACATACTCTTGAACCATACTTTTCTGCAGACTTTATCCAAAGTAGCCAATACAGCAAAGACACGGAAGACGAAAATTGATTCAATGTTCTTTCTACACCAACCAATCCAGAAGATAACATTCAAGATCGGCCATCATAAATTCTCGAGGCAATTGCTGGATCCAAAGCCCCTTCTAGAAAAACCAATCAAGAAGATAACAATCAAGACCGGCAATCATAAATTCGTGAGGTACTTGACAGATCTGAAGGAAGTAGAGAATGAAACTTGTGGAAGCGTACCGAGTACTGACAATAGATAGATACATAATAAAAATTGATTTGTATATAGAGAAGTATGTATGGGTTTGATCCCTATTTAGGATTTGTTTTGGGGTATGTAGGCAACGTGTGACGAAGATGATCTCACGTGCAGCCCCTTATCAGTTTTAAGAAAAAAAAGTTGTATAGTTGATCAAAATTCTTTATAAAGAAAGGCGAGTTGTTATATATGTGTTGCAACGTTGAGCTTCTTATTATGATTGAATTGATAGGTTAGAGTTCTATGGTTTTCTTATTATTATGACTCATCAATTCAAGTTCATATCTGATTTCTAAAATTTCTAATAAGTTCAAGAACATAATTCAATTAACCCAAATTTTAACTATCAATGTTAAACTAATCTAACTTCTAACTTCTAACTTCTAACTTCTAACTTCTAACTTCTAACTTAATTATTTGTTAGTTCTAACTTCTAATACTTAGTTTACAATTATATTTAAAATTCCACAATTTGAAAGAAAACTAATACTAAAATCTAAAATTCTCAATTCCCCCCTAACTAACAATAATCAAATGTACAATTTACAATTCAATAACTCAATTCAACAAACTAAAACAATATAAAAACTAAGAAATCACATATAATTACTAGAATTCAAAAAAAAATAATTAAAACTAAACCCTAACCTTATAACAATGAAGGAGGGGCAGTTGGGGTTTGCCGGCGACGGGGTGGCAGCTGGGGTTTGTCGGCGACGGGGCAACAATGATGACGGCGACAATCGATGGTCCAACGACGAGGCGAGAAGGGAGGAAAGAGAACAGGAAATTTGGGGGAAAACCCGTCACTGCTTCAACAGAATTAAATAAAAAGCGACGGAAGCGTCTCTTTGTCCGTCACTTTTTAAAAATGTTTGATCTACATTTTGACCAAAAAGCAACGGACTAAACAACATTGTCCGTAAATTATTTAAAGTGTTGATCATATATTTTTTACCTATAAGCGACGGACTTAAAGATGTCGTTCGCCACTATGATAAAAAATAATTAATAAAATAAAATATATTAAATAAAGCGACGGACAACGTGGTTAACTTTTTAATTTATATTTAATTATTTTTCATAGAAGTGGTGGACGACATCGTTATGTATATTAAATAAATGATTATATATATATATATATATATATATATATATATATATATATATATATATATATATATATATATATATATATTTGGCGCAAAATTTCGTAAAAAAAATCTACGGACTAAGAGATGCCGTTCGTTGCTTTTTGTAACACAATTTTATAAATAATTATTTTTATTATAAAGTGACAGACAGCGTGACAAATGGCATCGCGTTTTGGAGTGACGCCATCCATCGCTTTTCTATCCGTCGTTTTTTCGCTGTTTTTTAGCAGTGAGGCCTAATTTCCTTTTACAACAATCATGGTAATATTCTCCTGTAGGCACCAAAACAGTCAAGATTGTTGATTTTGGGCTCTCCGTGACTCTGGAATAGGGCACAAACAATAAGCAGGAAGTCCTTATCAGGGGAACAAAAAGGTATATGACACCTAAATCTGTGAGGGAAACATAAGTTGTAAACAATTTTTAAAACATATTTTTGCTTCTCTATTTGAGAATCCCCTCCAGGCATCATGAGAGGTAATTAGTTATTTCAACAAACTATTATGAAGATACATACACAAATGTCAACAAAGCATATTCTTACACTATAAAGTGATTGCATTCAAAATAGAAAGACAGTTCTCATTCATAAAAACAAATATCAACATTAATTCACTGTAAAAGCAGAAAGGGAAACTCATTTATCAAGATTTGTAATGATTTTATATGGTTAATTATGATAATGAACAACTCGAATATTGCAATGGCCACAAATTCCCTTGTTATTGTTTTTGCCATCTTATACTAATTTGGTAGTTGTCGAGACAACAAGTTCAACATTCCTTCATTTTCTTCATCTATCATGGCTTCCCCCTTCAGCACATTTGTTTGTATCCTGTCTTTTGCGGTAAAATAATCCCCAAAGAAAGTGCTTGTTGTTCCATCCTACAAAAACATCCACAAGTAAGATGCATTCAAAGAGAATAAGAAAATGAGAAAAGAACATAGAGATTTTAAAATGTACTTTGAGAATCGTTGCACAAGGTTGTGGATGCAATTATAATAAGCTCAACATCATTGATAAGAGTTCTCATCATCAAATCCTTGTTGCGCATGAACTCCACCAAATCGATATATCCCTCGAACCTACATATAATGGGATATGCAAATCAATTTCAAGTATTGAAAAACAATCCTGAGCAAGGGAGCTTTGCGACCCTTATCCCTTTTAATATAGATATATAGGGTAAATCTGACCTTTTTTTCTCACTTTCGAAGAAATATAGTCCAATGTCTTCTTTACTCGGACAATGATTGTCGAATAAACTTGACCAAATATCTCCACGTGGAACTAGTTCAAGTTTAAGAGTGTGGGGCAATAGCCCTGACAACTCATACACTTTACGACTAACTCTGCAAGGAGGATGAGCCTGGAATATCACAGGTGCAAATTCTAGAGCACCTAAGATGTCAAAGCTTCCCCTAAAATGCAATAAAAAAAAGACTAATTATTTTAGGGAAGCGAAGTTGAATGGTGCAAATTCTTCAAGTAAAAAAAAGATCTTCAATATATATATATATATATATATATATATATATATATATATATATATATATATATATATCAAATGAGAACTTCTCTGCTTTTTGACGCATAACAAAAGCATATTCGAGTTTCAAACACACAAAAAGATCCAAGAAGCAATTTTTTAGACATAAAAACATACAGAGAAAGTTTCATATAAAGCTAAATTGTGTTTTTCACTCTAAATTTCATTAAATTAGAAAACAAACAATGTGTGGTTCACATATAACCTACTCGACTACAATTTCTTATTCACATACCTGAAAACATGAGATGATCCATATTCCATAATACAATGATATAGAGTGGAAGCAACTTCAAAGTCCTCAAGGAATTTATAAATAATAGGTATCAAGTTCACTACCATCTCATTGAACATTATATATTCAGAGTATCATGCATCATGTCATGACTGGCAACTATGTATGAGCAGAACTCATTTCCATAGTTAGACATATATTCTACAGTGCCCTATTCAATATTTTCGTGATATTAATGGCATCCTTAGGTAACCATTAATTCAATGGGCAACTAGCAAAGATGGGTCATCCAACAACATGCAAAAACATAGATGAGCTGAATTCAAACATTTTTGGAGCTCAATGTACCCTGTAACCTATGCTAGTAAGTAATGTGCATTCATGAAGGGTACTTACTTCCAAGAAGGAACTAAAGCAGGATCACAAGGGTGTGTCATAGGTGAATTCATGACGCGACTCTCGTTCACAACATCACGAGTCCTATGCTCAAGAATGGTAGAGGCACCCAGACCTAAAATATAGGCTACATCAAATTGAATAGAATTATAGAAGTAAATTAATTTTGCTATGAAAGCTTTACAAATATTGACAATGTAACGAAAATCATTTTGAAAGATAATATCAACATCATTGGATTTTTTAATTAGAGTATATGATAGAAAATGAAATTTCTAATAAAAACAGGTATAAGAAGTGGACAAATCAAACCAAGTAAATGAATGCAAAATATAGTGGTGAATACTTAACCTTTAGGCTTGCTAAATTTTCGGGATTTGGTTGATACAACTCTTGAGGAGACAGTATTTGTCGCTGTAGATCCATATTTCTTAATACGTGATGGCAAACCAAGTGCTTCTTCAACCGGTAGATATCTTGTTTTTCCGGTACGTACCTCTTTTTCCCAGTTAATATGTTGCCTCCGAGGAAACTTACTATGTTCCTTTGATTGCACAATACTCTGACAAGTCTTTGTAGAGGCATGTGACTTGGATCCCTTAAAAAGCTCATTTTTTAGTCCATGCGGTGAAAGCATTATCCCCTTGCGAATATTACATTTTTCGCAACGCCAATCCACTGGTGCATCTTCCCAATATCCCACAACACAATATCTGAAAGGAAGAGAAAAAAAAAAAAAATGTAGAACAAGAAGATGACTATGATGCATAAAAGATGCACACAATATTTAAAAGAATTAAATGTCACAACATGCTAATGAAATAATATTATATGCTAATATTTGCATTAGAAATAGTTTTCCCGTATGCCTTGTAGCAGGAACTGACAACCTACTTGTAAACGCTACTACTAATCAGATGCTTATAGCAGGAGCTAGAAACCTGCAACCTAAGACTACTTAAGCCTTTATAAATAAATTACCTTTTGACACCTAAGCAAAAAATATAAATGTATCATTTAGCTGGAACCCAATATTCAATACTATAAGCATTCAACAGTTATGAAAAAATGCCAGAAAGATTAGACAACTCGAAGAAGTCCTTACTCTCTCTAAGAGGTAATATAACTTCAATTTAGTCTTTTAATTCTATTCCACTTTTTGTTACCAAAAAAAGGGAAACTAGCAATTTTCTTCGAGAGAAATAGCTCTTTATGTGAAGAGGTCAGTTTTTCCCTTAGAAATGACAAGTTAACCAAAACAGAAGGAGTTTAGGACTAGGACAATGTTAAAAGCTTTGAAATAACACACACGCACAAGGTGATAAAGCAAGTATGAATCAGAGAGTCATAACTTTCAGCTATTAAAGAGAGAGAACTTACTGGTGCACATCAACATTCTTACATTCATAGCAGGTAATAATTGCTTTTTGAATACCCAAATCACCGCAAACTTCACAAATTTTTTTCTGCAAATTCATGAGAAAAGACAAGAAATTCAAAATCAACATTAACGTATGAATAAAATGAAGAATGAGGAAACAAAATGTCATCAGTTATATAAAGGTGAATCATAATAAGCAAAATCATGTTTTCATCCCTTTTTTCATTAGCTCACATGCTTATATATGTAATGAATCCGCTTTTGCAACGGAAACATATTCAATAAATTCCAAGTATTATCCTCGACATCTTCTTTTGGACAGAAAGTAGAATTTTTTTAGAGCAACAAACACAACATGTTGTAGTTAAAGCATATATAAATTGTGATGCACAAAATAAATCTCTCCAGAATTTTTGTCCATCAAAAGCAATATAATGATATAAGCTTTCTCTTTGCAGAAAAACAAAAAAGAAAAAAGCACATATGTAGTGCAATATGCATTGATGTTAAACTATTTTCAACCTGAAATTTTAACAAATCAGTAAGGTGACTTTGGAGTAAAGCAAACATCCTTAGTAATGAAAGAGCAACACAATATGCTAATACAGGACAAGTATAGAGTAAAAAAATAAGGACTTAGGGACAATTGAACTGCACACAAAATAATTAGGAAAAGAATACCTAAACAATAATGCATTGATTACCATTGCCTAATGGAGATAAAATTGAAGTTATTAATAGTTATGAGACGGTGATATATATATGTCTGTTAATGATATAAAAAAAATTATTATTATGAATAAAACTTGTACAAAATTCATCCTTTTTGTAAAAGGAAACCATACTAGACAAATTTACTTTAGAGTTGAGAACTTTGGAAGTTAATATTGCCTATTCTAAGTATGTTGAATAAGTTGGTGCTAGTACAACTTAAATTATTCATATTGAATTCACCTCATCACGAAAGTACTATTTCACATGTATTTACTTCTCTTTTGTTAAGTACCACATTTCTTTTGTGATGCATGTATGGACTCTCAGGGTGGCACAAATCCTCGCTAGTCACATTGCTCATTCCATTGGGTTGTGGTGAACCCTATTTGTTATTGAGACACTTTTGCTTATGAAGTAACATTTTCTATGTTTTTGGTATAGTTAGGTACTTGTATCATGTGTGATTTAGAATTTCCATAAATATCATACTCATGTCATGTTTTATTTTGTAAAATTCTTACTTTAGCCTCGCATGACTCTTTTATGACGGCATTGTTTTTTTATTTTAACGTTTTACTGGATAAATTACTCAATACTTTATGAGAAGCTTTGTTTTTCTCTTCTATGTACTTATCATGTTCATAAGTGGTATTAGAGAATTAGAATTTATTGTTGTTCATATGAGAGGCTATACATACATTTAAGAAGTTATTTATTTGTTCCAATTCATATTAAATTTTACATGTGTCAAATAAGTAAGTGATGAGCAAGAAATGAAAGGCTCGAGCAATGATGATATCGCTCATTGGGTAAGATATGAAGTGTTTGTTAGTAAGGAATGTGACTCAACAATGAAGTTGAAAGTGTAATGAGGGGCTTGTTGTCAAGGTGGAGGTATATATTGGCTCAGTCCACTAGTGATATTGTACGCTTTTGGGCCTAGTCCCCATGAATTTATAATGTGTCACTATGGTGTCTATATATATATATATATATATATCCAATGAAACTTTCGATTTGTGTAGATATTTACTTATAATCTGATTTCAATATTTTAAGTGTTTAACACTCTTTTATTTGTATTTTATAATTATAGTATCTCAACCAACTTAAACAAGCTAAGTATCGAGTTTTATCCATCCTTTTAAAAGATATTCAATAGAGCACTAATCTAAATTATTTTATACACATATTTAAGCATTTTAATTAGCTAATACTCTATCAATTTGAACAATAACGATATTTTGCAATAAATTCAATTTGATGAAACGACAATTATCAAAAAAAAATAATGTAATACACAGTTTTTTCCAGATATACTTTAATTTCAACTCAAAACTAAAAAAAAAACATTTTTAAAATTCTACACAAAAGTAAAGTTTTAGTAACACTGACTCAATTATTCTACACAAAAAAATCAATTATTTTTTTAAAAAAAAATAGGGAGAAAAAAATGCTATAAAAATAAAAATAAGATTAGCAATGGAAAAATACAATCATTAGTTATTTTACCATGTTTGATTCCTTTTGCATCAGAGAATGAGTGTTCATTTGAGTTCCACGGCGGCGCACCTGCAAATAGAGAAAAAATGTCCCAAACGTCCTACTCAACACTCAATTTATAAATTTACAATTATTTTCTACTTACATTACCTGTTACATGTGAATTTAAAATATTTAGATATAATTATTTTACCAGATTTTCTAAACTAATCAATGTTTAGTGGACTATCAGATTTTGAAAACAATTTGGTCAACGAAGAGTTAATGCTGAAATTAAGACATAGAAGAAAAATGTAATTGTTTTTCTTTATTTGTTAAAAGTGAAAAAATAAAATAAAAATTGATTTTTGAAATATTAAACAAATATAAATAAAGTGAAAACATAATAAACTTGGGACAATATCGCAGTGGGTCTCAAAAAATAAAATAAAAGATGACTCATATTTTGACATTTTAGCTCTGAATATGAGGAGTTTATGTGTTCTATATGTTAGTATATAATTGTTGATATATATGATTAATAAGTCAAAACCAAAAACTTATTTGTTTGGTATTAAGGAAAATATACTTCAACACAAATATTTTATTAAAATCGCATACGCGTGATTGCTCATATCAATGATTTCATGAAATGGTCCTCAAATATCTGTAAGAATTATTATTAATTATTTCTTACTTATGGTCCAAGTATACTTATAACTCTAGTAATACTATAAATAATAGGTAACCCAAGTCAATTGTATTTATATTAGAGATTCTTTTACTAATTTAGTTTAATTAATTATATTTTGAAACTTAAAATTTTATTATAGTTATTTAATGATAATAATATTTTTTTAAATTATTTTTAGTTAAAATAAATAAGTAAAAAGAAAGATTATTTTCATTATATAAACCAAGGGAGTAATTAAATTTGTTTCAAATTAGATTTAGAGAAGAAAAAAAATGAGAAAAAGGAGGAAAGAGAAAAGTCACAAAGAGAAATTAAAATGTCCTCATACAATTAACTAATACTAATTGTGCCTCACATGTAATAAAATTTTAGCAATATAGTGAAGAAATTCAAGAGTATTGTACTTCCTGGAACTTTTTGCTATAAAGTACTAATACCATTTTTCATTTATTGTAAAAAAAAAATCTTTATATTTCATGTCTTTTTAACTTGTACTTTTAGGACCCATTTAAACATAAAAAATTAGTTATTTATTTATAAAATAATTTTTATTTTATTTGAAAATAGATTTTACCATGAAAATTAGAAACACAACCTTTTCTTTTTGAAGGTATATTCTAAATTTGGAAATATGTTGTTCACCTCATTATTTACTTTTTTGAAGTTTTATATAATTATAACATGAACATTATTTCGAATAATTTTTTTCGAAAATAAAACATAACTCTATTTTCAACTCTAACTCCATATATTTCATGAAATACAATAAAAATATACATGAATTTATAGTCAAATGCCTTATAATAATGATCATAACCATGCTTTCTATGTCGGTAACGTCAAAATATTTAATGTGTAATACAATAATAAGTGTTTCATAATATTCATTTGGGATTCATTTTACTAATTTAGTTTTATTAATCATATTTTGAAATTTGAAATTTTATCATTAACATCTTGTATTAATAATAATAATTTATTTTTTAAAAAAAAATGTTAAAATAAATAAGTAAAAAGATAAATTATTTTCATTATATAAACCGAAAAAGTAATTAAATTTGTTTCAAATTAGATTTAGAGAAATCAAAAAAGAGAAAAAAAGGAGGACAGAGAAAAGTAACAAAGAGAAACAAAGGTCAACCAGGAAAATAAATGTTCACTTATGTAGTATCTGCTAATTGCTTTGTTTTTATAAGAATATTGATAATAAAGTCATGTTCTTTTTTGAAATTTTTCTCTCATCAAATGCCTGAAAAAATTATTTTATTTGATCATAGTTTACTTAACATTATTGCATGTTTGGTTAAGTTTTTAAAAACTAAAAACTATTTATGATGTCTCTGCCTTGTTTATGAAGGAATTAAGAAGTTTGAGTTCATCAAGTTTACTGGAAATGCATAATAAATTTTGTTACTAGGAACAACTACAATTAGAGAGTTGTGCGCAGTAGATTTACCCATTTACATTTCTTTTTTTTTATTTCTTATATCTTCACACTAAATTAAATAAGAATTAAGAACCTCAAATAACGATAAGTAAATAATTTTGAAGGCAACTATTCAAAACTCAAATTATTGAGAGTGAAAAAATTATTCATGTATGAGAAGAATAATAAATACCATGAACTAAAAAAAATGAACTTCACTAGAAGGATCTACGATACCTCTGCATTGAACTTTTTTAATCATTAAAAAAAAAGATTAAAATTATTTCTTAAATAGAATTTTAAATTAATTGTCTCTATACTAATATTATAAAAAGAGTGCAATGACATATAAAAGTTTTGTACCTAAGATAAAATAAAATATACTAAGGTGGCAAGCGAAAGAGTAATCTGTTTGGTTCTTTAAACAAACTTCATCATTAGTTCCATATTAATTATCACATATTTAACGTTGTTGTGTGCTATTAAATATAGCACAACCTACGCACAATTTTTTCAAAAAGTATATGAAGAAGCCCATAGAAAGGAACAAAAGAAAAGATTAATTTTCAATCATCTTTGTTGAAATTTTTAATAGAGTTTAAAAAAGTAACCAAAATAGCAAAAATAAACTACAATAGTTACATGAATCACTATGACTTCAAGTACGCTCAACAACAATGTTTCAGTAGGTCGATGTATCTTATATTGATAATAATATCGATTGAATAAACTTATCATTCATCAATTTGAGCTTGTATTTTATCTTCAATTTTTGTGCAAACTAATTATCATGTGTTTAATATAATATTTTTAAAGTATTTGTACTCATTGGCATGGGGATACACATGTTGCAAGTGCAACACACGTGTTTGAATATATTTATATATACTGTTACAATGACTCCATGCAACTTAGCAGGGGACACACGTACAATATACATGTCCAAAATTAATAGCAATTAAAAATGTACGAGACTTGCACTAGAAGGTTAAAAAAAAAGGAAAAATAATTGATCCAAATTGATGGAATCATTTAATTTTGCTGGTGGTGAGAGGATTTTCAATCGTTTAAGAAACTGTCAAAATCCATTTTGGTATAAGAAAGGGAATGGAAAAGAAAGGTGTAATCGATAGAGAAGACTTTTGAATTTTGATTGAATATGAGAGAAGATGTCGACAAAAAATTAAAAAATTATGTATTTATTTTGTATTTATTTTTCTCTTTTATGTTTTTTTTTTTATATTTCTCTATTAATCTTCTTTAATTTAATTTTCTATTAAAAAAATTATTATCATAACATCTATTTGAGATTGTTGCATTTTGTACTCATTACATGCATATTTTTATTGAATTTTAATAATTGTCTTAATGAATTTATAAAATGTTGCATGGCACAGGTGCAACGTCCGTGTCCAGAAATTAATATATTAAACCAAGGAAACTTTTGTAAAGTTGAATACTTGATGCATAATAAGAATTGCATAATTGAAGTTTGTTCTAATATTCCTTTTGGAATTCACTCAACAACAAAATTTCAGTATGTCAATGTATCTTGTATTGATAATAATATCGATTGAATAAACTTATCATTCAACCATTTGAGCTTGTATTTTTATCTTTAATTTTTGTGCAACTTATCACGAACTTATTATTATATTTTCATAAGTATTTGTACTCGTTAACATGGGGATACACATGGTGCAACACACGTGTTTGAGTATATTTATATATACCGTTACAATAACTACACGCAACTTAGCAGGGGACACACGTCTTCGGAATTGCAATTCAATGGCGGAAGTAGAAGTTAAGAAACACACGAAAAATGTACTTTAATTTTAGGGCTCAATTGTATACACAACAATGGAATCATTCACTGTGATATCAAGTCTGAAAATAATGGATAAAACTGTCAAGATTGCTTATTTCGGGCTCTCTGTGACCTTGGAACAGGGCATCAATAAAAAATAGGGAGTTATTAGGGAAACAAAAAGGTATATGACACCTGAGTTCGTGATTAACACTGAGTATACCCCAAAAGTTGATATTTGGGCTCTTGGATGTATTGTCTATGAGCTGATTACGGAGACACCGCTATTGAAAGACGCAGATGGTGATGATGTGTTGGACAAAATCGAGTTTGAGGAACCAAAGTTTCAGAATTCAAAATTGTCAAATGATTCTTAAGATTTTTTAGAATGACTGTTATACAAAATACTGCCTTGCATACAAACATACACAACATTCATATGTAAAATCACCACACGTGTCTTGGGTGCACACTTCAATCATTAGTACTTACTAGTCTCACAACGTGCAACGCCCGTTTATTCTATCTAAACTGTCATAAAATATTACTTACAAATTACTAAAGTAACGAAAAATATTTTATAATTAAACAGGAATATATGTTCATTTCTTGTCCAAAAAAAAATAAAATAGTTTGGATCTAGTCTTTTGATACCAACCTATCAGATAACAAATTAAAATCATAGCAAAGTATCTCTTCCCAAACGAAAAGAAAGATGAAAATATTACTCTTTTATAATGCTATAATTATAAAGTTGAGCTAATAGATATTATTACCTGCAAAACAAACCTAGCTCGAGCTTATTTGCTATCCCGCATGTCACTATATAGGATCGGACCTACGAAGATCAATTTATGTGGTATTTTTCATTTTTTAAGAGTCAAACAATTAATGTTTGATCGAGAATTTGTATGAAATCTTTAGTTTTTTTGCATTAAATTTTTATATAAATTGGTCTTTATAATTTTCGAGAGTCAAACAGTTTAAGTTCGATCGAGAATTTGCGTATGAAATCTTCAATTATTTTTAAAATGAAACTTATATATTTTTAATCTTATGTGATTACTATTAAAAATTGCTACGAAAAAAAAATTAAAACCGACGAAATTAAATTATTGACTCTTCATCTTCACTAATAGTACTCGAGTACACTACACCTACTAATACTATTTGAAAAGAATATGTTTTTCTTTTACTCTTTTCAAGATAAATTAATTAATTAATTTGAGTTGATGTGTGTTGTACTAGTAAACAAAACTCATAGAGCAGTCCACTAATTTGAAGTTCATATCTTAAAAAGTCATTCAATTTTAATAATTTATCTAGTAAAGTCATTAAACTTTATTTTATATTAATAAAATTACTCAACTTAGATTTTTATATCAATAAAATTACTTTAACTTAATATATTATTTAAAAAATACATCACCAACCATTTCATCTCCTGTATCACCAAATCACTATAACCTATCACAAAAACAAAACAAGATCATTGTTGAATTCGGAGAAGAAGTTACGATTCAGCTGAGTAATAGAAAGAACAAAAATAAATTGAACATTTTTTATATTTGAAAAATTAAAATTAATATTCAGGTAAAAAAAATGATTTTTTTTAGGAGAGTTCATAAATAAATCCAGATGTAAGCATCAATACTTAGTTTGGGGCTCTAAAAGATATTGCGAGGATATTGAACTTGTTTTATATACTTATTAAGGCACTGTTCAAATTTCATATTATCGGCGGTTTTCTTTTCTCAACTCTTTCGTATTGAGAATTAATTAATGTTAACATAACGGAAAATATAATTTTGCGAAATAACCGTTAAAAATTGTTACGCAAAAAAAAATCAAATTGATGGAACTGAACTATTGGTTCCTCATCTTTACTAGTAGTACTTGAGTACACCTACTAATACTATTTGAAAAGAGTTTGATTTGTCAAACACGATTTTAAGACAAACTAATTTTGAGGTAATGTGTATTTTATATTTGTAATTTCTAAACCTATTGAAAAATAAATTTAATTAAATGGAACATATAATGTTTTATTTAATGGGAAATAGAATCTTACATCAGTGACAACTGTTAAAAAAATTACGCAGAAAAAAAAAGAACCAAATATTAAATTATTGATTTTTCAGCTACACTAATAATACTTGAGTACACTACACCTACTAACACTAAACTGAAAAGAGTTGATTTTTCTTTCACTTTTTTTAAGACAAATTAATTAATTATTTTGAGGTGATGTGTGTTGTACCAGTAAAGAAAACTCATAGAATAGTCCACCAACTTAGAATTAATATCTTAAAAGGTCACTCAGCTTTGATAATTTATCTATTAAACTTATTAAAGTTTATTTTATGTCGATATATTCACTCAACTTAGATTTCTATATAAATAAAAATTACTTAATTTAATATATCAATAATAAATTTGATTGAGTGATTTTATTGATATAAAAATCAAAGTTAGAATACTTTTATTAATACAAAATAAAATTTAATGACTTTACTAGATAAATTATTAAAATTGAATGACATTTTCAAACATTACTCCACCAATTTGTTTGGAGACATTTGTAGAACAAAGCCACCTCTATGATGAGCTTGAGTCGGAGGTCTATTCCCAAAATCAACCATGTATGTAAATTGTGAGATGCATCAGAAAAGTGTTATTAATATGGACAAATTTACTACATGTTACAAAAAAGTTGTGCTAGTAACATTTTGGGAACTAATTCATGTTATTTAATGAAAAATATAATCCTACGAGATAACTGTTAAAAATTGTTATACAAAAAAATGAATCAATATCGATGGAACTGGATAATTGGTTCTTCATATTCACTATAGTCTTGAGTACAACTACTAATACTATTTGAAAAGAGTTATTTTTCAAATATTATTTTTAAGAAAATTAATTAATTAATGTAAGGTGATGTCTATTTTATATTTGTGATTTCTAAATTACCTGTTGAAAAATGAATGTAATTCAACAAAGATTTATAAATTAATTAATTAATGTTTTATTTAATGGAAATATAATTTTACGTGATAACTGTTAAAAATTATTACGCAAAAAGAAAACGAACCAAAATCGGAGGAACTAGACTATTGGCTCTTTATCTTTACTAAAAGTACTTTAGTACACTACACCTACTAACACTAGACTGAAAAGAGTTAATTTTTCTTTCACTCTTTTCAAGACAAATTAATTGATTAATTTGAGGAGATGTGTGTTTCATATTGATAATTTCTAAACCTGTTGAAAATTAAATTAAATTTAATAGAATTTTAATAAATTAATTAATTAATATTTTGTTTCATGGAAAATATAATATTATGTGACAGTTGTTTAAAATTGTTATGGAAAAACAAATCAAAATCAACAGAATTGTATTATTCACTTTTCATCTTCACTAATAGTAGTTGAGTACAGTACACCTACTAACACTATTTGAAAAGATTTGATTTTACTTTTTTGATCAGGTTGGTGTCTGCCTAGACCCCTATGGGTAACATCATCTATAAATCACTCTCATTAGTATGTACATTACTACCAACACATTGCACATTCAATGGCGAAATTATTGTGGAAGAGAGGCATTACTCTTGGAGAAGGTAGTTATGGTGTCGTCTCGTTAGCTTCTACGTCCAATGCACTATTTCGTGGTGTTACTCTTCCATCTCTCATTGCCCTCAAATCTTGCAACTTGAGTGACTCTCAATCGTTGAAAGAAGAAGTCAAAATCCTCCAAATGTTCAAACATTCTCCTTACATTGTTCACTGTTACGGAACTAAGGTCTCTTTTGAGGATAACGTCTATCTTTACAACTTATTGCTTGAGTATGCATCAGGAGGAAGCCTTGGCGATCGTCTTTGGAACTGCAATTCACTGCCCGAGTTTGAAGTTAAGAAACACACGAAGAATGTTCTTCTAGGACTTAGTTGCATTCACAACAATAGAATTATTCACTGTGACATCAAGCCTGGCAATATTCTCCTTGTGGGCAGGGACAAAAATGCCAAGATAGCTGATTTCGGGCTCTCCGTGACCTTGGAACAGGGCATGAACCTAAAACAAGGAGTTATCAATGGAACAGAAAGGTATATAGCACCTGAATCCGTGATTAACACTGAGTATACCCCACAAGTTGATATTTGGGCTCTTGGCTGTACTGTCTATGAGCTGATCACGGGGACACCGCTGTGGGGAAACGCAAACGATGATGATGTGTTGCACAAAATCAAGTCTGAGGAACCAAAGATTCAAAATTCAAAGTTGTCAAATGAGGCTCAAGATTTTCTGGAAAAATGTCTTGTGAAGAATCCCAACTCGCGTTGAACTGCCGACATGCTCTTGAACCATCCTTTTCTGTTGTATTCATCCAAAGCAGCCAACACTGCAAAGACAAGGAAGACGAAAAGTGATTCATTGTCCCTTCTGCACAAACCAATCCAGAAGATAACATTCAAGATCGGCAATCATAAATTCGTGAGGCAATTGCCCGATCCATAATTTTAAGAAGTACATATGGGCTTGATCCCTCTTAAGGGTTTGTTTTTGGGTATGTAGGCAGTGTGTGACAAAGATGATCTCACGTGCAGCCCCTTATTAGTTTAATCAAAAGAAAAGTTGTATAGTTGATCAAGAAAGGCGATTTTGTATATCCTGCAAAGTTATAAGTTTGTTATTATGATTGATCTATGTTTTCTTTATTAATATGACTCATCTGTTGTGTTTTTCCCTCTCGTTTGTCAAACAATGTTTTACCTGTCAAGTACTATTGGTTTGGGTAGTGTTATCTTGACTCGTGAGGATTTTATTGTCATGCTCGAGCTCGAGCTCGAGCTTGAAGCTTCTCTTGTGTGCTCTTTTGTCGAAAGAAAATGGAAAATGATTGCCATAGACATGCATGTGTTGTTAGATTTCATACGAAAAGTGCAGCCCATAGTTAGAAACTAACTCATAATTGGAAAGACTTTTATATACAAAATACTGTCTGCATACAAATATACACAACATTCATATGTAAGACCACCACACTTCTTGGGTGCACACTTTAATCTTTTGTACTAATCAATATTGCAGATCTAGACCATCAAAAGAAACCTATTCTAAGTTAAAACACATTAATCCGTAGCAAAGAGAGACAAACTCGAGCTTATTTGCTCGATTCCTTGCAGCCAGCTACCCAGCTTGTCACTATATAGGACCTAAAAAGACATTATATAGACTCTCAAATTCATCTGCAAAAATAACTTATACACCCTCGTAAATCTTTCCCCATAATGAAAATCTACTTAGGTGATCAAGACGAGGAATGGTGCTTCGTGAGCTTTGCAAGGACACCAACAGCCAAAGAATTTGTATATGTTGTTGGCTCAGTCATGGATGAACTTGAACGACGATCTTCAAAGTTATCATTTTTATCAGGACCACCAACAATGGCACCTGTTAGCTCATTAGCATTGGGTTTTTCAGTGTTGTACCAATTAACAAAACTCATCGGGCAGTCCACCAATTTGTTTGGAGACATTTGTGGAACAGAGGAACCTCTATGATGAGCTTGAGTTGGAGGTTTGTTCCCAAAACCAACCATGTATGATTTTCCTCTCGGGTTTTTCCCGAGTAGATAGTCCATCTGCAATTTTTGATTGAAACAGCTAAGTAAATTGTTGGAAAAGTGCTACTAATAAGAACAAATTCACTACCTGTTGCTTCGCAAAGGTCATGAGATCAGCAGAATTGAACTTTTTATCACCACAGCTGACCGTTTGCTTGTATTTTGCTAGATAATCACTATAAGCACTAAACAGAAAAGCTGCACCAGTAACATACTGAGAATTGGCTCCATCTCTAAGGTGAATCAGACCCCCTGATCATACATTAGACATTGGCAGCTCATGTACTTGTTAAACCAGATAAATCGATAAAATATATGGATCGAGTTTATATGCAGAAACGAAAAAACTTACCTGGAGACATGTGAACCTGGTGATGGGGACTTTGAGGATGGTTTGAGCAAATAAAACCATCAGCTTGTTGCTTAAAGTTCGCTAAATCTTTCTCCCCTTCAAAATAGAACTGCATTATGTGGATGAAAAATTAAACATTTTTTCGACCACAAAGTGTCCCACTCCGCGTCTATTCAAAGAAAGGATTTTTAATTATTACCTTAGATAGGAGTATTTGAGCTCCAGCATATTTAAGGTCCCAGCTAAATTCAGCTACAGTTGCAGTAGTAGCCTCTTCTGTGATGAATTCCAAGTATGTTGGCCTCTTGGTTGCTCTATACAACCATGTTGCAGCCCACAACAACTCATCCTACATTTTATAACACATTTTAGTTGATTTCTAATATGTTCACTCGACTAATAGTTATTAGAAAGTCATGCACCCTTCTTGATTCCAATTTTTTTCAACAAAGAAAGTGACTTTATGAGATAATAACTATTTGCTGAACGACTATCTGAGAAATCAGACCGTAATAAAGGGATAGGTATGTTACATGAAAGCCAGAAAAGGAGCAATAGAAAGGACATTCCCCATCATAGGTTCCTTTATAGCTTTTGCCAAACTGAAAAAGCTGAGTCACAAACCAAGAAGATACATTTAGGAGTTGGCCAAGTGGAATAAAAGATGAGAAAATGAGGATGAGATCAGTACCTGTTTGGCTTTATTGAGAAGTTTACGGGAATAGGAACGATCAGTACCACGAAATACAATAGAAGCAGCAGCCATTGCTGCAGAAGTCTCAGCAGCAATCTCTGTTCCAGGATTTTTTTGGTCTATCATTAGCACAGTTCTCGGCGTTTTCATGTTCTCTGGCCTTGTCCAACATTCATGATCTTTCACTGGATCCCCAACCTTTAAAAAACAACGCAAAATATAGCTTGTGTCAGGATAGGTTATCTATATCACATTCCTTGACATGTATGAATACGGGATGCTTTGTACACTAATTTAATTACCTGGACGTAGAGGCAATTGCGCTTGACACTAGCTTTCAAGAAATAATCAGTGCCCCATTTGATAGCAGAGCGAACATTTTCCATTTCTCCAGCAGATTGGAGCTGTGAGTGATAAGCAATAGCAGCCCATGCTAAGGTTGTTACAGTGAAAGCCATTGGAAGCCCATATTTTACATTATCTCCAGCATCATAGTATCCTCCTACAAGGTCCACCTATATATATATAACCAAAAAAGATATAATGTATTACACAATTTCAGTGCAAAAATTTACATGCTTTTTGTTTTTATTACTCCCTCTGTCTCAATTCATGTGACACGCTTTCCTTTTTATTATATCTCCAAACATATTGTCACGTTTCTATATTTAGAAAAAAATAATTTTAAACCACTCAAATGTCTAAACCACACATTTCTAAAGTCTTGTTTTCTTTGTTAATCTCTATGCCCAATCCATGTCTCCCAATTCAAAATATGTTTAGGAAGTTATAGAGTCAGTAGGTTCAAAACGAGCAATCATACTATAAGTATACATTCTAACTTTAGAATTAAAAAAAAGAAAAGGTCTAGCCCTCCTCGGTATCACCTAGTAAGAGGCCGTTGATTGGAATATAACATTTCAAACTACAAACATGGAAATTGTTGACATAACTCTTTCTATTATCATGTGATACACGAACAACGCACGTGAGGGCTACATACATTAGCAGATTTTCCATCTTGAAGGGCAGAATCTCCTCTCCATGAAGGTCTATGATTAGGAGGAAGTTTCCCTGATCTTTGTGCCTCCAAAAAAATAAGGGATTTGGTAAGAGCCTCTTGATAATTAAAATCTCCATGTACACCTTCAAATATAATGAACCATGCTACAACAAAGGTTCTAAATGCCCTCAATATAGAATTAATGTTGTTGTTCATGATTTAATAAATGAATAATTAAGGATAAACAATGATGATTATGAAAATAAAGTATGTTATCATTAATTTGGATTAGTAAAAGAGAGGAAATAAAGGAACAATAGATACTACCCATTCACTATAGGAAGTTAGATAGTAATGGTGTTTGTTTAAGATTTTTTATTTTTTGGTCCTGAGGTCTAGGCTTTATGAAATTAGAATGGGGGGAAAATAATACTAAGTTAGTTATGGACGTTTGGTGTAGAATTTGAATTATGTACACATTATCCTTTTTTTAATTAGGGGTAATTAGAAAACAATACCCTCTTTGACCAAGAATATGGAAAACCCCTATCCAGAATTTATAAAATATTATATCCCTTGTTTGGAAGGAAACTTAGAAGATTACAACAATGCAACATAGGGGGGCTAGTTTACTTTTATTAGTGGTGGGGCAAGTGAAGGATGCAAAAGATACGTAAAATAAATCGTTGTTAATCAAGTTTCGTAGGTTTAAATCCTATTTATCGAAATTTAATAGTTTCATCATTCAACCTTCTTTAATTTGGAATAAAAAGATTCGAAAACACAAAAGTTGTTAATAAGAAAAACAAAAAAAGGACATGTAATTGTTGGTGAATCAAAAAATAAATTGTTGTTAATCAAGTTTCATAGGTTCAAATCCTACTTACAGAAATTTGATTAATTCAACATTCTTTAATTCAGAGTAAAAAGACTTGAAAACACAAAAAGTAGTTAATAGGAAAAACCAAAAAAGGACATGAAATTGTCTGCGATTAAAAAAAATAAATTGTTATTAATCAAGTTTCATAGGTTGAAATCATATTTACAGAAGTTTGATAGATTCAACGTTCTTTAATTTAGAATAAAAAGATTCGAAAACACAAAAAGTTGGGGAAAAGAAGAGAAGAAAAAAATAACGCGTCGCCTGAGAGATTCGAACTCTCGCGGGGAAACCCCATGTACTTAGCAGGCACACGCCTTAACCACTCGGCCAAAGCGACGAACTTGTGAAATAATACATTTCCCAGTATAAATATATCTTCTTTCATTAGGCTTAAGGCATATTTTCCTCTTGGTACTTTTTTTAATAGAATTTTCATTACACCTCAACTTGTTAAAAATGGTTCAAAGACATTTTATCATCATTTAGGCAATTTTTTGGTCGACTACATATTGTATCACATGCTGGCCATTTAAGCCCATTTTTCAATTATCCGCCCAAATAGCCTTTTAAATATGGGTTAAAAGAGTAATTTTAAATATGGATAATATTTGAGATTATACCCATATTTTTACCCATTAAAATATGGGTATAATATGGGTAAACTACGGGTCAAATATGGGTATTGCAAGTTTTCTTTAAATTTTTAAAAAATCTTATGTTACCAAGTTTTCGAAGCGATTTTTCAAAATTTTCATATATGGGCCCTTATTAATATTTCAACTCTCGACCTCCACCCACGCTTCCAAAAAAAATTAAAGTTTATTTTTAAAAAATATTTTGAACACCAAAATTTTATTTTTTTCACCCCTACCCTCGACCCCCCAACCCACCCCCACACCAGCCCCCTCACCCCCCCACACCCCAAAAAAATAAAAAAATAAGTTTATTCTTAAAAAATATTTTCAACTTCAAATTTTATTTTTTCATCCCTACCATCCCCCCCACCCCACCCAAAATAAAATTAAGTTGTTTTAAAATTTCACCTTCAAATATTTATTTTTCATCCTACCCTGGACCCACCTCCCCGACCCACCCACCCCCTACCCCCAACCAACCCCCACCCTTTAAAAAGAGTAAGTTTGTTTAAACAATATTTTAACTTCAAATTTTTTTCACCCTACCCTAGACCCCCCCCCCCCACCCCAAAATTTTTTTAAAAGTTTTTTTTTTAATTTTATAATAAAATAAAATTAAATGAAGCATTTTCAATAGATTTCATCTAAAGAAAAAGACTAAAATATTTTCTCCATATTGAATAAGTAAAGAACTATTTATTCATGAAATATGGGTAAAATATGGGTAAACTAGTATTTTACTCAACCCATTTTTACCAATATCAAATATGGGCGGATTGAATGATTATCCATTTTATGTTTACCCATTTTCAACCCGCTCACATTTGACCCAACCCGCCCCATTTGCGACATCTAATCACAGTGTACTGTTTGGATAATGGCAGGAGCTCTCTTTTCTTCTCGAATAGAATTATATAATTCTATTTCTAGTGTATATACTCCTATTTAAAAGAGAAATGTTGAATTTGAGGAATATACTTTTACCAGTAAAAATATTCTTAAACATTGAACACCAACTACATATAGCTAAAGTTGAGACAAATGAAATCTCAAACATTGTGTTTGAAGTTAAATTTTATCAAGACTAATTTCAGATATATTATGTCTAAAGTTATCCAAGACGAGTATATGTAAACAAAAAAATTAAAACAGCATCAAAACTAAATATCCACATGCATTAACCAATTTAATTTCTGAAATTGGTATGCTTTAACATGCGTAAAAGATGCACACACCCTAGAGTAGATAGTCTAATGCTATTAACTACACTACTGATTAGCAAAATTCATTCATTTTCATTGTTCACTGAAATCTGAATTCATATAAGTGCTTTAAATCGCTAAAGTTTGAACACAAATTTTTTAACTCGAATTTTTTAACTGTAACAATTTAAATATAAGCTTATTGGAATACGCATTATCACGGTTGCTCCTATTCAACTATCAATTGAAAAACAACTCTGAGATCGAACTAGACCTTGGCGCCTTCTCACCGGACTTGATCTCGGCGAATCCAAGCTTCTGAACATCAATTGCTTCACCGCCGATATCAACTCGTCCTTACGATTTGGTGGCGGCGTTAGAGCTCTGAACTTCCTACAGAAATTCATATGACGATTCAGAGCCTCTTCTCTCCCAATTCGCCTCTCCGATGACCTAATAATTTCATCCTTCACTGCCTCCGCACACAGTCCACAAATCCATCGCCCTTCGTTTCTCTCCTTAACCCTCCCTATATACGCCGCCGTGCAATCCTCCGTCAATCCACAACACTCGCATTTCACCAATTCTACTTCATTCATTTTTGCCTTCACCGTTGCCGATTTCGCTTCACTTCCGGCTATTACCACTGCCGCCGCCGCCGCATCTGTACTCATTACTGTCTCTGCTTCCATTGCTCAAATTACTCGCCTGAAAACTGTAACATATATTTCCTTCAATACATATACATACATAACACACAATAACCGCTTCGAAAATTTGAAATTCAAATCACAAAATCAGCATTAACGCGCAGATCCACCATTAATGAAATAGGTGAAGCTACACCAACTTCAATTCCTATAGTTAAATACTGAAGATATTATATACTATACACTCATTAATTTCAACTTCTGAAAATTCGCCTATAATTATGAAAAAAAAACAGATACAGTATAAATTTTACCGTTTTTTGGCGAGAATATTGCACTGATCAACAGTTTGAATACCCTATACATTTCATAGAGCCTTGTTTGGCTCTGGCTCGATGAATTTATCCTCGTTTGATTCTGAATATGGAAAACAGCTGAAATTCACACCTAAAAGTTATGGTCAAGCAAACACGACTTTTGTATTTATGAACAGAGGAGGAGATTCAGGGAGCTTGATTTTCCATTAGGAATATTATAATTTATATGAAATGATAGAGAGATTATGGTAATTTTTCATTAAAAATTATTTACATTCTTTTAATTTTATTATAATTATTGGGAGTTTGTGTAAACACAATAAAAGTTGTTTACGTCAAAGTTTAGATGGCGGCCGAGTTATAATATATCCGTGTATACACGTAAAATTGGTAAATAATAATAATAATAATAATAATAATAATAATAATAATGGGAAAAGGTATGAAAATACTTTAATTTTGGCAGAAATTGTTGTTACGATATCAAATATTATGGAGAATTTTTTACCCCTTGACTATTTAATAATGTATTTTAAAGGTATATATGTGTCAGTGTGGAAACATTACTATTTATAATTATGTAATATTTTTTATGTCCTTTCCAAAGTTTGGTATCGTAACAACAATTTTAGTTAAAGTTCTGATATATTTCAAGCCTTTTCCCTAATAATAATAATTTGTACCCACAAAAAGTAAAATTTTTATTGATATTGAGCGTTTAAACCGACTTAATAAATATATTATATGTATTTGAATATATATAATTATTACTTAATCAGAATCAATTAATTAATTAATATATCATTATAGTCAAACGGAGTAAAAAATACGCACGCGTAACAATTGTTATGGATGATAAACTTATGAATTTTGAAATTGTGTTTTAGTAGAAATAATTGGTCAAATTATAAAAAGGTGCCAACTGAACTATTGCCCATACTTAAAAGGAGTAAATGACATATATATATACAACTGTTATGAAAAATTAGTAATAAATAGTCCATAAATAAATAGCATTTAATAAACCAAAAAAAAGAGCACAGATTAATCCATATTAACCGATGGCATATTATTAGTTAAAAAAAAAATTCTTCTGAAACTAACCACCACACACTTTCAATTCAATTAGCATAACTAGACATATAAATCTATGTCATCCACTACAATGGATACCTTTTCAAAAATCATATACTTTATGTATCCAATCATTTATAATAGGTAAACAATTAATTAAATTATCTTTTATCACATGATTGGATTTTTATCACGTGGATGAACAATCATGTACACAATGCATTCATGTATACATATTTGTGTATTCATTCACTAAAAATGTAAACATTGAATCGAACAATTTTTTATCACTTGAACGATTTTTTTATTATTTGAATGAACAATCGTGTATACAAAATTCATGTATGCATACATGTGTATTCATTCACTAAAAATTTGTATACATTCCAGATTCTTCCTTTAGTGTGTAAATGGGGATTACACTTGGAAATTAAAAATGTTCAGTATTACATAAGTCAAAAATATTCAAAGCTAGACGATTCATGCTATAATCCTTCTCCTTCTAGCAACCTCAACTGGAATAACTCTTTACTGAATTTTTTTTATCAGCAGCAGCTACCGATTCATATTGTTTACCTTTGAAATTATCCTTACAACGAACCGGATACTGCGAAGGACTCGCATGACTAAAATTTGAAGTTTTTGGTGGAGATTCAACAAAATCAGAATCAGAATCAGAATATCTTTTTTTAGGAATAATTTTTGAAATATTTTTCTTAACCATGACAATTGATACCCACAATTAATTACTATCTCCTTAATTTTCGCCCAAATATAAAACTTTCAACTTGAAAAAAATTTAAAAAACGAGAAAAAAATTAACAACAATATAAAAAGTGAAAACATACAAATCTTCTAGAGAAGATATAACATCAATTTTTAACACTTTTATTTAAAAGGATTGAATAAGAATGATCTAAATATTTACATTATCAATAAATATTCACCAATCAAAAATAATGTGTATATGAGAAAAGAGGAGGAAAAAAAGGGAACAAAGTCTCATTTCCCTTTAAAACTGCAACATGTTGTCACTAATTTTAAAAAATAATTAATTTAAAATTAAATTACTTCTCATATATTAACTTGGGCCATAAGGGCCATAATATGCCAATTTTAATTTCTAAAAATCTTTTTTATTATACAAATAAAAAAGGCTATATGTTGTCAATTAATTAAAAGAGAGTACATTATGTGCCATTTTTTCTAGTTAAAGTATGTCAAGTTTTTGCACGGCATCAATTCTAGGGTAGTTAAATATAATGGTTTTTAAATGTTTGTTTAATTAAAATTTATGGGTTAAAGTATCTTTATTTATAACTTGATATTACAATGTATAAGTTTAGAGCACTATTTTTTTTATCCAACTTGATGTTGCAATGTATAAGTTTAGGTCACTATATTTTTTATCCCAACATTAAGTTATTTGATTCGTTTGATATAAGTTCAGGTAATTTTGATCTTGTCTAGCATAAGTTTTCTATAGAAATATTAAATTATGTTTGCAAGACATAACTTTGTAGTTTCTGTAACTGAACTATATCTTTAACGACATAAGTTTTGTACGAACTAAGTTATGTACTTGTAAGGCATACCTTGTGAGTTATGAACTGAATTTGTGCTTCTATCCGTATAAGTTATGTACGAATTAAATAACATAACTTATTATGTCTGATAAGTCAATAACATTTTATATAACAATAAAAAATAATTAAAACTCTTTTTTATATTACAGACTTAAAGTATTTGTAATGATACTATGCTCTAAATATATCCAATAAGTTATGTACGAATTAAATAACATAACTTATTATGTCTGATAAGTCAATAACATTTTATATAACAATAAAAAATAATTAAAACTCTTTTTTATATTACAGACTTAAAGTATTTGTAATGATACTATGCTCTAAATATATCCAATAAGTTATGTACGAATTAAATAACATAACTTATTATGTCTGATAAGTCAATAACATTTTATATAACAATAAAAAATAATTAAAACTCTTTTTTATATTACAGACTTAAAGTATTTGTAATGATACTATGCTCTAAATATATCCAAATAATAAACGTCATTATAGATAACTTTAACCGTAACATGACAAGTAGAATATACAATCTAATACATTTACAAATTATTTAACCGTGTCCCATGCGCAACACACCTTTATAGAATATAGTATCATCGTCATCAATAATGAACAATATTTTTATTATTATAATATACAAGTAGGTCAATATTAGTATATTAATTTTTCTCATTAATTGTCTACACGCTTGCGACATGCAAGTTCTAAATATAATAAAGAAAAATGAAACGTGTTTAATACTGTAATTTTGAATAACATTACCAAAATAAAAAAATAACTTCTTATAATTGCCTAACATTTAAACAATGATGACGCTGTAAAAGCAGGTAAACACTGCATAATACAAATAATACTTCCTCTATTTTTAATTTTAATATAAATGACTTTCACATTTTTTATAATTCAAAATGAATGAATATTTAATAGTTTTAAAATGTACTACTTTTATTTTTTTCAAAAAAAAAAATTACCCTTCTTTTTAATAAGTTTGTCATTGATTATTTCTAGTTTTAAGAAAAATTCGAGAGAAAAATTAATAGTTAAATTACTCTTTAAATTAATGTATTTAGTTAACTTATCATATCTCCAAAAATTATTTATTTTAGAGAACGTTAATTTTTCAAGCGATTATTAAGGATCGTGCAAGTGAACGCTACATGCAAGGGATGACCAAATCATATAAATTATTAAACATACACGAGGAAAAATAATGTACTATATACTTTATTAAATATTTTTTGATGTGGAATGGTGTAGGATAGAAGAAGAAGAAAAGATAAAAGAAAAAGCTATTGAAAATCAATTATAAAACTATGAAAATATATTGTAATAATTCTATTAATGATATGTAAGGATGACTGAGTTGGTGTAGCAGGTGTTATATCATAAAGGAGGTTATAATTAAGAGATTGATTTCTTTTGCCTACGTTTTCTTAGTTGAGCTTTTTGTACCGAGATGACCGTATGATTTGTGAACAAACTTATTCACCTGAATAGCGGTCGTAGAATTTTTTGAGGATTCCAAATTTTAAAAAACTAACATTGAGCTATTAAGCAAACTTTAGACCAATAATATATATGAATTATTTCAGAATTTCCCCTCAAAGTTCCGTTTCGTAACACTAACATATCCACTTTGATTTATAATATTACGCTTACATCTCTTATTTTATTTTATTTCAGTAATTTTGAAACCTATTTTAATATTATAAAATTATACTTTAACTAATTTACCCTTTTAGCATTAAACCATTTTAATTAATTCTTTTTAACATTTTTCCTCTCTTACAAAAAAATTCTTTAAAAATAAAAAGTTTACAAAAAATTAGAAGCATTAAGAGGATAAAGTTTCTATCTTGAAGCTATGTTGATGAACAAATTAAAACATTCAATTTCGAACAAATCCCAACTATTATTGATATTTTATATATATTCTCCGCACTATCTAATAACAAAAAAGTCAATTTACAAATAACGTGCAAGCTTTAGTAAAAAAAATAATCATTTATGTGCTATTTAATATCATAAAAAAAAATCACTGTAAATATTAAAAATTACTCAAAAATAAATAAATTCAACAACTTACTCTATTGACTAATTCAAATTATTTACGGTGTAAAGTATAATTTTCGAAAGAATAGGGGGTACAATTGAAAAATAAAAGAATCAAAGTGTCATAAACCGGTGTCGTTTAAGGTACGTAACCCTTAAAACCACGTGGATATGACCCGGTAATAACCCGAGGGTTTATCTGTTACTGAATACTGAGTATAATTTCCCCCAAATTATACGGAACCTTTTTAAAGGGAACGGAGGCTGATTAGGGTTTTCCTGAAGAAGAAGAAGAAGAAGAAAACAGCAAAAGAATGGAAGGAATCACAGAGGGAGTGAACAAGATGAGTGTCTCAGAGACACAAAAGAAGAACAGAATCCAAGTTTCTAACACTAAGAAATCACTCTTCTTTTATGTTAATCTATCAAAGGTACTTTTTTAAATTCATTTAATTTATATATACATTGAAATCATAAAGAGTTTTTACAATATTACTGTATTTTAAGCAATTAGTTATTTAAATTTGTTTACTTGTTTTTCCATGTTATGAAGCCATGCATTGTAGTCTGTGTATTCATTGGCGAAGTTTTGGGAATTTTGTTTTGGGTAATTGGACGTAGTTTTAGAATGATTATACTTTTTTGGTCTGTAGATGTTTTTATGAAAACAGCTAGATTTGCAAAAAGCTGGTATCAGAAGCAATTGTTTCAATTTAATGGTTATTGGGTTTGTGGTTAAAGCATCTATGCTTGCCGATCGATGATGTGATACTCTGGTTAGGTTTTTTTTCTTCTGATAATGTACTCTCGTTAGGGTTGTTTGCAATGTGAAATGAGATTTGCTTATGGTTGTTGAGTTGTTTGTTGATGAGTTATGTGAGAAAAGGTAAATTGAAGACTTGGAATTTGCATACTGTTTCAGTCATTGCTTCTCTCTCCTTATCTTGTTTTTTATAAATCTGAAAGATATTTTACCTTTGAGGGAGCGGAAGCAATTACTTACATTGTCCTCATAGTGGGAGGCCTGCGAAATGCTACTAGGTAATGCACAATAACCAGGGTCTTTGTTTTAAAAAAAAAAAAACAAAAAAAAACAGGGTCTTTGTTAATTCGATGTGTCTGATTGCTTATTTTGGCTGAGGTTTAGTTTCGTGGGTTTTTATCAGATTTTTTCCTGGGTTTAATTATAATAAGAATTAATTTGATTGAAGAAAAATTGCTTATCTTATTACAATAATTAGTTGATGAGTTGGGTGACTGAAGAAAAATTTCTATCTCTAATACGGAGAGCTTTTTATTTTGAGAAGCATAAGAAAAGAATGTGGTTCAAGTTCTAGTTGTCTGCTGTAGCAGTTGAGTTCACAAAATCTAGAGCAATTGCAATGGAAGAGATGTGAGTCTATGTAGGATTCGGATTAAATCTTCAGACCTACAATTGAGGCATTTCATTAGTATTACTTATCAAAAGATACTTAATGTATATTTGAAGAATTTCACCCCATACAGTGACAATTAGAGGGTTGCCACAGGACTTAAAATATTTAGTTTGAAGCTTTTTCCAAATGCAAGTGAGCTCGTAACATGCATTAGAAAATCTTGAAAAATCTTAGCTATATGACTATCTATATTAATTTTTCCTGGTCTTACACCAGTTATATAATTGTTGCTATTGGTCTGAGTTAGTATCCTGAGATATTTGGTATGTTTGTTGCAGAGGTACATGCAACAGTACAATGAAGTGGAACTCTCTGCTCTTGGGATGGGTAAATCTTCTTGACCCTCAATTTTGAGTGCTAATTTGTGGTTTCCCTTTGCTTATAATTAATGTCATATGAGTCTTCTACATTATTTGTGATTATGCTGTCTTTTACATCAAGAATATACCGTGTTACAACTTGGGCTATGGTGGCATCATCACTTCCTTTTCCCAATTGATTTTTTCTTGATGATTGGTGAATTCCAATCTTGGCAACGTGTGATGCTGTTTGCCATCTCAAGAATGCCTTGTTTAGTATTGCAGCTTCTTGTGTACAAGAAGAGTAAAGTACACAGTGTTGCACACTTTACCAGGGATGTGATGTCTTTGTGAAACAATTTTGAACCAACTTCTGGCATAAAAAGGATCATGGTGTTCAAACATAGAAAGTAGTTGAGTGTATCTGAGATGAATTCTGATTCATCACAACCTTATTCATGTGGCTTCCCCAGGGATCTTTTACTTAAAAGCAGAACGTGCTCGATAATACGTTTGATGTGGCTCCTTGTGATTGCCGGTAAACTGTAATAAGTAAAAGAAATACAGAGTGGCAGTACAGTTCAGTTTGATGTTCTTTTCATTTTTTTGTGGACTCAGCCTTTTTGGTATTATGTTGAAAATTTATTAATAATTGATTTGGCTTGCTGGTAAGTTTCTAAAGGATTAACAATCTTTTCCATATGTATACAGCTATTTCGACAGTGGTTACCATTGCTGAAATTCTGAAGAACAATGGATTTGCTGTTGAGAAGAGTGAGGCTTCTCCTACTCCACTCCCATCCCCCCATCCCTTTTATAATCTTTCTTGTCATCTAACTTTGAGGGTCACTTGCTGCAGAGATCAGGACACTCACTGTGGACATGAGGGACGAACCAGGAGCCCGACCAGTACCAAAAGCAAAGGTAAATTCCAAAAGCATTATGAGTTGGTTGAGTTAGTCAATTGATGCATTAGTCTGCAGTCTGCTTCATTTTTGGTGGTTTTCGAGTAATGGGACTCATTTTATGGTAAATGTTTGCTTGGGACTCGAGATTGTTTCCGACGAATAGTAGCATTGACCTTTGTTAAGTAAGGTGTTCAAGAGGTAGTTGATGTGTGTGTACTCATTTTGCTCTGTTTGGGTTAGGATTTGTGCAGAACTTTACAAAAGATGTAGAATAGATGGTAGGGTTAGTGATGGTTTACATTCTTGCTCACCAAAATGTGTCTAGTCCCATATTATTATCTTAGACTTGATTGCAAGTTAGTTTACACTCCCATGCCTGTTGAAGCTACATTCCCTTGTGGTTTTTGCCCATTGTTGTATTCCTGTTTTAAAAAGCTGTAGAATGAAATAAATCATTTTCCTTTGGCAACAGCAGAGATGGAAAAAATGAATCTGGCCAGTAGTATGTTGTGGCTATACAGATGCTGCTTTTACAGCTTTCATGTTCTTCTTCCACTTTGTACTCTTTTAAAACAATGTTGAATTCATGTGAGCTAGTGGATGCTGAATGTTTATAATCAAACTAAGGGTTTTTGTTTTATTTATCATCTTTGCTTGGTGCAGATTGAAATAGTGCTGGGCAAGACTGAGAAGTTTGATGAGTTAATGGCTGCAGAAGCCGAGCAAAACGGGGACAATGAGGAGCAGCAGAACTGATTATTTCCAAATCTGTTCTCTTTCCTGACTATTGAAGTTATTCCAATCTATACTGCATTCAGCTGTTGGGTTCTCTATGGCCTTTAATTACATCTTTTGGAAAGTAAAAAAAAAAAAAAAAAAGCAGCATGGTTTACTTTAAAATTCATTATTTGTTGGATGTGTTTGCCTTTTGTTTACTTGTTTATCTAAGGTGTTGTTAGATGTAAACATCTTGCTGCTATCTTCACTGTAAGTGATGTGGTCTTAATTTACGTCTGGTAGTTTTATCATTTAACAACTGAATATGAAGGTTGAGGATTCTGCCATTACCTAATTAACTGATCATTATCGTGCAGCGCCATTGACCAATTAGTACTGTCACAATTGCCCCATGTAATTACATTCTACCATCTCTCCTCTCTAGACTCCATTTGTGGGATTAGAGTGCGTATGCTCTCTGTGGTTAACGAAAACTTAAAAAGGTAATCTTTAAGGAACATACTAAAATTCTCTTACAAAAATGATATGTTCATCAACTTTAGCATTTAAGATCATACATCTCTAAATATCGGTGCTGTATCGAGTCTGACGAGTTGAGCTTAATTTATTCACACGCATGGCAGTACTTAAAAGGGATCCTTAGTCCCAAATAGGATAGGCTGGCTATATGAGTCCTCATTGCTTTGTTTCAGCTCTAACTCATGTAATCATCATACCAAGTAAGTACCTTGAAAGTGTACCTTCATATTTTGGGATTGCTGCAAACTGAATCACTGAGCTCAGAAGGCCTCTCAGGTTTCTAATTTTCATTGATTCCTTTTCTCTTCACACTGCAAGGGAAGGAGGAGTTGGAATGGATGGCTAATTACCTAAACATCAAAAACATTTCCCTTCTTATTGATATAGCATCAACTTTGCAAATCGGATACAAGATTCTTGTGACATTTTCTCTAATACATCCCTTTTAAGCATGAGAAATATCACAGGACTACCTTTATTTAGAGAGTTAAAAGCAAGACAATTGGAAGGGTGGAAAAGAATTGTCAACAAAGATCTTATAGATAACCTAATTACATAGGCCATTGCTCTTAATTGGCACTATATTTTTCACACTCATTGTGCAAAGAATCAAAATAGGGATGGACATGCTGAACTGCTTCAACGTACAAAGGTGTCTGCATCTCAATCAAGCGCGAGACCTGCATTAAAAGAATCTTCCATTCAACACAATATCTTCGTCGTGTATGAAGAAAAGCATTAGCAATCAACAGATGTACCATACATTACAAAAGTCAGAAACTGTCAATGAATAGTAAAGTTGTTTAAAGGTCTGACTTTGGTGTTTTACTTGGACTTTTTTGCTACTTCAGTTCGACTTATTCTGTTTTATGTTAGTTACCACGCAAACCAAACCAAAATGTGATCAGTTCAGTTTTTTTCCTTCCAGTTTAGTTCTGCGTTTTTTCACTTTGGATCTATCATAAGCTTTTACTAACTTTTTGGACTCTGTTAGGCCTCTCTGTTCGGTATGGTAGACTGTTGTATCACCTTTTCTTTCAAACTGTTAAAATGTAAAGAGGAATGCTAAACTAAGAAAAAGATTAAAAGAGATGTCAAATGGAGTTATTTGCAACTTGAAAATGCCTACAAACTGAATAGTGTAATAGGTTGCTGGTTTTTAAACTGAATCAAAGTTTCTATTGTTCTGTTACTAATCTTTTTGTGATTATGCGAAGAGCTCAGCTTTCCTCGCCCTTCTAATGCCTTTAAGGTTGTTTGTGGCTTGCAAACAAACAGAAGCTGCCACCAACCTAAGGGTCACAATAATAGTCATAGGGTTCAATTGCAAGTGGGAATATCACAATTTGCCATTTTCTTGTTTGGAGTTTCCTTAGGGGGGTAAACCTTTTCCTATAACTTGTGGGACCAAGTGCTGAAGAGGACTTCCATGAGGCTTGCTAGCTAGTTGGATTCATTTTGGGGGGTTCAAATTACTCTTAATACCACAAGGCTTGGTAAATGGACTCTCCCAAAGGTCTCTCAAGACTCTCACTAAAATCTTGTCTTTAAAACACTAAACTTCATTATTTCTCTGTTTGAAATCCATAGAAAATAGCAGAGAATATTGAACTGGAGATGAGTGCTCTACTCAGACCGAGAGGTATTAACTGAGGTTGGAGGAGCATTTGAAGATTTGGGAGCTAGTTTGTTGTTCAAAGGGGTCTGGGTAATCTAAAGTTCAAATATCTTCCTTCACTTGTGATGTGGTGGCGGAAATTTTTCAAGATACCAATACCCTTTGTTAGGGTGCACTTTCACAACCTCCACATTTCCTTTCCAACTCTCCTCTTCCTTCTTTTGCTACTAAAATATTACTAATATGACAAGATAAATCAATTAACAGGCCTTGATATTAACACCTTTACAGATAATAGCTTGAATCCCCTATAGACAATGAAGAGATGAAATAATAGTACCACAGATCGCAGTTTTAATGCTTTCAGCATCGATAAGAAAGCCAAAGTAAAGTAGTAAACGAAAAAAAGTTACTCTAATCATATGCCAATAAGAAACCAACACTACCGAGTGATAGTTATCAACTTATTTATTTTCCTTTTGACTAAGTAAAAGGATGATGCGCCCAAGGCCGAAAATCCAACTAAGACGAAATTCACAAGGAGAAATCCAGGAAGTCTCTGAAAGGTTAAGAGATTTTCAATATTTGTTAAACTCGAGAGCTTTTCCAATATGGAACGGTGGAAAAAAAATTCGAGTTCTATTTCCTCAACGTCAGGCGTTCAACCCTATCTCCTTTCCCCGAGGTGAGCCCATAGCTAAAGAAACTGAGACGAAGAAAACAGAGGCATATAACAATGAAAATCACTTACAGCTCGTCTAAATGCGAACATCTCCTCTTGACCAGATAGCATGGTAGTAATGCCAGATGGAGCACCTCCTGAACTAACATTGCCTTCGGCTAAAACATCTCGCCGGAGCTTTGTACCTTCTATCTCTGTTTCAAATTGGAAGCTGTACAAATAGCACACTGACATCAATTGATCTCAATCCTTTTACTAAATCTCAAAGTTTTTTCTTGTAATGGAACTAGATGGAAATACCCTAGGTAACTGCTTTTTAGTTTTTAGTGTTTAGTGTTGGTACATCCACACTTGTGTGTCGGGTAACACAATAGCCTAGATTGTTACTAGAAAATCAACTCATAGATGGAGAGATACTAAACAGTTGTCCATGCAATCTAAAGCATATTATAAAATCTCAACTTTCAGAGAGATTTTTCTCAATTTGATATACATCATCTAGGAGATATTAGTTCTCACTGCAACAGAACGACCATTCAATCCAGTGATGCAAAAACACACATAATAAAGGTATACAAAATAAAAAAATTGGACACCATCTTAGTAGACCAGAAGACCTAGGAGTGTGAAACAATATAACACACTTGCCTTTCCAAATCAAAAAGTGTTCCTTCAGCTGTTCCTTGAAATAGATCCTCTACTGAAGTCTCAGCAGAGCAATACAGGCAACAATGATGATTGTATAATTCATCAATGAGGGTGATAAACCTTCGCGCCTGAGAAGGAGAAACATTGTAATCAGCAGTAACATAAAATAACGCAACAACATAGAAGCATGAAAGCAGGACTAAGATCTTTAAAAAAAAAAAAGTGCATATAAATATAATGTAAAAATGTTAACAGGCGTAAAACATAGATCTCAAATGCTAAGAACAGAACACACAAAGATAGAAGAGAAGTACAATGCTTACATATTCCCATAGCTAACAGGCATTAAACTAATCCCCTATCCATCTACATTGTCCACACTACCTACCACCTCTCTCCATCCTTTGAACAATACAGGGAACCAAGGTATCACACAACCAGGAAACTTGAGCAAAATCATGCCCCCCAAAGCCACCCATTTTCATGCTATACTTGTACTGTCTAAAAATAAACATGATGTTCACCCAACCCTTGACCATATTCTTCTTTTTCGTGTTCCTGCATTGATGTGTTTGGTGTGGTGGTCGTCCAATCTATAGCATAGGTTGGGAATCAGAACTCTTGAACACGAGTCTTAGACCACCTCAATCACTTAGTCTGCCAAACATTTGACTAACTATTTGAACCTTCAGAGGCCTAAGTAGTGCAAGGGGGACCAAGAAGGTATTAACAAGACAGGATTGATTAAGCTACTTAACATTATTAAATTCATATTCCAAGCTGAATACTGAGACACAAAGTGTACAATGTTATGTATGCATCTTTCAAGAATGAAAACAAAGAGGAGCTACTAAAGGGATAAGTGGGAAGAGATAAATCCAATCTACAGAAAGCTGAATAAGACTATTTAAACAGCACAGAAATCAAGCATCAAAAGTCAAGGAAATTGATTGAATCTGAAAACACAAGAAAAATCTCAGACATATCAAGGCCAAAAGCAATTATTCTCCCTTCAATATGAACCCTGAAAACAAGAGATCTATCCAGTAAATACAGAGGCAAGATCTTACGGTTTAGTTTAAAGACACAGTGGAACTACTTAGTGATAGCAGTCTTTTATGCTAGTATAAATAGTATTAGCAGGCTATCAACATACAAGCAGCAGACTCTGTAAGTCAAACCTTAACTTGTTCAATATTAGTTAGCATATGTAGTAAGGAATGTTGAAGATGGTACCTTGTCACGGATACGCATGCTCATAATAGGAATATCAGAAATGAAAACAGTGTGATAGTTTTTAGCCACTGCAATGTAGTCTGCTGCTCCTAGCTGAAAAGTCCACAATTACATTAAATAAGACAGCATACTGTATGAGGTCAAAGTTAAAGATACAGCCTTGTTCTTGTTCATATTAGATCGACGATCAGGTGAAAAAACTGTGAACACTGCAATATGAAATGCAAATTCAAGTTCAAGCTGAGAACTCTCATACTTCATCTTAATTTAAATGACCTTTGATCTAAGACATCACTGAACTTCTATTTATGGTGCCTCTTTTTGTATCCTCTATAGTTCTAGCTTTGGTGAAGTTCAGTTTGAATGGAACTACACAAAGACCATCAGGGTATATGAAACCAAACTTTCAGAATTCTAGCTAGCCAACTATAGACATAATTAGAGGTTAAGCAAGTCCTATCCAAACCAGAAATAGCAACCAGACTATCAACCTAATACCTGGAAAAAAAATGCCAAAGGTCTCGAGAAATGAAACTACAAGTTCTACAGTCGGCAACATCAAGTACAGCAGTACAGACATTTCATCTCATCCTTTATTTTTTATAACAGCATCTAACTTGATTAAAATTCGGCTTCTTCTTTCTCTTAGTTTTCTCCAGGTCATGGTATTTGTTTTTGACATATGTATCAGATCATTCTCACAGTATGGTGCTTGCCTATCCATGGGTTCATGCATCAAACCGAGCTGAAAGAAGCCTAAGCTGCCTCTTGTGTATTTTCAGTTCATTAGTCAAATTACTACCTTAATTTAAGATTTATTTTGAATGCAGTTAAAGAAAAAGGGAATTGAAAATTTTTTATATTATAAATATCTGGAGCTTTTGAGTTAATGTAAATGTTAGGGCAGAAACAATTATTAATCACATTTCTATATTATAAATACCTTTAATCACATGATTATAATTATTAATCACATTTCATGTCACCACAGGCTAGGCTTAAGTTAGAATACAATTAGAAGTTCATTACAATATATAAGTAGAAATTACAAGAACATTTTGATTCATAAATGATCTTTTAAAAATGGGATACCGTGCCCACTCCTCTTACACGACAGATTGTCATATCAAGTAGCGAGCCAAAATGCTATTTAGGTACTCAAATAAATGACAAGAATTGACGAGTGATTATCTGACTGATACAAATAGCATGTACTGACCATGATGAAAAGTGGCAAAAGCACAAACAAATAGATAAGAATAGGTCTCTCATTAACAGATCTTTTTTCTCCACTATAAGTAAGTCATACAGAGAAAAGAAAAGGAACATTCTGACTGACAAGAACATAGTACCGGCCGACCACACAGATATTCAAAGTTGAACCGTGCCACCCCATTGCAGCTCTCAGGAACTTCTAATGTTCTGATAGAAAGCAAAGGACTATCATATGACAGATCCAAGGGATCTTTTTGACTTAAAAAATATCAAAGATTACTTAAAAATACCTTCCAAACATCACAGGAATAGTATGTGAAATGATACTTCCTCCGGCCTGTTTACTAATATTATTCCATATATCCTCAAATTCTCGTTTAATGTTGCTATTTAGAGGCCAAATGTAATGGACCTGAAATTGCATAATGGGAACAATCAATCAAAATAAAATGTATCTTAAGATCCTCCAGCATAAATAACATGCAACTGATATTTCTTAAGAACTACGATAGAGATAATCACATTAGAAATTAGACTGACATTCAAGCAATGGATATGAGCTATGACCTGTTGTACCAATTACTACATAGTTCATTTCCATTACCATAAAAATGCTCAAAAAATGATGAAAGTTAACAAAGTAAAATCATCTTGAGAAACAGGAAAAAGAGACATAAAGTGAATTGTGAAAATAGATAATGAAGTAGAAGAATTGAGATTCTCTCAGGGCATTTTGTGTAAATCTGACATTGAGAATGCATATGACTATGTCAATTGGGAGTTTCTTCTCAGAATCTTAAGGCAGTTGGGCTTTTGGGAGAAGTGGAGCAAGTGGGTGAAATTATGTATCTCTACTGTTAATTTCATGCTCTAATTAATGGAGCACCTGAAGGTCCTTTTAATGCTCATAGAGGGATCAGACAAAGAAACCCTCTGTCCTCTTTCCTCTTTATTAGCTAGTTGGAGGCAATCAGTATTTTGGACGAACAAGAAACAAAGTGTGATTGTGAAGCTGAATATTGAGCCATGACAATTGCAACTTGTGAACTTACATGGATTGAACAACTAAATAAGAAATGATGTTTTGAGATACCCCTCACTCGTTTGTGATAATCAGGTTGAACTTAATGTTGTTTCAAATGCAGTGTCAGTGTGAGGGTCAATCACATAATCAGTAAAATATTAGTCTCTAAGTAATTCGTAACATACAAAGCTATAGTAGATCTATCTAAATCGTTCAACTTTCTTCTACTAGATTTGGGATTGGTTACACTAAGCTTGTCCATGTTTCTCCTCAAAAGTCCTACTTTCCCCCACCCTTGGAGAGATGTAGCTTCTTAGCCACAGGAAAGAGGCCTGCTTATACTGCTTACAATTGGATTTAACTATCACATTGAGAGAGGAGACAAGGTGTGTATATGAGCACATATTGAGTTAGTTTATCAGGGAATAGAAACAAGTAAAATTTCCTTAAAATCTTGCCTGGTCTATAGATCTCTGAGCAATAAGGCGGCGATAATCAACTTCACTGCCAATTAGAACAGTTTCACAATGCTCCTCAAGTTTTTTTAGTAGCTTTTGAAAGATCTCCTTTTGCATGCCATCCTGAATAACAAAGAAATGTAGCAAAAAATACTTGATCAGAAAGAAAAAAAATGTCACAGACAAATCTAACAATGTTTCAAGCACATCATTTTATTCATCTTCCAAATCTAAACTTGCAACAAAAATCAAGCTAGTTGAGTATGAAAATGCAAATGGAATACCCTTTGAGAATGAAAAAGAAAAATGAATTGATTTTCTAGAAGTTAATGCACCTGGTTTAAGTCTGTTGGTGCACGATTACTGGTCGCCACCAGAACAGTTCCAGTACTCAACAATCTGCTGAGAATTCCAGATAATGCCACAATTGCAAAAACATCAACTGTCTGTCACCAGAAAAAGAGAGGCAATCTTCAGTCAGATTCACTTCATAACATGTACCCCATCATAAATAGGGTGCTACATGTTTTTGAGAGTTGTAATTCCACAACACAATAGAGAGAAGACGGAGACAACTCTAGCAAATAATAGCAGACTCCCACATATACTGGATGGTGTGTTTATAACAATAACATTAAACAGATTAAATGAGGCAATATATAATACTGAAGCTGAATTAACTGTAGCTAATTACTAATCATTTTCTTTGGATCCACTGTGTCTGATAAATTCATAAAGCCAGCTCCTGAAGACGTGAAGTTGGCAAAACCTAGTCCATTTCTCGTTCTTAAGTTCAGTAACAATATACTGTGTGGTGGTATGGTTAGAAAAGTTCCTGTAAAAAAAAATATCTAACTGCATTTACCTGTATTTCATCAAAGCAAAGGATGCTAGCACCTCTCCTACGATCTGCCTTGTTAACAAGAAACTTGTCAGCTACGTCCAGAAGAATGTTTTTCATGTGCACCTCTTGCTTATATCTTTCTTCAGCAGCTACCCATTCTTTAACTTTTGAATCAAAAGGAAGATTCATGACCCAACCAGAAATACTTGACTGCAGAGACTTTTGTTCCATCTGACTCTTCCAAATTTTATGCATATGTTCATTTATTTTAAGCATAGCCTGCCAGTTGTAACATCTGGAATATATCAGAAGTGAGCAGATGACAAATATTGTGACCACAGAGCAGATTGATAGGATTGTTTGATCATTTCAAGTATTGAAATGCAAGACATAGGCAGATTTACATTACAATATAGAAAACCTACAGATAATGCTTTGGCCAATTAATAGAAATGCTTCAAAGTTCAAACATGTTATACAGATTCCAGTCTTTATGTTTCATCGAAATAAAAAGAAGAGAATTTGACAAACTACTAGAGAATAATAGACGATTCTTTTGCTTCAGGACCCATACTAGTGTAGCAAATTCGTTTGTACGCCAGCCCACTTCGTGCCAGCAACAATGATTGACAAAAGCAATATTTTTCACAACTATTAAGATAATTTCAATACAGAAGCAAAAAGGTGGAATAGGAACAGAAGATATAAACAAACCCAGTAGCCCATTCAGGTTCCAAGAGGGTTATAACATTTTGCGCATCAACTCCAATATGCTTTGCCTCATATTACATGGAATTCTTACTCATTCAGTATTTTGATTGCTAATTATTATTGCACCATCTCATAAAAAGATCTAGGAGATTTTCCTATTAAGCAACTACCTGTTATCAGCTTCAGACAACTACCAGTTATTTTCTTTCCGTATCAAAATAATGTCGGTCAACTAGTTATTTCTCACATGCTAAAATAATATCGGATACTATATGTCATCTACTTGTGGATTTTGTGGTTTTTGGGCAGACAGTCTTGCATTGCAAATTGTTTGACCTGTGACATTTTGCTTATAAGCACAACTGTGAGGAAGAGAAATTCAGGATAGGACAGACTAAATTGTTTCAGGAAATCGAGATGATTTTTTTCATGCATATGTAGAACCTGACTAGTATGGAATGAAATGGGTCCTAAGAGCCTGGAATGGATATATAGGGCTTATAGCTGACCCCAACTAGTTTGATCAATTGATAGATGTGTAGAATATTATAAATCAAGTTAAAATATAAGGCCCAAACAAGCACTCACCTCGTGAAAGTGAAGTCTTCTTCTATGTTTAACAATTCCTTCACTGGCCTTATAAAACATATCCATAAGCATTGTCTTCCCTAAATGAAGACCAATATATAGTCAGATTTTGTTTATGTCTGTGAGAAAAGCATGGCTGATACTGATCGCTAATAGAAGCTAATAAAAGAAAATTTTCATCATTATAGAAAATGGGGATGAGATGAATTTGTACAGCATGTATGAACAACCATGCAACATAAATAGACAAGAAGCAATTGTACCACTCCCAACATTTCCATATAGATATAGTCCTTTGGGGGCTGGAGGAGCAGCAGGACGTCGACCGACTTGTGAGTCTAACTTCTTCTCGCGATTGAGATATGAAACCCATTTGCCGACTCCTTCTTCCACATCTTCAGGTTTCCTGAGCCAAACAGAAAATGACAATTAAGTTACTGGTGGTGAAGAAGAAGCAACTGAATTTATACTTTATACTAATGTCGGTGATATCTTTTCTTGAGAAAAGAGTTGTGATAAACCAAAACAATCAACACATTCATAGTATCAAGAAGGTAAGACCACCCTATCCCAATTCCTGATCTCTATGAGAGCCAAAACAATGTCTCTCACTTTGTTTAGAAAAAAACAAACATATTTATTTAAAGTAAAGGAACTCTGTACCAACAAAAAATGTTGCACGTAAGCATTTTCATAAGAATGTCGATAAATGTACACTCACCGAGACATCCATCTTTGGAATATATTGCGAGATTTGTTTATTGGTTTAAATGCACCTTGTTGCTTGGCCTCAGCTTCCTCCATAAGAAGCTTACGCCTCCGACTTTCCCTATTATCCTCCCATTGTGCAAGTTTTTCCTAAAAGCATGGAAATTAAAAATAAAGTCTTCGGAACAACATTGAATAGATTACTTCAATAGAAGTTCATTATCACAATATAAAACTCTCACATGATATTCCTCCATGTCCTTTTCATATTGCTCCAACCTTCCAAGAAGATTTTCTAGTTCAGTAGCAACTTTTTCTTGGTAAGGATCATGCTGCAGCTTTCCCTGTTCAACAAGACTCCTGTAATGTGCAAGAAGTCCTGAAGAAAGAGCAGCATTACTTTGCAACAAGCTTATAAAACAAGAAAGATTGACGAGAAGAGTAAAGTAACCTGCCAAATGGGTACACAGTTTTTTCTATTTATTGATGTATTCGTTAATTATCAAAATGGCACATAGTTCAGACTCAATTTTTCACTCTCTCATTATGAGTATGTGTAATTACAAATTAGATGAATCTTGCTTTGAATATAATACTTTCTATGAGTAAAACTCAAGAAAAAGAACCAACTATAGACTTGACTGAAATATTTCAACAGGAAAATATAGTATGAAAATCTTTTATCAGCAAGAACATAAATTTCCTAGATTTTTCTTATCATTTAGTAGGCAATATAAAAGATCTAAGCACAGAATGTTTATAGACGTTTCACATGCCGAATAAAAGCTACAAGAACTACATCGCAGTCCAAACAAGTTGGGGTTGGCTATATAAATCCTCACTTGCCATGTTTCTCCAATTCAAATTCATCACAGGCCAGCATTATACAAAATAAAAACAGAAAGTACTAGAAGTTCTATATATCTTTTACTGGCATAAAAATCTGTACTAGGCTAAAAGACTCCTAGAATGCACAGAATCTAAAGTAAACAATTACATGACAAAAACACATTCATAACCAATTGGCGTTGCCTGCATAGATCTTTTTCTTCCATTGTGCCTAGATAATAGGTTTTTAGAGATGACTTCCTTCTATGTAATTCTAGGCCTACCTCATCCCCTTTAACACCTTCACTCATCCTATCACACCTTTGTACCAATGCATCTGGAGTCAACACATGACATGACCAAACCATCTCGAGCGACCTTCTTTCATTTTATCCTCAATGTGTGCTACTTGCACCTTTTGAAGAATATGATTATCTTTCATAACATTTTTTGGTCTTATAATAGGTCCATAGAACTTACCTTTCACTTTTCTATGTATCCTTCTATTACATAACACCAGTAGCACTTCTCCATTTAAACCATCCGATTTTGATACTATGTGTAACATCTTCATCTATCATTCCATTCTCATAGATCAACCAGACTAGATATCTGAATCGTTTGCATTTAGGAATCACAGCCACTTATAATCTCACATCAGTGAGTTCCAGTCGTTAAGTGAAACACCAATGCCTCCTTTGTCTTTCTATAACTTATAATGGACACTCTGTTACCTATTCATCAATTTAAATGGGACACAGCTAAACAGATACATAATTTCAGAGTTGACCGCATACACTTTGACTAAACAAGTGCGGAGCAGAAGCTTACGGAAGCAGACGATCTAAAACACACCCAAATTGTATATTTCTTATGCAGAACAAATTTTAGAAGTTTTCAACTTTCTCGAGCATTGCACCCCACAATCATAGTGTTCTAAGTATTCACTATTCACCACTTATGGTTGTGGCAAGGTATGATAAAGAGGGGAAAGAGAAAAGGAAGACACAGTGGTGATCAACCATGAAAGTTGCCTTGTCTACATAAAGAATTGAGCCTTCTTCTAGCCCCATCTATGATAAGCCTCATGTAAATGACCGCGATGAGCCATACTTTCGAGAATATACACAGTGGCACTAAACTAGCCAAATCTCGATGAGATGAAAAAGGCAATTGGCTACGAAATTAGCAAGTGAATTTCCCCCTTACACCCTACATTTTACGGGTTTACCTTCTCCCCGCTCTAGCTCAATTTGATAGAAAGTGAAGATTACTCACATCAGATTGCTGAACAACTAATGGAATTCATTTAACTACCGTAATAATTCCACAACAAATGGGGTTACAATCACACACTTCACACTTGATTCCAATTTTCATCAGAACCTATGAATCATCAAAACTTATGTACACACAGACACCTGAATTCATAGCTTATTCACTAGAAACCAGAGGGTAAAAACCCAAAACTCAGATAAAATTCGATAATCAGTCGAACTCCTAGAAGAAAACGCATAAAAGAGCAACCTTTCGTATGTAATCACATATAAAAAGGTGCAAGAGAGAATAATGAGGGGACTAACCATGATTCTTGGAGGGAGAAGGGCAAATATTGCTGTAAAAACAAAGAGCATTATGATGATTATTATTGCTGCTGCGGAATTTAGAGGATCTATGAGCGAATCCAATAGAAAGAAAAACAGAAAGTTTTCTCATTTTGAAAAAAACTTTTTGCCGATAGTTGTTTGTTAGGAATCAACAGAGAAGAATGGAGTTCGGTTCGTTACAAAAGTGCGCCAATTTGTTGAAGACGAAAGAAAATGACAGACGTGGCCATACAAGGGTCCAGTCGTTTTTGTCTTCGCATTGTGTTTTCCATTCAATTAATCAAACTTGCTAGTTTGTTACGCAAACTAATCTTATTACTGATACCGCTGGTGGTGGCATGATTGCGGTCAAATATGTTTGAGATTTGAGATTGAAATTCAATTTAATGAAATTTTAATTGTAATTTAGTCTAGTTTCAATGTTACTATTAAATCAGATAAAAGAAAGCTAAAAGAGGAGTCTTCATAAATAGCTATAGTACTTTGAATCATAATTATGAATAGTGATACTTTGCCTAGTTATGAGAGAGGTAAACAAGTTGTATTTCTGTATATAACTTTTGTCTCAATTAAAATTGAGATATACATAGCTTTTTTCTCTCTCTTAAATCTTGCATATTTTTTGTGTTCTTTCTCCCAATCTAATACACGAATATAATATTAACCTTTGAATGAAATATATAGATACATATTTTAATATAATAGTACAAAGTTCCTACGCCAAAAGATTTGGCCCGTTTGGGATATTATAATCAAAACTAGCCAAAGTATGGTGGTGCAATGGGGAGTGTTTCACCCTTAGTTACAGGTTTTAGATTCGAGCCCTGAATATAAAGGAAATTATGTTAGGAGCTTTATCTCGAATGAATCCTTAACTAAAGATTTTAGATTCGAGAGCTGAATATGGAGAAAATCATATTGGAAGAATCAATCAAAACTTTAATGTGAAATTCAAACACTGATTAAGAAACAAAAAAAAATATAAAATGTGCAAGTTATGTGCATATTAGTGCTCCTTTGTTTTTCAACTACTGTAATTATTAGGAAATATTATTTGGACGATGAAAGTAAAATGGATTAGCGTTTGTCGCCATTGATGGCATCAACAAGATGCAGCGTTTACCCCCAAAATCAAAGCTATTCCGTTCACTTCACACATCAGTTTCACTATCACTCAGCAGCAAGAACCGAGTAGCAGAGCAGAATTGTTTATCTCTCCTCCAACTCTGCGATTCTCTGCCTAAACTCCTTCAACTCCAATCCCATATCTTCAAATTAGGCCTACAAAGTAACCCCCTTGTGCTCACAAAATTCACTTCCATTTCCTCTGAACTTAACGCCATTACCCACGCTTCATCATTCATCTTTTCCCCATATGTTGAAACCCATTACTTTGATACCTTTCTTTTCAACACCATTATCAGAAGTTACGCTAGTGATTTTAAGGATAATGCGTTGTGTTTGTATGGTAAAATGTTAAGTTATGGTATTTGGCCTAATAAGTTTACGTACCCTTTTGTGCTTAAGGCTTGTGCTGGGATTGGTGAGTTGAAATTAGGCCAGACTGTTCATGGGTCAGTGGTGAAACTTGGGTTTGATGATGATTCTCATGTTTTGAATACTATGGTTCATATGTATTGTTGTTGTGATGGTGGGGTTGAGTATGGGCGGAAGGTGTTTGATGAAATGCCTAACTGGGATTCGGTAGGATGGAGTGCGATGATAGGTGGTTATGTGAGATGGGGTTTGTCTAGTGAGGCTGTAGGGTTGTTTAGAGAAATGCAGGTTGTTGGGGTAGAACCTGATGAAGTTACGATGGTTTGTTTGTTGTCTGCGTGTATAGATTTGGGTGCGCTTGAGCTAGGGAAGTGGCTCGAGGCATATATCGAGAGGGAGAATGTTCCAAAGAGTGCTGTTCTTTGGAATGCTTTAATTGATATGTTTGCAAAATGTGGTGATGTTGATAAAGCTCTAAGTTTGTTCAGGAGCATGAGTCGAAGGAATATTGTTTCTTGGACTTCAGTTATAGATGGTATGGCGATGCATGGCCGGGGAACTGAGGCTGTTTCTTTATTTGAGGAGATGAAGAATGATGGGGTTGTACCTGATGATGTTTCCTTTATTGGGTTACTTACTGCTTGTAGCCATTCGGCCTTAGTTGAGCAAGGTAAGGGATACTTTTATTCGATGACAAAGGAATTTGGGATTTCACCTAAGATAGAACACTACGGATGCATGGTTGATCTGTTATGTAGAGCTGGACATGTGCAAGAAGCATTGGATTTTGTTAAGAGAATGCCCATTAAGCCAAATCCAGTAATTTGGAGAACACTTATTAATGCTTGCCGTGCTCATGGTGAGCTGACGATTGGTGAAAAAATAACAAAAGAGCTGATAAAATATGAGCCTACGCATGACTCCAATTACGTAATGCTTTCAAACATTTATGCAAAAATGTTTTCTTGGGAAAAGAAGACCATGATTAGGGAAGTTATGGCAAAGAAGGGAATGAGAAAGGTTCCAGGGAGCACTATGATTGAACTATACAACGAAATCTATGAATTTGTTTCAGGAGATAAAAGTCATAGTGAGTACAAAATAATTCATCAGATGGTGGATGATATTGGAAAGGAGATTAGAAAAGCTGGATTTGTTGCTTCAACATCAGAAGTGTTACTTGATATCGATGAAGAAGATAAAGAAGGCGCTGTAAATAGGCATAGTGAAAAGCTTGCTATTGCATTTGCCCTTATGAAGACACCTCCTGGAACTCCTATCCGAATCGTGAAAAACTTACGAGTCTGTGAAGATTGCCACTCTGCAACTAAATTCATTTCGAAGACTTACAAGCGAGAAATATTGGTCAGGGACAGAAACCGATTTCACCGTTTCATAGATGGGTTTTGCTCATGCAAAGACTTTTGGTAGCTTAATGTGCATGATGTTGTAATCAATATCAGTCATGGCAACCAGGAGTGTCTTTTCATGAGCATTGTTAGCTGAGCGGCTAATCCAATATGCATGATCTTCTTGCGTAAAGAATGGAACTAAAAGTATGATGCTACAAAAGGACATTCATTTTTTGGATGGTCTTCTTGATTTTCTGAGTTTCTTTTGTATCTTTGTCTCTCTCTGGAGGCACTGTTTCGTTGGAGACGTTGTAATCATGGCATCATTGGCTTCCTTAAACATCCTGAACAAAGTTGATGGATGCATGAGGCTTCTACAATTGACAAAGAAAACTAGTGCTCATAATAATAGTTGCGTGAAGATGCTTTGAGAAGGGAAGCCTTGTAGCAACGGTAAGAGTTGTCCCCGTTTGACCAAGATGTCATGAGTTCAAAGTCATGGAAACAACCTCTTGTAGAAATACAAGGTTACATATAATGGATCAAATATGGTCTGGCCCTTCATCTGAGACTGCATATAGCCGGAGCTTTGTGCTAGTGCGCGAATTTTTCATATCCAAGGAAAGATATATTTTGCTAAAAAAAAGAAGCATACTGTTGATTATTGATTATTCACTCTACTGACAAGAGAAAGTTGATCGAATGGTAAGCAGTACTCAGCTCCAATCCTAAAGTTGTCCGCTCGAGTTACAAGGAAGTAAACACTAGTGTATCACAACTTCCATTACTCATTAGATTTGTCCATGCATGATAATAATAATAATTATTACTATTATTATAATGAACAAGAAGACAAATGACTTAAAAGTGTAACAGTTTATTTATGAGTTTTGGAAATTCAAATACAGAAAAAAATATATTAAAATGGAAAAAAGTCAAAATTGCCTTTCGCACAATTTTGCCCCATGTTAATAATTGGGATCAATATTGCCTTCGTCGTTATGCAAATTGATTTGATTTGGTATTTAATTAAAGAAGACTACTATTAAATCAACTTCTAGATATGTTGTAATTCAAATATATTTTTTAAAAAGATTATATAAGACTTACTTTTTAAAAAATGTCAAAGAATATTTGTGTTTTTCTTGTGGGATGTTTGATAAAACTATATAGTGTCTACTTTTATGTAGACTAATAATAATAACGCTTAATTTATTAGCTAACCGTTATTGAAATGCGTCAATTTATTTCTTCATTCATATTCAAATGTCAAGATATATTATATTCTTATGTTTCTTCGAAGCTATGGTATATTATCGATAATTATAAATATTAAACACAAGTTTAATAATTTTTCTGCTTTATGTTAACTTTGATGTTTAATTATTAAAATTTTGGTTAAATTTAAACGCATACATGTTAAAATTATTAGCTTATTTGGCATTACTGTTAAAAAAAAATTATTTTTAAAAGAACTTTATAAAAATAGCTTTTCAGAAAAGTGCTGTTAAAAAAAAAAAATGTGTTTGCCTAATCATTTGAAAAGTGTTTTTTATAAGCAAATTGTGTTTCACCTCTTTTTAAAAAAACTGTTTTTAAAGACAAGTATTAATGTACTTTAAATATTAAGATTATGTTATAAACAGAAATCAGTTTAAACATCTATTATAAAAAATTAAATTAAAATATTTATATTTAAATTTACAATCAATATTATACATTTTTTGAAGGGTTGAAATCTTTAATTAGTATTTTTTTCTTTTTTTTTTTAAATCTTACAAAAATATTATTGTTACCTTCTTGTTTTATAATTCTGTAAAATAGTACATAAACTAATAATACGTAAATAAAATATAACATTTATTATGTAAAATTAAAAACTAATAAAATAAAATTATTAAATGAAATTTAACCAAACATATATAACATATGTTAATTAATAAGAGATATTTTATATATATATATATATAGTCAATATTTCTATTTCTTCAAACCACAACTAAAAAAAAAAATTAAAAAAAATAAAATTAGTACTGTGAATCATCCTTCTTCCCTGTACTATCTGTCAACAATCAACATTAGTCCTCCTCCACCTTCTTCTTCATCATTCTGCTGACACTTTTTTTCTGCTTCTTTTGCCTTCAATTTCTGCAATTTCTGATGATTATAATAAGCAACTCCCAAAAATGCTAATCCATATCCAACCAAATTCAATGGAGTCACACTATCTTTAATCACAGACCAAGAAAATGCTATAAGCAGCCAATCTTTAACAACCCCACCAATATTCATTGTTAAAGCTGAAGTCTTTCCAACAACTAAAAACACAGCTAAGTTTAATGCAAATGCACACAAACAATTACTACCAAAAACCATAAAATCAAAATCTAAACTAAAACCCCTTTCTTTAAAAACTGGTAGTTCAACGAAAACCCATGGAATTGACAAGAAAACAAAGCAACTTGGTGCTACATAGTATAATGTAGCAATAGGGTTTAGCTTAATTCCCTTTGAATTTAACAAAATCTGAATCAAGATTAATCTAGTTGCTTCAACTAAAACAGAGAGTAACTGAAGTGAAACCCCAAAAGAATCAAACTTTGATTCACCATAAGCAGCAATTGCAACCCCAATTGAAATTGCCAACATATTACACATTGTGGATTTCTTAAAACTCTCCTTTTTCAACAAAATCCCAATTGTGTAAACTGCAACTGGCATTAGGGCTTTAAGCATTTGAATGAAGGAAACAGAGAGGTAAATATAAGCAGAATTTGATAGCCAGAGTGAAAGAGAGTAAAGGACACCAATGGGTAAAACGCAAGTGAAATACACTCTGCGGGATAAGGTGAAAAGTTCAACCAATTTGAGGATACGAACGAGGAAGAAAGCTAAAGAAGAACAAAAACCCATGTGAATCATTGTTAGTGAAATTGGAAAAGGCCAATTGTAGAGCTTTTTATCAAGAATGTATTTGTTGTATACAATGACAGTGCCGGAGAGGACAATCCAGATTGCTAAGTAAGTATACGAAAGAATTACTTTTTTCAGTACTCCGCCGGAAAGGGTGGCGCTTTTTGCCATCGTGGTGGCAGTTCACGGCGGTTCACGGCGGAGGAATTGGTTGGGTAGAATTTGAGGAGATGGGAAAAAAAGTGAAAGGGACTACGTATTATATGTAGGAAAAGTTTTAATTAACCAATTTGAGTATAAGTCTAATTATAGCATATGTTTTTTAATACAACAAGAATACTTAAAAATTGGATTGTAATCTACTTCCTCCCTCATAAAATAAATATTATTTTATCCGTAAAAACATTATCTCAAAATAAATGTTATCTTAAAAATTGAAAAATAAAATTAACATATTTCCCAAATATATATCTTTTTAATGTTATTTAATTTTTTTAAAGACATATTTTTTAGTTAGGAGTAATTTAAAAACAATATATTATATTTATTAATTTTTTAAAGAATATAAATTTTACTAAGATCACCCTTATTTTGAAAGAAAAGAATAGTTATAAAAGATATAACATGAAAAATATAACATTAGTGTGTGCTTGAAAAATATTACATTGAGTAGGTGAGGATCATTTGGTATAAATTCGTATATTCAATCAAATGTAATATAAATTTTATCCAAAATTATTTTTGAACTTTGTGTTATAAATTTATTCAAATAAATTAGATTATATATCAAAGGATTCATTTTTTTAATTATTATTTTTTTCATGTAGCTTCTTTAATTTTTGACTTCCTTGGTAATTAGGGGCGGACCCAGTAAGTGGGTTTCGGGTGCTCGAGCACCCATTGACTTCGAAAAAAATTTGTATATATACATATATATATATATATAGAAAATATAATAAATTCGTATTTAAAAATTAAATGAGCACCTATAGTATAAAAACAGTTACGGAAGTGCTGATTTACACATGAAAATAAGAGTCCAATAAAGTACACTGTGGCAGGGTTTGAATCCCACCCGCCCCATTCTTTTTTTCTTTTGTTTTTGCAGTGAATTTTGCACCCTTTTTTTCTTTTCTTTTTTAATTTTTTTTCCTTTTTCTATCTAATTAAGGGCTTCTTTTTTTAACCTTTTTTTTTATTCTTTTTCTTACACTTTTTCCTTTTCCTAATTAAGATTTTTTTTTATTGAAGAGTTTCAGTTAGTATAATTTATACTATGTGATTGCTAAAAGGTTTATGTTAAAGGAAATGAGTACCCACAACCTTTAAATCCTGGATCCGCCACTGTTTATAATACGAACTGGTAATATGAACTTATAATTTTAGAAGTGAAACTAAAAAAATATTTATCACTTTGAATAATTTTATCTTATCACTCCGTGTTTATAGCAAAATAATAGATGAATGGTAATATGCTTTATAGATTGCCTTTTAACTCTTAATTATAGTTTATTTATATATATTTTTATCTAATTAAATTATTCAATTATAAACAATTTATATACTATATAATAAAGAATATTTCTTTTTCACTTGATCACTTTTAATTCATTTTTAATACAAGTTTAATTCATATTATAAAGAACAATTTTTTATTCACATATAATACAAATTTTAATGATAGATAATTCCTTTATCACACATTTTAATACACTTATAATATAATGTGTCAAATTTTTACCAAACAAATATAATATATTTAAAAAACAATTATAATTCATATATAATTCATATATATTGCATATATAATTCACTTTTAATATATATTACAGATTTAATATAATATTGCTATAAATAATAATAAATAAAAATATTGCTAAAATCAATAATTATTTTTTAAAATATAACCGTTCATTTACTATGATAAAATAGGACAGATAGTCTGACCTCTGATACTTTATCTTTTAAATAAAAATTTTGCTACTACTTCTCATTTTTTAGAAAAATAACACGTGTTTTATTTAATACTTCGATATTTACTAGGTAAGGGGATCATATTGTACCTAGGGAGAAGTAGTGAATTTATATATACACTAAAGTGAAAAGTGAAACTTAAAAGAGGAAAAACAAATTGATCTTTAGGCAGATAGCTAGTTAGATATTTTATGCGGATTAATTACCAGTAGTTCCATGCCACCCAGCATCTTGCACGAGACATAGATCGGAAAATACGTTATTTTATAAGAATTTGGTCCACCAAATATTAAATATCTAGTTAAAGGGTATTTTGATATATTTGACATAACTTTAATTTAGAACCACGAGATTAAAAAGTTTTATTTCTTTTCTTAACTCCATTCCAAGTCAAACTAGGCCATCCTTTTTGAAACGGAGGGAGTATTAAAATTCTATTTAATTTTCGATTCAGAACAATCTTTAAGATAAATATAAAAATCAGTCACTTTTAAATTCTTCTCCATCCTTATGTCTATAATATAGCTCAAGCAATCAGCCCATAGCTATTTGTCAAAAGATGGTCAAGTTTTCTATTTGAGGCACTTTGTTAACCTAATTTAACCCACACAAAAAGCTACTTGAACTCAAAAATACATATCATAACCTAATTTATTCTTTACAAAAATTTAGTTTTTACTCATTTATAATTATTAAGTACCAAATAAAACAAATTTTTTTAAGTTATGCCTATACTTCAACATTAAATTAAAAAATATCCTCAAGAACATATATCCTACGACATATAATCCCTTGATAGCCTCAGAACTATTTTCTCAATTCAATCAATTAAAACACCAGGTTAGAAATACATGCCACAAAATAGAACCTTAACAAGTACACATGCAAACATAACCATAACAGTGACTATAAAAGGAACAAAAAAACATACATGTTTTAGGCAACTCGGCGTTTTCGAGATGGGTTCCCTACCCACTGGAAGATGAGAAATATGCTTCCAACGAAGTATCTTTATATGGGCATTAACACTCACTTTACGATCAAGAGATAGCCCTAATATCCACTCTTACACTTGTAAACAGCAGCTCTACAAAGATGGTCGCTAATCAGCAGACTCATGTCCAACCGTAGCAACGACATATCAACCGTTGTCATTTCTAACAGTCCAGTGTATCATCCATTAAATTCAAGGGGATAGAAACATTTTATGTCAGCGGCAGGACATAATTCATTATGCCAAACTGAGAAATTCCACCCCCCATAATGATATCAACAAAAATTTCTTCACAAGTACCACCAATGAAGTCCAGCGGGTTTCCACACATGATCCCAGCAGGGTAAAGCTTCAGGAAAATAGCTCTAGAAACTTAAATTAAACAGATATTACGTTTACGTAACAGAAGCTAACAAGAATAGGATTCAAAAACTAGGCATAATAAATCATTGGGAAGTATAAATTATAGAGCTAAACAAGATAACACTCAGACATTTGTCATGTTCCTCTTAACTGATAAGAAACAGCATGGTTCAATTAGGGTACAGCAGTCCAGCAGTGTCAAAGCATATAGTAGGAGGCCACCATTCCTTCAAATTAGAAGGTCCAAAAGGCCAAGATAGGCGATAAATAAAAGCAAACATCTGTCAGTTTCCCCCATCTTCAGGCAAAATGACACCAATATCCGCCAGGACACTCTCATATCACTAAGATGGCACTGCATAAACAAACAAAAAATTGTTAGCCCCAGATCAACTTGATTAAAAGCATTAAGATATTGCAGAATTCCTCTACATGGGATCAACCCACTACAGATATCATAGCTGAAAATATCCATAAAACCCATTTAAACTAGTGGTGAGGAACAAATGTTAACCTTCAAAGATAAGGGTCCAATATACCCAAATTGAGCTGGCATCTCAAAATAAATCAGTAAAAAGGAGCTACCTAAACCACCCTTTGCTTTTCGAGAAGCACAATTCAGTTCACAAGATCTAAGAGACTGTTTGGATTGGCTTATCTTAGGTGCTTTTGACCAAAATAGTTTTTAAGCACTTTTGTAGTGTTTGTGTAAAATTATAGAAGTGCTTATAAACACTTATTTTAAAGCCAAAAGCCATAAGTTAGAAATTCTAACTTGTGGCTTTCGGCTTATAAGTCATAAGCCAAAGTTAATCCAAACAGGCTCTTCAGAGTCAATAACAAACTAGCAGAAACATGTTTCTCATCTATATTCCAGTTCAGTTTTTACTTGAAACTTCTCTAGATCCAGTCAATCTGCAAACTGACAATCATGGGAGGAATGGACTAGTATTCACGTCTAGGACATAACATTTTGTTTCTTTTATAGAAGTCAAACTGCAAGTTTAAGTAAATCATATGCCAGTCCAATATCCTCATGAAGCTACATAATCACAGCAGACAAATACTACTCAGAGCCTCCATATAAACCATGAGATGTTCTAAATATGCTTCCATGATTTACAGTCAGACAGAAAAGCACTTACACACCAAGAAACATTAAAGGCATCAATAAAGTAAACACCAAGGAGGACGACATACTGTATGTAGAAGTATCAATCTGCTCAGGAAGCTCTTTTATGTCTACTTCAAACCTTTCCTGAACCTACAATGGTCAAAGCACAACCAACTTAGAAAATTATGGACAATACTTCCATAACAAGATAAAATATTCAACAGTCTCCAAACCTGATTAAGAACTTCAGAATCTGACGCAGAGGACACAAATGTAATGGCAAGGCCTTTCGTCCCAAACCTACCAGCTCTACCCACCTATCAATGTTTTCAATGACAAAAATAATTAACACTAACGCATAATTAATCAAAAGTTGAAACTGTGAATCCAAATAAATAAGGACTTACTCTGTGAAGGTAAGTGTCTGCAGAATCTGGCATGTCATAGTTAATAACAATGTTAACCCTTTCAATGTCAATGCCCCTACCAACCAAATCAGTTGCCACAAGAATTCTCTTATGACCCTCCTTGAAAGCTTTGTAGCGAGTCAATCTACAAGTCAAAGAGTCACTTAACAGTTTAACATACATCAAGAATAGCATCATAAGAATTTCACACTCTACTTATTCCACTCAATTGACATGCAATAAGGTCCAGAAATAATTCGACGACGATCTCTAAACTTTAACCATTTCAACAGGGAAGAAAAAGACGACAACAACAACACACCCGATGTAATTCCACAAGTGGGGTTTGGAAAGGGTAGTCAGTAGTGTGTACCCAAACCTTACCCCCGTAGAGATAGAGAGGTGCTTTCAGATGGACAAGTAAAAGCAATTCGAAAAAAAGAAAACAACGAGGGAGAAGAAGCCAAGACACAATGCTAAGGGAGTATGACAAAGCATACTAAAGAAAGGACACTCGCTACAACAAAATAATCTGATCGAGAAGGGCAAGAAACACTAATTTGAAATAGAAATGGAATAACAAGAAACTCACAGAGTAATACTACAAACTACTAATATGAAGGAAAATGAGACAACTCTCAATTGCCTAACTAATTCTCTACCCTACCTCCATAACCTCTTATCTACGGTCATGTACTCGGTAAATTGAAGTTGGGGCATGTCCTGTATAATTCACCTCCCCAATATTTCTTCTGTCTCCCGTTACCTCTCCTATAATCATCCACAGCCAACCTCTCACACTCACATTGGGGCATTCAAGTGACATTTTGCACTAGCAACTTTAAAAACGATTTTAAGTCTATTTTTGGCTCTAGCTTCTTCCTTGTCAATAATATCCGATTTGTTAAGCTCTCTTGAGCCATTCTGTAACCCCTTTCCAATGAGGTTGCCAACTAGAGTTTGCAATTTCATTTTAAATTGCCATTGTGTTTAGGCTTTCTAGTTTAATTTCCATTAAAATTTTCATTAAGCTCATAGTTCAACCCTAGTGTACTACACTTCATGGGTAATAAATGTGAAGCTTGTTTCATTGGGTGAATTATTGTTATTTAGTCATTTCTATGCTTGAAGTATTGGTTTAAAACATTATTTTATGCCCTATTAACTAAGTTCTTGATGAAAATGAAGAATTGAGTTTAGGTAATCTGGATAACAAGGTATTAGGCTAATTGAGGAGTCAATTAAGCTTAATAACAAAGTTTTGAACTAGAGTAGGAATAACCTCTCCTGGCTTCATAAGCAATTGCATGAAATGTTGTCTTATTTGACTAGAGAAAACTAATATGGGCCAAGTTCCTCATTAATCAAGAGATATTTAGTATTGAAAGTAATAACCAATCCACAATCATAATAGCGAGCTAATTAGGTATTACCATTGAGTTAGCACCTAGGTAAGAACTACAACTCTAGGACTTCATCTATTAACTACATTCGTAGCAAATTACTTTGTTTTCTAATAGTCTAGTTAATTGTTTACTTGTTACTCCCAAATTTTAGTATAAAAACAAAAAAAATAATCATTCAGGTAATATCAGGGGGGCTGACAAGTGGCTGTCACTACCTCAACTTATCACAAAATTGTGCCATATTTCATGCTAAACTAGAATATAAGTATGTGCAAAAGGAAAACTGCAATCAACAACAGTCACATACCTTTCTTCCTGAGTCATGCCAGAGTGGATGCAGATAGATGGAAAATTACACTCCGCTAGTAATTTATTCAGCTCAGCTGCCCTGTTCACACTCTTGACAAATATAACTACTTGATTGAAGTCCAAGGCATCCAGCAGATCATTTAGCTTCCGGTTTTTCTCCGTTTCACTCAATTTGATGTAATGCTGTTATATAATAAAAGAAACCAGATAAGAAAGCTAATTCAGATGCAAAGAAATCATGGCTTCATATCTTAGCACACAAGATGTACCTGTACAAGTCCATGAAGGGTCAACTTTGCCTCATCGTCAACATAAATTTCCATTGGCTGAAAAGAACGTCACAGTAAAGCATATTAGGAGCTTGATGAAGCTAATGGTACCCAGAATGAAACAATGAGGGTTGAAGAAGAATCCACAATCCATCTGTGCATTTTCTCCCAGGTGATGGTAAAATCAGACCAACTATTTCTCATTGTTGCTCAACATATTTACAACACTACAAACAAGAATCTTTCCCTTAATAGTTCAAACATCGATCCGACCTAGACAATTCCATCGCACGCAATATCTTTACTCCCATGACAAAAACATTCTAATTTGTACTTCTGATACATGCACAAATGGAAGAAAAGTAAGGAACTACAAGCTCAGTGCACAACAACCCATTTTCCCCGTACACATCCTCTCTAGCTTTGACCAAATAAACTACACTACTAAATGCTAGCAGAATTTTGAAATGATGGAAATCGGAAGACTTCTACTTTCAAGTAGAACTGGCAGAGGACATTACATCTTGCATAAATTTTTTGCAGACTGGACGGATCTCCTTGCTGAGCGTTGCTGAAAACATCATTACTTGCTTGTCATGGGGAGTCATCTTGAAGATTGCCTGCACATCTCTCCTCATGTCTGCAAACAGAGTACAGGTAATGAGTTGCTAAAAAATAGCATCGCGGAAATAGGCAACTAGAATCATGAAAGCAGAAAATTAAGCCAAGACATACCAAGTGAATCAAGCATCTTGTCACATTCATCCAGAATAAAATGCCTCACATTCTTCAGAGGAAGGTCTTTATCTCTAGCCAATGCAAGTACTCTTCCAGGAGTTCCAACAACAATATGAGGACATTCATTCTTCAGAAGCTCCTTGTGAAGTTTGATATTGACACCACCATAGAAGACAGCAACCTTGATATCAGGTAAATATGTGCTGAACCTCTCAAATTCATGACAGATCTGCAGACAACAAAAGAACCCCACAAAAAAAGAGGGTTACTTGATATGTTTGGAGAGGAAAAATATGATTAGTGAAGCAGAACAGCAGATTCCATTGCATACCTGATAAGCTAATTCCCTTGTATGACATAGGACCAAAGCAGCAACCTGACCAGGAACAGGTTCAATCTGCTGCAGAGTCGAAAGAACAAAAACGGCAGTTTTGCCCATTCCAGATTTGGCTTGACAAATAACATCCATACCCAGAATAGCTTGTGGAATACACTCATGTTGCACTGATGAAGAACCAAATAGAGTAGAGCCAAAAAGGCCTCAGTTTCAGTTTTAAAAAGTTTACCACAGTACACTTCTCCAAAATAGTAGTGATAGTAATAATTTACCTGAAAACAGATAGAGAAATAGATTGTCAAGAACCCACTAAAAAGGCAAACAGGGTGAGGTTTTACCAAAATCAATGAATGAATAAACAAAATAGATAAAATGAACTGAAGACAGCATGCATTGCTGGGTGTTTAAATTTTTTATGCATTTGTTTTCAATAAAGTACATGTTTGCTTCATTTGAAGCTTAAAACCCTTGGAAAACGAAGATCCCCTGATAGCACCGGTGAAAGCATAGGAGTATACTCCCTCTCCACCTCCTTCCCCCAGGCTTCTTTTTTTATAGTTGGATAAAGAAGGTGAATTGTAGATAGATATACACATACACCAAACAAAGTAACAAAAAAGAATATTCTGTTTCTTTAAAGGAGGAAATTGTGTGAGATTGTGAGTGCAGTTGGAGAAATAGATGTAACAACCCAAACCAAGCAAAAACAGTTCTTATTTTATTTTTCGGCCAAGTTCTTTGGTTAACGCATATAATAGTATACACTCATTGTTTCTGGCTTCTTCTTTTTTCCGGTTTTCTTATGCATCACTATAAGCCATCTTAGGAAGCCCAAATTGACCTGAGCTATTTGATAGGTTAAGTCAACAGTATCCATACTGACCATCTATGAGCATGATCCTTGTTTACTGGCGCAAGTTAGGCGTGTTGGGTTGGATTACAATTTTAAGGGCTAAATTTGACATCTCTGAAGAATAATATTCTCAACCACTAGCATACTGAATGTTGCACAATTTCAATAAGAAAACTCATAAATTAATGAGTGAAAAAACAAGACCACAGAGATCAAAATGCCTTCAAAGATAGTCAAATTTAGCCATGCAAGTGTAACTCAGTTAACCCATCTAAACTTGGACGAGTTGGAATAGGAATATACACATTGATGAGCCAACTCGGACACAGCCAAAATTAGCCCATCTTTCACACGTGTTTGACCACTAGTTGAATAGCATGGTGGACAACTTGACACCACACGGAAAAATATTCTTATTGGCAGTTAAAATATATAAAAAAAAGGAAATATAAACACCCATAGAACAACAAATTTGCAGAATCAATGTACAGATAAGAGATGACTTGCCTTCAGAGGGATGCTCAAACCCTGAATCCACAATAGCCCGCAGTAGCTCTGGCTTTAAAAGGAAGTCTCTGAATCCAGAACTGTGAATTCCAACATAACCCCTATATTGACAAAAACATTTAGACTTAGTATAATATTCAAAATCATAGACTTAAGAAGTAGAAAATAAGAATATTAATCAGATATGGTGGCGTATCAAAACCATTTATTCAGTAAGTGCGCAGATATATTTACTGCAAAAATGGAAATAGAAGAGATCATCACTTCTCGCTATATGTACATGACTACATGACAGAAGACATTAGTTTTTCCAACTCAAACTCTATAAAAAAAGAACAAGAAAAAATATTTACCCTAAGCACTTCGCACTCTCAGTTTATAAAGTTGAGGCACACAGAAATAAGACATTCACTTCAATTATAACAGGGATGGACTACCGACCACAACAATCAAATTGAATGAACAAGTATACTCTATTACATAGTAGAAAAGATTATAGAACACCACAAGCCACACCACTTGCTTTACACACATTGGGTCAAACTTCAGGGTCAACCTCTATGTAAGCATCACAGAACCATACAAATTAAAAAAAAAAACGAAAAACAGAAAATGAAGTAAAGCTCACTTCTTGGCAGACTCGCCGTTAACTTTTCCATTAACGGAATCTGGGGCCTTCTCATCATCTTCTTCGTAGTCGAGAAGTTCCTCCTCGTAAGCTTCGTTCTCCTTTGTATCTCCCATCTTTGCTACTTTACTGTAAATGTGAATCGAAGATCTCATTAAGCAAATAGTATCAAAATTCAGATCAGTAAACATGAATACTTAGTTTTCTCAACTAAAAATCAAATCTTTCAAAGTCCAAACTAAATCTTTTGCAGGAAGTAGAGAATAAAAATGAAAACTTTCTCACAGGGGAAATGCTTACCAGTTGGAGACTGCCGGAAAAGCTGAGTTCTTGCGGCGAATTAGGGTTAGGGTTTGGAGCGTCTGCAGAAAAAAATGTTAGTAGAACTAAAAAGAGTGTGATAAGGGTGTTTGAATTGAAAGGGATAGGTTAATAACGAGGGATACTGAAATTTGTCTACCATTTTTGTCCTTCTGTTTTATCAAAATTACGGTTTGGTACATGTTGGGAGTGGTAGATTTGAAATTTGGGAGATCTATGGATAAATATGTTTTATATTGAAATTTTTACATAAATAATATATTTATTTGATTAATTACGTTTTTAAGTGTTTCTTTATTTTTATTATCATATAAATGGTGTAACTTTAGCTTTAATAACCCTTTGATATGAATTTTTATTAAATTTGTATTTTATGTGAAGTTTTAAAAAATTGTATTAAAATTGTATTAAATATTACGAAAAATGAAGAGGTGAAGCTTTGAAAATTTGTGTTAAAATTGTATAAATATAAACAATAGTTATAATAAAATTTGAATTCGATATTATACTACTATAAATTTGATAGTTATTATTTCAGAACAAATATAATACATTTCTAATAATATAAGTTAATTTAAATAGTACCGATATGTTCGAAATTCACATATAATATTTATAATATATTTGTTTTTAAAAAAATGGTTATATATTAGGTGAAATTCTGAAAAATTATATTAAAATTATATCAGAACTGTATTAAATATAAGCTATCGGTGGTTTGGTGGTGGTGATTTACTGAAAAAAAAGAGGTGAAGTTCTGAAAAGTCGATATTAAAGTAGTATTAAGAACAGTGATAATGACCATGTTATTTGTGGTAAGAAAAATAAGGCTAATATGTATAAGAGTAGAAGATATGTTATAATTCGTAAACAAAATTATATAATATATTATTTATGTAAATTGACATTTTCAATTTTTTTTAAATATTTGTGGTGTCAGGATCAAAGTTTACGATCTTAATTGATTTTATGTAATATTTATTACCTTTCATCAGTAACAAGATAACTTTGTCCAATTAGATTAAGGTAAGTGAAAAGAATCACTTAATGATTGTGTTCATACTAAAATCTAAATTGGAAAATTCATAATTCAACTATTTCCTTAACTACTAATTTAACTACCGCGTCATGAAAAAAATCTTTAAGAAGAACTTGTTGATTGTCTTTGTTTTCTTTATGCTCTATTATTCTATAACTTCACCATGGTAGAGAAAAACTTGACTACAAGAAGCATCACACAACACAACTCATAATAATTCTTCCTCCTCATTTCTTTAATTTATAGGAACAAGAAGTCAAACTTTCAATTATTGAAAAAGTTAATAAATGATGGTGATAAGATAAGATAAATAATTTAATAAATGACATAAATATGAGAAAAAAATCCTCATAATTCATCCACGAAGATAAAATATTCATCTCTACTTTTAAAATTTAAATTTAAATTTATAAAGAGATAGATTAAGGAAATTGGTTTGAACAATGTTTTTAATGAATAGGATAAACATCTTACTCAAAAATATTGATGATCAACAAATAATTTTTTCAGTTACATCTTGTTTACAATAAAAGGAAGAAGAATAACTCATTCACTTGAGCAAGACACTTACCTTCTAGTATGGTTTAAGTACACACAATTATTTATTGCTATGTTTTTATTTAACATTTTTTCCGCCTTATTCAACATGATCAGTAGCACTATTCTTATTTACCTTACAATTTGATTCGAATTCTCAATCTATCGAGTTATAATTGAAGTTTTTTATTATTTGAGTAAGCTTCACTTCTTTATCACGTGGACATTAACTATACAAAGTTGAGATTAATTATACAAAAGAATATGAAAAATATTAAGAAGTGGTTCATAAGAATTTTTGTCCTACGTAACATATCAATAAAAGAAAAAAGTGAAATAACATTAAAAAGGTAGAAGTAATGATTTCACTACACCATCTTTTATTGAGGAAATGGTGATTCTTCTACACAAACACTTCCACCAGATAATTGGGTGACAATAGTTTTGTATATTATGCTAATGTTTTCCATTAAATAGGAGGAAAAATCTATGTAAATGGTGAAAAAAATTGACAACTTTGATTAAAGTAATTTATATGGTCTATACATTATTTTAAATCGTAATAATACCAACTATCATGTAAAATGTAACACAAATTATTATAAACCGTCTAGAAATTAATTGCCTACAAATCAAGTGATATGAGTAAATAACACCTAACTGAGCCATAAGTATAATAGCTTTAACGTCACACTATCCAAAAAATAAAACATAGATAGATAAAGAAATAGAGTCGGGGTTTATTTTATACATCAACTAGTAGATTAAACTAAAACTAGTAATGAGTAATCACTTACATACAAGAGTGCTATATGAGTACAAAAAACACACAAGTACTACTTGTAAATTTACATTTTCTATTGTTTTTCCTCAAAAAGTCGAATAACATCCTGATCTTATGGTGAATTAAATAAAATTCTCTACAAAATAATGATTTTGATATAATCTCATTCATTTCTTTTCGAAAAAACGTTAACTTGTATGATAACACAAATATCCATTCATCAAAAATATAACATGATTTCAACCAATCATAAAGAAGAGAACTCATATGCCTGCAATAGCAATTTTTAAATGGGTAATGCTAAATGACCAGAAAATTTTGACCAGAAAATTTTGGCCAGAATTTGGCCAGAAATGTAAAAAGACTAAAATAACCTTATTTTAAGTTTTACATTTATTTCCTCAATACTTTTCCCTCCAAACAAAATTATTTTTTGTCTATTTCTCAAACTCCTTGGACTACTAAATATTAACTATTTGTCTGCCAATGAAAATGAAAAATGTTTTTTTTTTTGTGTGTAGTTTATCTTTAAAAATAAGTATTGTTTAATTAATTAAAAAAATGTACACTTTAATTAAAAAAATATTTTTGCAATTTTATTTTTATACATTTATATTTTTTTTATTATATTGCAAATTATGTTCTACATATACCCCTCCTCCAAACTCAATTATGATCCTAAGGTTTCAACTTTGAAAAATTATCTTTTCGCTTAAAATAAATCTCTTTATTGAAAAAAGACAATTAAATTTCTCATTAATAATAACTACAAATGACTATCTTATCTACTAAAGATTATACTTAATTATTTTGTAATAAAAAAATTGTAAAATATAGTAATTAAGCATAGATTAAAAAAATTAATTAAATTCTTCTTTAAATATAATCAACTAAATAGATAAGTCTATATAATGGACATATTTTGAGAGAAAAATTATATTCAAATTTTGATATTTTTAAAAATAATTGATGATAAGACATTCAAAACTATGTCATAAATAACACATTATTTTTTTTATATTATAATCATTCCGTACAAGAATTAACATATATAGAAAATGGTGAAATTATTCACTAATTTTAACAATGAATAAATAATCCAGTTATTCGAATAGTATTAGTTAAGTGGATATTTCAAAACAAATGAATAAAAGATCACTCAATACCTACTTATCAATTATAATACTTTAAAATAGATGTATTTTATGTATATATTAATTTACAATATGTTTAACATGTATAAGTAAATTATAACATAACTAGGATATATATGTTTTAAAAATTATTTTCATTTATCTAAAAATTTTATATTTCAATAACGACAATCAAATCTCAAAATACTTTCGAGTTGATAGACATCGACACATTATAAAATAATTTAATTTTCTTAAAACATAGTAATCAAATATGTAATTTAAATTTTTTAAATATGTAGTTTAATTTTTAAACATGTTGTTGTAAATATGTAGTTTAATTTTTTAAAACATAATAACCAAGCATAAACTTTAAATATGTAATTTTTCAACATTAATGTGTAGTTATCTTGGGTTGTTGTTAAATAGGATCGACACTTATAAACCGTATGATTTTTAGTATTTCTTTAATGTGTTGATGTTTATCAATTCTAAAGTATTTTGATTTTTGATTGTTATTATTGAATTATTTTACATTATATATATATAAAAAGTATTTAAAATTTAATTTAAATAATTATTTAAATAGGTAATTTAAATTTATTTATATAATAAATGCAATAAAATTACTTAATTTTAAAAAATATTAATCCGTTCAAAACAAGTATTAATTTGAAAGAAAAAAAATAATATTGTGACTACAACTATGTATACTTAATATTTTTGCAGATCATTTAATAGCAAACATTTTTAATAAAATAACAAATAATACTACTAAAGAAAAATAATATGTGATGAAACTTAAATATAGTTCATGTTAAATTTGTATTGTCATTGTCATCGGAGAACTATGAAGATATTTTTCTTTCAAAATTTTTTATAAAGTTTATTTTAAAATCATAAAAAAACTCTCTATATCCTTTTTATGTTATTAAAATTTTTTAATGAAACACCATCAAAAATTTTATAATTTTTTTTTTGTATATGTCTCTAGTAGTGAAATAATAAATAAAAATTAATTTTAATGAGTCTTTTTTGTGTATGACATGATTCATATGTTATCGAAAATATGAAGATAATCACATAATAGAGGAAACACGATGATAATTTAGTTTTCTTCTTATTTCGCTCACATAATTTTGAGTATAATTGGATAAAATATATTTTTATCATTAATATTTTTTCTAGAAAATCGGTGTATAACAATAACTCCCTTGAATAAATAAGAGTAACTCTTTAGCCAACTCGGCTAATTTCATATTTTTATATTTTAATATTTTAATTTAGATATAAATTATCTTTTCGCGATTAAAAATTATAAATTAAAATAGATAATTTAACCTTAGTTTTGTTTTATACTTTTAAAATTTTTCTTATCATTAAGGAATAAGAAATGGAAAAAAATAAACTAAAAAGAATAAGTAAAAAGGGGGAAAATTGAATTATGTTTTTTTTGGTGAATTTTTTGGTTCTTTTCGCATGTTTAATTAAGAAATGATCAATAATTAATCTCACTAATTATTTTTAATGTATTGAAAACATAATTAAATAATACATTTAATATTTAAGTTAAAGGGCAAAAATGTCTAAAAATAAATTAGATTATAATGTGAACATATCATTTTACCATTCTGGCCAAAAGGACTTTTCCTTTATAAATCCAACGACAAAATCATAATTTTCATTAAGGGGGTTCAGAAAAGGTGGATCAAATCAAATAAATCTCCAGAAAAAACACAAGGAAACGCGCCAGGTAGGGGTCGAACCTACGACTTTCTGCTTAGGAAACAGACGCTCTATCCACTGAGCTACAGGCGCTTTACATTCTTCTTCTTCCTCTAACTATATATACATTTAATTATACAAAAGACAGTCGAGGCCCACCAGCAGCTCAGCACGACAACTTTCCGTCTCCATTTTTGACTGATATCTGCAAATTTCTCTAATTCTTTAAGATTTTGAGCGCTTATTCACCAACCCAAGATCAACAACTGCATAAAAGGGCAACAAAATCACATCCCGCAACTACGCTTTTTTCACAGGTTTCAATTCCCCCTCTTCTTCCGTTTTGCCTTTTAAGAAATTTACTTGACTGAGTAACTATAAAGACAATTTCTTTTGCTTTTTCGCATACCCATTTTGTCGGTTATTTATAGGATGTCTAAAATAAAATTGATCTGAGAATATAGCAGAATTTGATTTAATTGAGACAATTATTAATTGGTTCAGTAGCTGAAGAGTAAAAAAGTTCCGATTTTGTACGTATTTTGGGCTTCTACTGCAGGTGGGGATGTGTTTTTTTTTCTGTATTGGAGGTTCAGAGGTTGAAATCTGTGCTTTGACGAAAACCCATTTGCTTGTAAATGCAACTTTGTAGATCAATTGCCTCTTGGATATACCGCATATTGGCTTGCATGGGGTGAGTAACTCGTTTCTTCCTTTATATGTGTTTCTCAACTATAATTTAAGTGGATAAAACACTCCGGCGGGGTGTTTGTGTTTTTGTATAGTATTGGTCTGAGATAAGCTTAAATGGAGCAAAGTTTAGCCCCATCTTGAGTTTGGTATTGAGGCGTAATTGTTGTTGTTGTATTTTTGTTCCTGAGGCGAGGCAGGGGTGGATGTAGTATAATACATGTGGTTGTACTCATACCTCGACTTGAACCATAAATGTGTGTTTGTGTGGAAGTGTATGTATATACTATATATTATGCTAAGATTGTAACCATAGTGAGAAGGTGGTGGTGGGTATAATTTGTTCTCATTGAACTAAAATTCTAGATCCGCCTCTAGGCGCAAGTGATTTTTATTTTTGGGAAAGAAAAAGCAGAAGTTTTGTTATTATTGATATTAAAAGAATATGAGACTAGGAGTGAAGAGTTGCAATTAAATTTAATACGAATTCTTCAGAATGCTTTTCTTAGTTTACTGGGAAAGCTATGTGATTTCAGCAGTTTTTTTGGGTGATTTGGAATCTTGGTACTTGCTTGCAGGCTAAGCAAAGTAATAATGGTGCATAAAGCAGGAATTAGCTGGTTCCTTTATCTGTTTCCTTTAGTTTCATGCTTTGCATGATAGGTTAAGGTATTTCTTGCTTTGAATGCCACATTCCTCATGTACCTTTATTGTTTAGCTACGTATGAGAAGAGTTCTCTTGCTCAGCTACAGTGTGAAAAGTTTTTCATCTAGCCATGTGTAGTAGTAGGGGTTGTTTATGGATTGAAATGAATCCGTATTTTGAAAGGAAGTATTTTTGTTCAGTTTTGGTGTATTTTGGAAAATATCTTCGAGCCCTTATTGAGGTGATGTTGGAGAAGTTGAAGGAAAAATGCAGATCCCTTTGTAATGTAAGAGGTTATTTTTGTCCTGTCTTATAATTTGGTGGAGAATAGATTGAGGATCTATTTTATAGATCTGGATAAATTTGAGGATACCATTTTCTTTTTAGCTTTAAGATGCTCAAGCTACTCTTAAGACTTTTTCTGGGGCTAACATAGATTAGGTTGCCAATGGCCCTACAGAAATTTTTATATAAACAGGTCGCTCTGACCAGTCAAAATACTGTTAATGGGATTATGCTGCTAATCCCTTAACAGCATCTCAATTTTAATCTGTTTAAGTAACAGGGCCATTAATACTGGTTTCTTGATAAGAACTTACCTGATTGCAGTCCATAACTGGATAAAACTTATTTATTCACTCGAAGCCATTGATTTGGTGGCTACATCTTTTTTCCTTTTCCTGTGAAGGTAACTCATTGGGGATGATCATCTCAAAGTCATTTGGATATTGAGATTCATAATGATGGGGATTGGAGAAAGGAAGTGTTCTTCTAATGATTCTCTCGAAGTTTTACCTTTTAATCAAACAGAAGAAGTTGTAGTGAGCACTGGTTTAAAATCCATTTAGGTAATAGTTGGAACCACAATGAGACATGTTTTAGGGGATGAACTAATCCACTTACTTATTTATAAGCACTTAAGAACATATTATCCAAACTATCATTACAATCTAGGTAATGTTTCTGTGAAAGCCACTAAAGATTATTTAAAACATGAACTAGTTAACATTAAAGTGGGTAAGAATACTTTCAGAGATGATATAACCTATAAAAACAACTTTTTACTCCTCTTTGTAGATGTCCTTTATAAAGGATCAATTCTGAATCTTTATTAGCTGATAATTAGTGAAGGAATTAGAACATTTTAAGAGCCCTAAAGAATAAAAGTTCGAAAGTGAAAATATGGAAATTGGGGGAAAATAGAAAATTGTGTTAACATTCTCTATCTGCCCACTTTGTTCCTATCATCTTTCTTGTCCTGTTGTAGTTAACATCAAAAAAATTTCACTTTTATGATATCATTTATGCTAAATGACTTACTGAATGCATAGCTATCTTCAAAGTTACCAAGTTCGAAAAAAATTGCATAACAATCATTTTTTTTAAAAAAAAAATGAGTCAGTAAATGCTGTGGACCTTAATTAGCTAGCTGAATAACTCGACAGAGGTCCAGGCTTTTGATTGAGCTTAAAATCAAATTGTCCATAAAGATCTATTCAATTTAGTCCTGAGGCCCGTCTTGATCTTTTACACATCAATATAGGCTCACATTATTATGGGGTAGCCACTTTATGGGGCTCTCAGGTCTTCCTTTCAGCAATTTTGCACTCCCCTACAACACAATGTTTGCAGTTCCTCTAAATTCATGTTTCATTCTATTATAACTATATAAGAATAATTTTGTTTTCACATCAGATACAGCGCTAGACCAGCAAAAGAGACTATCATAATTTCTATAGGCCTGAAGGAGATCAAGTTCTGTACTTTGTGGTGTTCTGACTTATTTAATTCAATCGATTTAATTTCTGACTTGGTGTGCATCAAGCTTAAAGATAGTAAAAGGTGTTGTGCTGAATGCTAATTTGCTATGAAATCAATACCTAGAATTCATAACTTGTTAATGAAAATGTGGGGATTTTATAACGAGTACCAATAAAGAGTACCAAGAAAGTACAAAAGAAGAGTACACCAGAACAAGTGTTTTCCTTCTAGATGTTGAAAGAATACAATAGATTTAACAGTATAACTTTATCAGGTACGACATTTTCCCTACACTGCTACACCACAAAGATAAATTCTTCAAACATCTAGATTTTACATAAGAGATGCTCCTTTTTACCCGAAAAACATCTATTGTTTCTCTCTAGCCAGATATTCTCAGAAAATGCAACTGGTACTGCATTCCAGTAGAGACTACTACCCATATTTGATGTCTGATTGTGGCTACTGTTTAAGGTCTGTTTGGCATGATTAGTTGAATCCCAAAAATTTCAGGAAACACAGATCATAAACGGGAAAAGGCTCAGAAATGCCCTTAACGTATGAGAAATTGTTCAAAAATGCCCTCCTTCCATCTTTTGGTTTAAAAATGCCCTTAACGTTATGTTTAGGTTCAAAAATGCCCTTTAGTTAACACAAATATGACATGGAATCTAACAAAACAAATGGTCAATTTTCATTGGTCCACATCAAATAAAAAGCCCTACCCAAATCCAAACCCGTTTCACTGGCGAAAAATATTAAAGCTAGAAATCTTGCAGCATGCCTTTTTGCTGAAACTATCAGTTTTCACAAAATCGAACTTTGCTCGTGGAAGTGTTTGAAGTCATTCGTCACTACTAACTTTGAAGAATAAGAGTCCAAACATTGTTTAATAGATTTTCTTTAACGAAAATAGCAGTCGATATACCATTATGCCCATCAAAAATCTATTCAAGAGAAGTTAAAATTTAGCAAATTCATACAAGAAAAATGATGTTAGTAGTTGTATCACTAGCAATTAACAGATTTACTAAAGCATCTGTGATAAAATTATTATGAAACTTGAAAAAGAGGTCAATGAAATCCTCTAATTATCAGGCTTAATCAAGAAATAGTCTTCCCCTCTCTTTGCCAAAGCACCGAAATCGTTTTTGCTTCATCCTCTTAATTTCCGATACTATGCAAATTCTAATTCCCCAATTTCGAAAAAGAAAATCCCTCAAGGAACGGGTAAAAGATGCAAAGACTAATCAAACACGGATTTGGATATAGCTAATTGGGTGGGTCTTTTTAGTTGAAAAAAATTGATGTGGACCAATGAAAATTGACCATTTGTTTGTTAAATTCCATGTCATATTTCTGTTAACTTAAGGGTATTTTTGAACCTAAATAAAACGTTAAGGGCATTTTTAAATCAATAGTTGGAAGGAGGGCATTTTTAAACCATTTTTAATACGTTAAGGGTATTTTTAAGCCTTTTCCCGATCATAAACTGTCTGGAGAAATTACAATGGAGAAGTAGGCTGTAGGCGATCAACTGATTCACAAGTTTCTTCATGTAGTAAGCATCAACTGCTTATAATAAAACCCAAGTAAAGCAAGCATCATGGATTGTCATGAGTAACACAAACACCAAGGATAGAAATTCTAGTAAAGCAGGCAACTCTAGTTTCCAGATTATCTTCCATGGCCAGTTTTCCGGATTTCCTACCATTTTCAACATTGAACTTTATAACATGCCTTGACCCAAAATTCTGTACCTCTCCATAGGTAAGTATCAGCCAGCTGCTCATCAATCTTGACAGATTCTAGCTTTTGAATTATTAAATTAATATATTTCAGAAGCTATTAACTACTAACTAAGAAAATGGTTAGTTATCAGTTTTGCTTAGCTCCTTTGACTTTTGCGCCTGGATTTTAAAGTTCTCAATGTTTGTGATTATTTGTGGAAGCATGGATTCCAGGATTTAAATATGTGATTGTCATTACTGATTGTTGACTTCGATTTGTGGTTCCTAATGGTTTCTTAATGGTCATTTGTAGCTTATATTTCTAACTTCTTAAATTTGGGTACACCTAATAAGAAAAAAAGCCTTATTAGATTGTCCATGGATCTGTAGCTTAATTCCACCTAGAATGTTGAATTTTGTTAGGGTATCTTATTGTAACTTTTTGCTCCGCTAATCAATTTCAATGGTTATAAACCTGGTTGCAACAGAGCAGAAGTTGTCTTGGATGCTGTATGAATTCTCCTCATGTTGTTTCAGTGGATAAGCCATCTAAAGGGCTGAAAGTTCCGAGCAAACGATTGAGGAAAACTAGTTTAAGAGACGACTTTTGGAGCAGTAGTGCATGCGAGATGGAGAACAGCACATTTCCCTCCCAGAGAAGCATCTCATCAATTAGCACATCTAATCCGGCCCTTGATCCTCACAGTAATTCTGGCACCACGAGCAGCACTTCGGAATTTGTAAATCATGGCAAGTGCATACTTTTGTCTCCTTTTATTTTGATGTAAATCATCCCAATTGTTTACTAGTAGCAAGTAACCTGCATGGGGATCAGCAACGTCTTAGTATTTGTACACAAATACAGAGACACGATTCATGATGACGAATGGGTAAGGTAGATGTTTAGTTTCCTGGGAACACTACAAAAAATGGTTAAATAATTATCTGATAGTTTCGCAACTTCAATTACTTGCTTTCTAGGGTCACTCTTGAACTTTGGCCCATCTAGAGGACCCAAACTGTCTCATTTTTTTGGTCATGCCACTGCCTCATTTGGATGACCAAAAAAGGGCCCTTGTATTAGGATTTTATTGCAAACATTCCCATTTCATCGATTTTTTACAGAGGTTCGACCCAGAATTTCATAAACACTTGGATTTCTGTTATTTTCAAAGGGGGTGGGTATCTTGATTAACTTTCATTTTTCTTTAAATGGCTTATGGCTTTACTTATCCAGGGGAAAGAATGGCTTATGGGCTTTGCAGAAATCCCATGCACAATTTGAGGCATAGACTGGAGAGACCATATACAAACTTGAAAGCATGATCTTGTGGTGTTCTTTTCATTTTAGCTCAGTTTAAAACTCCTTTCTTTATTTTCTTTATCGTATCATTGAATTAAACATTATCTGGAACAGGTCTACTTCTTTGGAATCAGACGAGGCAACAATGGTGTGGAAATAAAACACCACAGAAGCGTGCCTCAGTTCGAGAACCCAAATTAAGGTAAGTTTCTCACATTTTTGGAGGTGTAAGCATGAATGGTTCTTTGAGTAAAGGGAAAAATTAACTGATGGAAGAAAGACAAAGGAAAAGGCATGCAGGCCATAGTTTTGATACCGTGTCTCTTGACTTGAGTGATTTTTGCTGGTACCTGGTTTCAACTATCGCGCGTTATACTGGATTACATACATGTCTGGATTACATACATGTTTGACAAGTTCATTCTACCATCATAAATTGCAGTTCGGATACAAGTTATGAAACGTTGCTAGGGACCAATAAGCTTTTCCCTCAGCCAATCCCTCTACCGGTAAGTTATCGAATTAGCCAAGACAATTTTTCTTTACATATTACATGTAGCTAGTTGCTGACTGTTGTGCATTTTATATATCAGGAAATGGTAGACTTTCTTGTTGATGTGTGGGAGCAGGAGGGGCTTTATGATTAAGCAGCCACATAACTCATCATTCTCAGCAACTGCAAATTGTGTTCTGCAAGTTTCGATCACATTAATTTGATATTTTATAAGGACTTTTGAATATTTAAAATAAAAAATGATATCCAAAAGTTAATTGAAAATATTTTTATTTTTATTAGTTTATATATTAAAATTTTAAAAAGAAAATCAAATAAATGCCCGCATAAAAGCTTTTCTAATATATACTATGATTCTATATTTGATTAGGTTTGATTTTAAATTTTGAAAATTGATACTATTTGATTTGGTTTACTAAAAAAATTGCGAATATAACCAAATCGAACTGATTCTTCTTACTATCAATCAGACAGACACCAATCTTAATGATTTCAACAAATTCAAGGTTCAGATTGCTTCTCCGTATATGTTGAAGAGTTTTAAAATTCAAATTGCTTCTCCTCGTTTGTCAAAAATTTGATAAGATGCTTAGATATGAACCATACATAAGTGATGGAATAGTTGTTGGTAAATTTCATTTATGAATGTAATTTCAGTCATTGCAACAAATTGAATAATGATGAATTGAGAAAAAAATAGAGATTCGATACATTGTAGAAGGTAATTCCTCTCAAATGAGAGTAAAGTACCGCACATGGAAGGTGATGAAACATGAAGTTGGATTTGCTATGTATCTATTCTGCATTCAAATTTCTTCTCTTTGTTCATCGAAGAACCTTTTAAACTTGTTAATAAATTGTACTGATACAACATGAACTTGTGGATCTTGTTGAAACATTTTGAAATCTGGAAAAGTGAGGTGATGTATGGTCGAGACAAAAGTGATGAAATTGTTGTTGGTCAAAATATTTGTTTTGTGAATCTCAAATCAGGCATTGCGGCTGAGTTAGAGATCGATGAGTTGAGAAAATTCTTAGAGATTCGATACATTGTTGAGGTGAAGAAACAAGAGTTTGAATTTGTTAAATTTGACAAGATTCAAAAATGGATTAATGAGAAGATATGGTAGTTAGGAGGATAATTCTTCATTGGTAGAAAAGTCAAGATAGCACCTTTTGTAGGTGAAATTTAGGTGAACAATAAATTGGTTTCACAAGGTAAATCTTGACATTTTGACATATTGTGATGTCATGGATGACATTAATAGGAAGAATTCACTCCTATAAATAGGTAGCTTCTAATTCATTTGTAACACACCTCTCACTTGCCTTCTCATCTCCTAAAGCATTTGTTCTTCTTTCTCTCTTGTAGTATTTCACTTGTACTCTTTTGGAGTGAAATAAATATTGGTTGGTTGTGTCCGAGGAATAGGCAAAAGAAAACAAAAAGTTTGCCGAACCTCGTTAATTTCTGTTGTTCCTTTTATTGTTGTCTTATTTACTATTTATTAGCTACCTTCAGATATAGCAGTTGTGATTCCATCACTCTCTATATATTCGGCTTCCGCAACAATTGATTTCAGAGCCAAGGTATTATCTGAGTATGCTCTGTGGTTGCAGCATAGTCTGAACTTCCACATCAGAAAAAGATTTACTTTGGTCTTTGCATTGTTAGCTAGTAAATAATATTTGTAGTAAAATGGGAGACAAGAAAAATGATGAGTCCACATCAAGTGTCAATAATACGTCATCATTGGCATCTTCGCTTATGACAAGAATTGTGTCAAATGCGAAATTTGCAGTTGAAATTTTTGACGGGTCAGGACATTTCGGAATGTGGCAAGGCGAGGTCCTTGATGTTCTTTTTCAACAAGGGCTAGATATTGCCATTGAAGAAAAGAAACCAGACGGTGTAGGAGAAGAAGATTGGAAGATTATCAACCGTGTTGCTTGCGGTACCATTCGATCTTACCTTGCAAGAGAACAAAAGTATCCATACACGAAGGAAACATCTGCAAATAAATTATGGAATTCATTGGAGGAGAAATTCTTGAAGAAAAACAGTCAAAATAAACTTTACATGAAAAGAAGACTGTTACGCTTCACTTATATTCCTGGTAGCACAATGAATGATCATATCACCAGCTTTAATAAGTTGGCGACAGATTTGCGGAATATGGACGTGACTTTTACGGATGGAGATATGGCCTTAATGTTGTTAAGTTCACTTCCCGATGAGTTCGAGCATCTTGAAACGACTCTACTGCATGGGAATGATGAAGTATCTCTCAAAGAAGTTTGTTCTGCCTTATACAGTTATGAACAAAGAAAGAGAGAAAAACAAAAAGGCGGAGAAACAGAAGCACTGGTTGCGAGAGGTCGTTCTCAAAATCATATGAGAACGAAGAAAGGGAGATCCAAGTCAAGATCGAGACTCAGCAAAGATGAATGTACCTTTTTCCGAGAAAAAGGGCATTGGAAGAAAGATTGCCCAAAGTTGAATAGCAAAGCCAAACCAAATAATGGGAAGGCTGTCATGGATTCAAATGTGGCTGATTGTGATGACTCCGATTACTCACTAGTTACAACAGATCCATCCAAATCATCTGATGTATGGTTGATGGACTCAGCTTGTAGTTATCATATGTGTTCCAATCGGGACTGGTTTATTGATTTACAAGAATGAGAATGTGGAGTTATTCACACTGCAAACAATAATCCTCTTACCGCATATGGTGTTGGTTCAATCCGATTAAGGAACCATGATGGATTAAGTAGAACATTAACAGATGTTCGATATCTACCAGATTTGAAGAAAAATCTCATTTCTGTTGGAGCCCTAGAATCAAAGGGGTTCAAAGTCATTGCAGATAATGGCGTGATGAGAATATGCTCTGGTGCACTGGTGGTAATGAAGGCAATTCGAAGAAATAATAACATGTACCACTATCAAGGTAGTACAGTTATTGGGACAGCGGCAACAACATCTAATGACGAGAAGGAGGCAGAAATGACCAAGCTGTGGCATATGCGCTTGGGACATGCTGGAGGGAAATCCTTGAAAACTTTATCGGATCAAGGATTGCTAACAGGAGTAAAAACTTGCAACTTGGAGTTTTGTGAGCATTGTATCAAGGGAAAGCAAACAAGGGTTAAATTTGGAACAGCTATCCATAATACTAAAGGTATTTTGGATTATGTTCATTCGGATGTTTGGGGTGCGTCCAAAACACCTTCATTAGGTTGGAGACACTATTTTGTAACCTTTGTTGATGACTTTTCTCGAAGATTGTGGGTGTATACGATGAAAACAAAAGATGAAGTTTTGGGAATTTTTCTCAAATGGAAGGCGATGATAGAAACTCAAAGTGGCAGAAAGATCAAGTGTCTTCGCACAGACAATGGTGGCGAATACAAAATTGATCTTTTTCAAAAAATTTGTGAGGAAAATGGCATCGTCAGACATTTCACCGTCAGAAATACACCACAACAGAATGGAGTGGCAGAACGCATGAACCAAACTTTGCTGGAGAAAGTTTGGTGTATGTTGTCCAATGCTGGCTTGGGCAAAGAATTTTGGGCTGAGGCAATAACATATGCGTGCCACCTCATTAATCGTCTACCATCTGCTGCTATTGGTGGGAAGACACCATTTGAAAAATGGTATGAAAAACATGCTGAAGATTATGGTTCTTTACATGTATTTGGCTCAATTGCATATTATCATGTAAGAGAGTCAAAATTGGACCCAAGAGCAAAGAAAGCTTTATTTATGCGAATTACTTCTGGAGTCAAAGGATACCGTTTATGGTGTCCAGAGACAAGAAAAGTTACTTTCAGCAGGGATGTTACCTTTGATGAATCTGCCTTGACAAATAAGGTAACACTTGAAGAAGCCAAACAAATTGATGGTGCTTCAAAGCAGGTGTATTTGCGCAAGCTTGAAGATAATTCCTTTATATATCTTCTCCTATATGTTGATGATATGTTGATAGCTTCTAAAAGTCAAGAGGAAATTAAAAGCTAAAGATTCAACTAAGAAAGGAGTTTGAGATGAAGGATTTGGGTGAGGCAAAGAAGATTCTTGGCATGGAGATAAAAAGAGATAGACATTCAAAGAAACTCTATTTATTTCAGAAAGAATATTTGAAGAGAGTACTAAACCGATTCGGTATGAATGAAAAAACGAAGTCGGTTAGCACTCCGCTTGCTCCTCATTTTAAGCTTAGTGATGCTATGTCACCTAAGAATGAAGCTGAACGAGAATATATGTCAAGAGTACCATACGCAGATGCTATTGGTAGCTTGATGTATGCAATGATTTGCACAAGGCCAGATATTTCACACGCTGTTGGAGTTGTAAGCAGGTACATGCACAATCCTGGAAAGGATCATTGGCAGGCTGTAAAATGGATTCTACGGTATATTCATAATACTGTAGATGTTGGTTTGGTTTTCGAGCAGAAAGATAGTCAATATCTTATTGGATATTGTGACTTAGATTATGCAGGTGATTTGGACAAACGAAGATCAACTACTGGTTATGTTTTCACTATTGCAAATGCACCAGTTAGTTGGAAGTCTACTTTGCAGTCAACAGTTGCTTTGTCTACCACTGAGGCAGAGTACATGGCAATTACAGAGGCTGCGAAGGAAGCAATTTGGCTTCAAGGATTGCTTAGAGAGATTGGTATTGGACAAGAAGGAATCACAATATTTTGTGATAGTCAGAGTGCTATTCAATTAGCAAAGAACCAAGTTTATCATGCAAGAACGAAGCACATTGACGTCCGATATCATTTCATACGAGACATCATAGAAGATGGTGGAGTCATAATGCAGAAAATTCATACTACGGATAATCCTGCCGATATGTTGACAAAAGTGGTGACTGCGGTCAAGTTTCAACATTGTTTGAACTTGATCAACATTGTTGAACATTGAAGATTATGGTTGAAGACACAATCAAAATTGTTGTTGAGAGAAAGTTGAAAATGGAGAATCTTGCCAAGGTGGAGATTTGTTAAATTTGACAAGATTCAAAAATGGATTAATGAGAAGATATGGTAGTTAGGAGGATAATTCTTCATTGGTAGAAAAGTCAAGATAGCACCTTTTGTAGGTGAAATTTAGGTGAACAATAAATTGGTTTCACAAGGTAAATCTTGATATTTTGACATATTGTGATGTCATGGATGACATCAATAGGAAGAATTCACTCCTATAAATAGGTAGCTCCTAATTCATTTGTAACACACCTCTCACTTGCCTTCTCATCTCCTAAAGCATTTGTTCTTCTTTCTCTCTTGTAGTATTTCACTTGTACTCTTTTGGAGTGAAATAAATATTGGTTGGTTGTGTCCGAGGAATAGGCAAAAGAAAACAAAAAGTTTGTCGAACCTCGTTAATTTCTGTTGTTCCTTTTATCATTGTCTTATTTACTATTTATTAGCTACCTTCAGATATAGCAGTTGTGATTCCATCACTCTCTATATATTCGGCTTCCGCAACAGAATTTTCAATGTATCCACTATGCATTAACACAACATGTAAAAGACTGAAGAGATACATAACTTTGATGGATCATCCATACCTTTTATAATGTTGCATCATTTTTTGAATTGTGTTTTTGAGATGAATATATTTATAATACATTGCTATTTATGTATCTTGTTTAAATTAATATTGAGTTTCTACTAGATACATTAAATAAGTAATTATTACCTATAAGATGTTAGGTTTGAGATCGATACATTATTGTATGGTAGTTGCTATATATCATATACATTTAGTATAAATTTGAATTGACGTATCATGTCTAAAAAATAATGCATGATACATTACTATTTATGTATATTATTTTGTTTGATAAAATACTGTATTCTATAAAAAGTACATTATACATGTACTTGTTTTCTATATCATTTTAGTGAGTAGATATGTACACGTAATAAAGTTTGAACACTATTGAATTTGATATGTATTACGTATCATGTACATATCAATTACTTTGATACACATTGTGCTTTATCTATAGAAACATTAAAATTTATGTATAAAGTGTATTTATTGGTAATGCGTTCAGATAATGGATTGATTTGATTGATTGTAGTGAAACTCCTTGGCAGTGATATCCTTTTCTAAGTAGGTTCTGGCTTTGACCACATTCAATTTACAAGTTGGTCACTGTGAAGTTTTCTTGTGGTTACATGCTGTTTTTGGGTCCAACAACTTGAGTTTTCTTCAATTACAATTATGGGATAATTGATTTCAATTCTTGAATGACTATTAATGTGCCATTATTCCTAATTCAATCCCTTCAAGACCGTTTAGGTTCATTCAATAGCATTGAGTGCCATTGACAATTGAATGATATTCTTCGTTATCATAATCTCTACTCCCTCCGTTTAAATAAGAATGACTTCCTTTTCTTTTTAGTCTGTTTCAAAAAGAATGACCTCTTTCTTTTTTGATAATATTTTAAAATCAGCTTTCCACGTGACATATTTAAAGCCACAAGATCAAAAGACAATTTTGTACATTTAACCTAACTTTAATTTAGGACCACAAGATACAAAAATCTTCTTTATACTCTTAAACTCCGTGCCAAGTCAAACCAGGTCATGCTTTGTGAAACGGAGGGAGTATTTTATTAACAATCCTTGTAGTATTCTTCTTTTGAGAGAGGAGATTAAGAGAAATTTTCCCTTTATATTCTTTTATACCCTAGTATGTTAGAGTTTTCTTTGGGTACATCTTCATTAGTTTCTGATTCCTAGTTTTATACTACTTGTTGAATCCTAGGAATACACCTATATCAGGTGAAATATCTTTAATGATAGTTTCTAACATGTCTCAAGTCTCAAGCTATGAGGATTTCCTATAAGAGTTCACTTCAATGAGAATTTCCTAACACTTTACTAGTAGCTTCTAGAATAAAGGTGTTATTAGGATTTTTGTCATACTTCTTGAGAGTACACATGCTAAGTTTTTTGGATGGGAGAGACTCATGTACGATTCTAGCTCCTTTTGTTTGTAGTTTTTAGTTTTTAGCTTCTAACATTGCAACAAAAATGCAACATACTTCATTATATACAATAAAAAAGAAAAATAAAGCAACAAAAAATGAAATCTAAGTGAAAGTTGTAAATGAAATAATAAATATCTGAACTATAGACCTCTAATTAGAAAGATACATGTATACAAGAATTAAAACGAAATATAAGTCAACTATTTGAAGGCATTGTAGTGTATTAGGGCATCTCCAACCCTACACTCTTTTTACTCTCCAAATTTTAGCTAGACATAATAAAATTAAGGACAAAAATGCTCATTTTGAACTCAGTAATGCAATAATGAGCAATTTTGCCCTTAATTTTATTATCTCTAGATAAAAATTATTCAAACCGGAGATTTTCAATCTACCACCTCTGTCATTGGAGCCTCTACGATATCTTGAATTAGTGCATTAAGATCACATTCATCGTCCTCATATCACGTTGTGCAATATAATACATGTAGTCATTATATCATGTAACATTTCTTTTCTCCAAAAACGTGACGATCTTGCAATAATTGCAAAACTCCGAATGCACGTTCAACATCTTTTTGACATGCTTATTTCATTGCGAATTAATTATTATGTTATTTATTTTATTTTATCTTGTATTTAAATTATTATGTTATGTATTGTATTGTTATCTTGTAATTAAATTAAATTTTTCATCTTACCATTTTAATTTTGTGTATTCTTTATAATGAAAATTAATAATAAAATAAAATTTTATTGTTGATGAAAATTATAAAAAATATAAAAATACTATTAATTTGAAATCAAAGTAGTATATATTAAATAATACATTTTCAAAATATTATATTACATTTGAAAAGAATTATGAATACTAAATATTTAATTGATGAAATTATATGTAAAATAATATGTTAATTAGAAAGTAATGAAAATAATAATAAAATGTTGAAAAAGTGAAATAAAGAGCGTGAATAGCAGTTCTCCAAAAACTCTCTAAATTTGAAGAATGGAGAGTGATTTGGAGTGCCCATTCTCTATCTTGCTCTCCAAAATCCAAATATAGAGAATGGAGAGTAAAATAGAGGTGAGTTGGAGATGGTTCAAAAGGTGAAAATAAGAGAAAGTTGAGGATGATGATAATTATATATATATATATATATATATATATATATATATATATATATATATATATATATATAAAGAGAGAGAGAGAGAGAGATGAAAATTTATAACATTTTCATCTAGTATAGGAGTAAAATGCTAATTCAATTTTGCATGGAGCTCCCCACTTTTAATATAAAATGATATGATACGTGAATACTAAAATAATGTATAAGTGAAGCTTTTTTGTGTGTGTTGAGTTCAGTAATTGAATTGAATCATGTTAATCGTATTAATTTTATTTTGTAAATGTTAAGTTCGCGGCCCAAATTAATAATCACAAATAAATTTTTAGTTATTTTTTAAAAAAGAATTATATTTTATTTTTATAACATCAATTTGACATTTTGTAAGGACTTAAATGGAAAATGATATTTGAAAGTCAGTAATTAATGTAAAATGAGAAAATAAATTTTGTATGTTAGATTGGTTACTTGATGCACATTCAATAGTAAGTCCAACCTGACCCCTATAAATTGGTCCTCCTCCTCCACCCTAGGGCTTTCCTATAATTCTCCACATTTTCCCGCCGCCGCCGATTGTGGTAACATAAGGCTAAGATACGGAGGTAGAAATCTATTTTCAACTAAAGCTTCTGCTCTCTTCACGATAATGTCTTCAGGTACGTGACGTTTCTATAACCTCAATTTGAATTAAGAAGATGAGAAAATTCTTGTAAAGAGTAAAATAATGGATATCCTTCCTTATATATATCTCGTAGCAATAATAAGAAAAAAACTATTATTTTTCCCAAAGATGATTCTGATCGATTCATCTTATAACTGATAATAGATCACGCTTTATTATATAAAAGTTATTTTTCTTTTAACCAACATCAAATAATGTTATTATGACTAATGTCGGTTCAACATTATCAAATAATCCAGTTCATGCTCATGATAAAAAAAAAGGTTCAAGAGCAAGAATGTAGCTTTGAAGTTTAAGTTTTTGAATGATTTCTAAAAATTTTCAAGATATGTACAAATAGTTTATCTATAGGAATAAACTTTTAGAAATCACCTATGTGAGTGTGAAGTGTATGTTGCTTCAAGAATAATGATATAAAGACCAATTCTTAACGCACTCATCATTTTAGGTGGTGTTCACGACTGAAAAAAAAACTTTACTATGAGAACCGTAGACAATTAAGGGTTAGTTATGTGACTTGTATTATCTATGTATACAACAAAGTTTGACAGTACAAATATATCGCATTTATCAATAGATCGAGTGCATTCGGTATGAGTTCACTACTCAAAGTTTAAAGAGAAACCTACTTATCCAGATACAATTATTCTTTGCTTGTAATCACACACTTGTCCATATCCCTATTTCTTATAGTCATTATCCATTCATGTGTGGAATTGCTTAGTTTTAAATAGTGTGAATGAGAAATAAAGTGTTTTTTTTCTCCAAAAGATTATGACTTTTCTGATAAGACACAATAAACACTTATTCATATTATCCTTTTATTCATAAACATAGGGGTTTTGCTTTCATTTTTCAACTACAATTTTTTCTGATTTTCTTCTCTTTTTATTCTTCGTAAAAACTCAAGTGTGCTTTGCATTTGTTGAGTGAGTAGTTCAACGTCCAACGAAATTTAAGGTATCACTATTCTGCTAAACTAAATCGTTCTATCCTAGGGGTTATATTCCATAACCTACGATGCTTGAGGAAATAATTTTCTTAAGAATACACTGTGAATTTAGTAGGCTTAATTTTTCAAAATTCTTCGTTTTGTCTATCTTTTATTATTTCGTTAATAATGGTTTAATGTTCATGTTATATTGAATACATATTTGAGCCAAATAACAGGGAGAAGAAGAAAGAGAGAAAATCAAGATGAAAATGAGGAAGAAATGGTAAAAGGTATTTCCAATGTCTTTCTCTCACCTTATGCTTTTCTTTCAAAGAATAAATATTTTTTCATAATTCATAATTCATAGATAGAATGAAAGGAATATTGTGATATGTTTGAACACAACTTTAACTTATGATTTATTGCATCTGCATTATGTACCTTTTCTTATATAGGCATGTTGTGCATTTGTTTCTTCACTATTAATTACAAACTCATATTGGATTTACTATAGTAATGAATTACAAAGTCATGCCAATTGAATTTCTTTTAATATATATATATATACATACACACACACATTTGTTTCAGCGGATAATCCTTCTGAAGGATTGAAAGTTCGAAGCAAACAATTGAGAAAAACTAGTTTAAGTGACGACTTGTGTAGCCCTCGTACTAGTGCAGGTGATATGGAGAGAAGCAATTCAGAATTTGTTAATCAAGGCAAGTACACAACTTTTTCTCTCTTTTTATTTTCTGGTATGTTATGATTGAATTTAACATTGCGCGGAATAGGTCTACTTCTTTGGAATCAAACGAGACAACAATGGTGTGGAAATAAAACACCGCAAAAGCATGCTTCAGTTAGAGAACCCAAATTAAGGTAAGTTTCTCACTTTTTTGGTAGTGTAAGCATGAATCACTATCAGAAAACTGATAATTACATGAGATCTTCCTGTATGAAAATTCGCATGAATCTTATTTTCCTGCAAATTTTGATACTAATTCTCAGGAAAATTCTCCATGTAATTAACAGTTTTTTTTGCTTCTTTCAAATATCGTTCACTAAACAATATTACATACATTTTTAACAAGTTTGTTCTATCATTATATTTACAGTTTATATACAAGCTATGAAATGTTGCTAGAGACCAATAGGATTTTTCCTCAACCAATCCCTTTACCAGTAAGTTAATCAAATTAGATAACATATTTTTTTTTTTCATTTTGCTTGTAGCTAATTGTTGATTGTTGTGCATTTTTTTTTTAATTATCAGGAAATGGTAGACTATCTTGTTGATGTGTGGGAGCAGGAGGGGCTTTATGATAAAGCAACCACATAACTCATCATTCTCAGCAACTGCAAATTGTGTTCTACACATGTCAAGACATAAAAAATATGAAACTTCAATTTTATTTCCCATCATACATGTTATTTCCCAATTCAGATTAAACTTTGGCTTTTTTTTTTTTTTTTTTTTTTTTTTTAACATTAAAACGGGAGAATTTTGAAGGGGTTATTTACTGAAATATCTTTATTGTGCGATGGTCTTTAATTTTTATCGTTAAAATTTAATGATTACTTTTTTTCTTCATCACTTTAAGTAAAATTAAGTATTTATAGTTATTTACTAGGGGTGTGCACTATTCAGATTAGACTAGATAACCAAACTAAATCAAATCGAATTTTTATTTGGATTGGTGTTTTGGTTTTTCGAATTGGTTTTGAATTAATAAGCTACTTTGTTTGGTTTTTTAATTTGGTTTCATAATGAAAAAAAATAAAAACCGATTATATATATATATATATAATCATATATGCCTTTCACGATGATTACGTTTATATTTTATGCTTGAACATCTATAATAGGTATACTTATAAGTATTGTGTTTTAAGTTTTTCTTATAATTTATATTAGAAAGTATATATAAGGGGATTCAATATTATTGCTTTGGTTATGTTATTAATTATTGACATGACCGAATAATCAAACCGAAAAAAACAGAATCGAATAGAGGAAAACCAAATCAAACAAAATTTATTTTGAATCGGATTGAGTTACACTTTTACAAAATCAAAAATCAAAAAATTCAAATCGAATAGCGCAAAACAAAACTAAAAAATCAAATGCACACCCTTATTATTTACACACCTATAAATATAAAAACCATTTATCAACTCTGATAGTATACTTATGCTATTATTATCTTCTTAAAAAAACAGTAAGATTTATTATATTTGGAAAATATGAAAAGAATTGGAAGAGTCGTTGAGTTCATTGACCTTACCTTTTAACACTCTGTGTTTTTCTTCAAATATTCAACTTAATTCTTTGATAGTCTTGTGGTGAATTTTGAAGTTGAGAGTAGCAAAGAATTGTGCTAGAGAAATTGGGATTTGGGAGTGAGGCCAATTGGAGAAAATAAAGAATAATCGAGAAGCCGAAAAAACCATTGTCAAAAGACAAAACTACCCTCACTTCTGATTTGACTATCAAAATTAGAAATTTGTCCAACTTTTGTTGCACAATGTACAATACAATGAATTTAGTTAGATTTTTACGAATACATGTTTTATGTCTTTTCTTTGGGTACTTTTAAATTGATATATATGTAGACAACTTAGTTGAAGCACCCTTCTTGATTGTTTGGTTATAGATAGAGTTTTGCAGCGAATATACTCTATCTATAACCAAACACGTTACTAAGGACTTCTCTATGGAAAAACTACATGATAGCATGATAAAAAAAGATTTGAAATGAAATGCAAGATAGCTTAGCAGCCTAGAATATGAATTTAAGGTACAGAGTTGTCGAGCTAAAAGAGACATTTTTTTATGTCTAGCATTTTGGTTTAGTGCATACATTTTCAAAGTTATCAGCATAATTATAACTCCTCCATCCATATGTTTAATACTATTTAGTATGATTATATGGTGATATAATTTAAACTTTAAAGGCACATTTCATAGGTAAAAACAACTCAGTTAGATATAAACATATGATTTCTATACATTAGATAATAAAATCAGTGAAAAGGGAGATAGGCACATCCAAGATGATCAAACAAATCTTAACATTGACATATTACCAACCAAAAGAGCACCATAGACCTTGAAATGCAAAGAAGCTAACTGGGAAATTTAAATCCTGCAGAAGATGACACACACCAAAGTTAAGAAGGTTGAACACACACAACGACAACACAGACCTAAACACTCCCAAAACAACTTAGGCTTCAAAATTGGAGTCATATATACTTACGATCGAAAATGGCTAAGCAAACCAAAAGCAAGGATTGGTTTAGATGAAATCCAAGCATCTTGTTGTGTCCTAAGTGGAGTGTCACCTGGAATTTTAAAAAAGAGGTTTCATCCCATATTAGATATTTATATAAATCTTGAGATCGAGACAAGACAATCACCTAAAGTTTCATGCGTAGTACCTCCATTCCCCTCTGCTTAAGGCTGCATCATTTAGTATCTACAAAGAAGTTGAACTACAATAAGCTCTGCCTTAGACGCTTGGAGAAAAAATATATGGACGGACAACAGTCAATCTCCAAAAGGAATGACAAGAGCTAGGTGAAGGAAACAAGTGATTCTAGATGGACAAATTTAGTTGAGGAAGAAGAGCATATTTCTTCACATGCAAGGAGTAAGTTAAGTCCTCAACAAACCATATTTGTATCTTCAAATAAGGCAAATCTATTTATGACAGTGAAAATTGATAACTCCCCCTAAGATCCTGACCATTACCACCAAGGTATTTGAAAAAATCCATGAGCCAGAAGTTGTAGTTTCAAGACTTAGTCCAACTACAACTTATGATGGTGACTTGGGCAGTGAAATGTTTGACGAGGACGATGAGGATGATATGCCAGACATAGTATTTGATAAGGAATCTAAGGATAGGGATATCTCGCCAAGGAAACAAAGAAGCGGAAGCAACAAAAGCAAAAAGAAAACACATGAAAGACAACATAGTTGGAATGGTAAGGTGACTGGAGAATTTATTCCAAGACACCTACAAATGTGACTGAAAAAGCAAAATCATATGATCGTTTCAACAACAACAAGATCCAATAAATCCAAAAAGAAGTGATGAATTATCAAGTTTTGTTGGACATATTTGACGAAGATGACAAGAGGAAAATAATTCAGGTTACCTTACGCGGGCAATCTAGCTCTCTTGATTCTTACATATACAAAATGTAGTTTGAGGTTGATAACTCAACTTTATTCTTGGATATTATATTTTTGTATTACTTAAGTATCCTCATTTGTCGTATCATCCCAAAGTGTATTATAAACTCTATGATGATCATAGAATATCTAGTATTCTCTAACTCTTATTTTCTTCATGCTTGTTAATTAGTAGAGTTTCGTTACCTCATTAAGATTAGTAAGTTAAGGCCTAGCCCCCCTTCCTTTTACTTTTTTCTTTGAGATCCTTTTCTCCTTATTAATAAAACTAGCCCTAGGCACACCTTGCATAGCGGAATTGTTTAAATAAAAAAAATTATTTTGCAAAGTTTTAACTATAGAAAACAAAATTGGTAATTGCAATTCTCATCTACCACATTGCGGATCATAAATCACTCTAAATTTTTTTAAAATTGGATATTTTTTTGTAACGAGCATCAAATAATTTAATTTAATAACTACTGAAGTAGGTGAAGCTGTGAACTATCATGATTCAAATCCAAACAAAATTTTAAATAGGATGTCTTACCTTTCTAATTTACTTAAAAAGCTTTGACGGTTAATAGTTATACTTATAAATGTAAAGTTTGTCAAAATTTATCCTTTACTTCGAGAAAAAAAATCAATTTTATTCTTCATTATACTATTAATTTAAAATTACACTACCACTTCTTGAATAATTCAAATATAAATGTAAAAGGTGAACACTTAGATCCAATATAATAGCAAACATTTTGAAGAAATAAATGTTACGTGGCATGTTTTCTCAATGTCCCAACCCATTTTAGCCTCCCCTCCACTTGTTCTTCCGCCATTAATGTTTCTATTCTTATAACAATCACTAATATTGTGTGGTTAAAAAGGGTGAAGTGTTGTGTTTAAATGAGATGAAAATTATTTATCTAGATGAAAATAATTAATGATGGAAGAACAAGTAAAAGGAAGAGGTAAAATGCGTTAGGATATCGAGGTAGGATGTCATGTCGTGGTGTGACTGATGTTGGTTTCAAGGATATTTCTCGAGGTTTCCCTACTCTCAGAGAACTTTCCTTGTGGAATGTGTCTTCTGTTGGTGATGATGGTTTATCTGAGATTGTCAATGAATGTCATTTGTTAGAGAAGCTTGATCTTTTCCAATGCCCAAGAAATAGAGGTATATATATTCTTGATTCTTTCATGTTTTCGTATAAAGCTTGTGCCTTTATCTTATTTTTTATTTCCCTTTTTAACTTTTGGGTTCTACATTTTGCACTAAAATTAGTTCTTGCTTGTGTAGTGAAGATGTTTTGCCTTTTTTTTCTTTTCTTTCTTCTTCTGTGATTGATTTAGTCCATTACACAATTTCTATTGTAAGTCAAAATCCACGGGGGCCTCATAATTAGTCTGGATGCCTCAGAATCTAAACAAAGGTTTGTTCTAGACCAAACTAAATATTTTTGGGCTAACTGCGCTGACCGAATTCTCATTCGAGCTTGTTTACTCAGAATGTTGACTAAAGTCAAGCTTAGGCCTTAACTTGAAAGTTAAAACACTTAATCACATTGACTCAAACTGAAAGCCTCGGGAGTCGTGTCAACTATGCCACTAGCCTAAAACGACCTTTCTAGAGCTGATGGTAGCATCAGAACTGGATTATGAGGTCATCATCCTTAGCTTCTAATAGAAAATGACAGTTCAAGGTTCATAAGCTCCAAAATACTAAAACTCGTATAATTCTTTTAAAATGATGTTGATATATCTAGAGTTGATATTATATTTCAAAATGATTTCCGTTACACCATCAATATCTGTAAAGCTTTCATAGCAAAATTTATTTACTTCTGTACTTCCATCCAATTGATGTAGCCTATTTTTTTAGGTTCGAGTGGTTCTACCTGTCTGAAGCATAGGAGTCCTGATGCTGAGAATGAGAGTCGAATGATGAATTCATCTACGACACACCCTTGTGATCCTACTCTTGTTCCTTCATGGAAGTAAGTACCCTTCATCATGTACAATTATTACTAATTTGAATTTAGCACATGCCTATTTTTGATGGCCCATCTTTGCTAGTAGTTAGTTGACTGATTAACCTACTCTTTGCAATTTCCCTATTGATAAGTACGGAAACATATAAAATACATTTTGTCAACAACATAATATTGGTCCATGAGGAGATGACCTAGTGGTTAAGGCATAAGACTAACAACATGGTCATTCTAAGATTGAATACCAGCTAAAACACATGGTGTGTCCATATAATCTAGCCTTATTGGACAACATTACCTTGTAAATATGTGTTTGTGCGATGGATAAGTTGTCTAATGGTTTAGTTGGGGTACATGCAAATTGGTTGGGATGACATTAGTATCGCTAAAATAATGAGTAGGGCACTGAAAATATATATCACATAATGATAATCTGAATGTGTACTGCTTAGTCATATGATAATTGATCTAATCTCTCTTCCCCTTTGCATTTCAAGGAAAGTTTTAACATCTTAGCTGCTTTGAAATTTGTACCTGGGATGCTCAATAGTAGTATCTGGGCTCATCCTCCTCTTTTTTTTTAGTTTACTTGAAAATTCTAATAGAGATTGATCTTTTTACATAAGGGGTTGTTACTCTAGAAGGAAATTGCTAGTTAGATTATCAATTTTGCTTTCCTTTTGAATATTTAGTGCATGTTGTGGCATTAAATTCTCATAAATACTGTCTGTATTTTTTATGCATACATAGTCCTCTTCTCGTTTTAAAATATTCAGTCTTTTCTCTTCCTTTTAGATATTGCATATTGGGCTATTATGTTGATGCACCAGTGGATTGGTGCTGTGAAGAATGTGATATTGGAAAAGGGAGAATGTCTTCATCAAGCGGATTAGAAAATCTTCATTATGAGGGATCTAAGTTACATGCCTCTCAAAAGATTTTTCAGAATACTGTGCAACCAAAGAAACATAGTAAGTTTCCTGGTGGACATCGTATCAACTGGGAAAAAGAGGTACGGACCAGAAAAATGAGATATCTACCTGTTGAAGAAGCACCTGGTCCGTCATCAAACATCAAGAAATATGAATCTCCGCTGATAGATACAGTCCTCAAGGGTTGTGTTAACCAAATCCATGGCAACCATGACTCGAGGGATTTTTAGCAAAATTTATTTACTTCTGTGCTTCCATCCAATTGATATAGCCTATTTTTTAGGTTTGAATAGTTTTACTAGTCTGGAGCAACGGAGTCCTGATATTGTGAATAAGAGTCTAATGATGAATTCATCTATGACACACCCTTGTGATCCTGCTCTAGTTCCTTCCCAGAAGTAAGTATCCTCCATCCTTATAGTTATTGCTTATTCAAATTCAACTCATGTCTGTTTCGGAATGACCCATCAATTCTAGTAGTCAGCTGACTAATTAACCTAATCTTTGCAATTTCCTTATTGATAAGTACAGAAATATATATAATACATTTTTGTCAACAACATAATGTTGATCGACGATGAGATAGCCATGTGGTTAAGGCATAGGAAACAACTTGGACATTCTAGATTTGAATCCCAACTACAATACATGGTGGACCCATTTGACCTAGCCTTACTGGGAAGCATTAACGTGTCAATTTGTGTTTGTGGGATGGACTAGTTGCCAAATGAATTAGTTAGGGTACATGCAAGCTGATTTGGACGCCATTAGTATCGCTGAATTAATGAGTAGGGCACTAAAAGTATACACAACATAATGATAATCTGAATGTGTACTGCTTAGTCAAATGATAATTGATCTAATCTCTCTTCCTCTTTGCATTTCACGGGAAGTTTTAACATTTTAGGTGCTTTGAAATTTGTATCTGAATGCCCAATAGTTGTATCCGGGATCATCCTCCTTCTTTTTTATAGCTATAATTCTAAGAGATATTGATCTTTTTACACAAGGGGTAGTTCATCTGGAAGGAAATTGCTAGTTAGATTATCAATTTTGCTTTCCTTTTTAAATATTTAGTGCATGTTGTGGTATTTAATTCTCATAAATACTGTCTGTATTTTTTATGCATACATAGCCCACTTCTTATTTTAAAATTATTCAAATTTTTCTCTTTCTTTTAGATATTGCATGCTGGGCTATTATGGTGATACACCGGTGGATTGGTGCTGTGAAGAATGTGATATTGGAAAAGGGAGAATGTCTTCATCAAGCGGACTAGAAAATTTGCATTTTGACGGATCCAAGTTACATGCCTCTCAAAAGCTTTGTCAGAATACTGTGCAACCAAAGAAACATAGTAAGTTTCCTGGTGGACATCGTATCAACTGGGAAAAAGAGGTACGGACCAGAAAAATGAGATATCTACCTGTTGAAGAAGCACCTGGTCCGTCATCAAACATCAAGAAATATGAATCTCCGCTGATAGATACAGTCTCCTCAAGGGTTGTGTTAACCAAATCCATGGCAACCGTGACTCGAGGGATTTTTAGCAAAATTTATTTACTTCTGTGCTTCCATCCAATTGATATAGCCTATTTTTTAGGTTTGAATAGTTTTACTAGTCTGGAGCAACGGAGTCCTGATATTGTGAATAAGAGTCTAATGATGAATTCATCTATGACACACCCTTGTGATCCTGCTCTAGTTCCTTCCCAGAAGTAAGTATCCTCCATCCTTATAGTTATTGCTTATTCAAATTCAACTCATGTCTGTTTCGGAATGACCCATCAATTCTAGTAGTCGGCTGACTAATTAACCTAATCTTTGCAATTTCCTTATTAATAAGTACAGAAATATATATAATACATTTTTGTCAACAACATAATGTTGATCTACGATGAGATAGCCATGTGGTTAAGGCATAGGAAACAACTTGGACATTCTAGATTTGAATCCCAACTACAACACATGGTGGACCCATTTGACCTAGCCTTATTGGGAAGCATTAACGTGTCAATTTATGTTTGTGGAATGGACTAGTTGCCAAATGAATTAGTTAGGGTACATGCAAGCTGATTTGGATGTCATTAGTATCGCTGAATTAATGAGTAGGGCACTGAAAGTATACACAACATAATGATAATCTGAATGTGTACTGCTTAGTCAAATGATAATTGATCTAATCTCTCTTCCTCTTTGCATTTCACGGGAAGTTTTAACATTTTAGGTGCTTTGAAATTTGTATCTGAATGCCCAATAGTTGTATCCGGGATCATCCTCCTTTTTTTTTGTTTACTTGACAATACTAAGAGAGATTGATCTTTTTACACAAGGGGTTGTTCCTCCGAAAGGAAATTGCTAGTTAGATTATCAGTTTTGCTTTCCTTTTTGAATATTTAATGTATGTTGTGGCATTTAATTATCACAAATAAAGTCTATCTTTTTTATGCATACATAGTCCTCTTCTTGTTTTAAAAATATTCAGCCTTTTCTCTTCCTTTTAGATATTGCATGTTGGGCTATTATGTTGATGCACCAGTGAATTGGTGTTGTGAAGAATGTGATATTTTAAAAGGGAGAATGTCTTCATCAAGCGGATTAGAAAATCCGCATTATGAGGGATCCAAGTTACATGCCTCTGAAAAGATTTGTCAGAGTACTGTGCAACCAAAAAAACATAGTAAGTTTCCTGGTGGACATCATATCAACTGGGAAAAAGAGGTACGGACCGGGAAATGAGATATCTTCCTGTTTGAAAAAGTGCTTGGTCCGTCATCAAGCATCAAGGAATATGGATATCTGCTGATAGATACAGTCTCCTCAAGGGTTGTGTTAACCAAATCCAGGGCAACCGTGACTCGAGGAATTTTTAGCAAAAATTATTCACTTCTGTACTTTCATCCAATTGATATAGCCTATTTTTAGGTCTGAATGGTTCTACTAGTCTTGAGCAAAGGAGTCCTGATATTGTGAGTTAGAGTCGAATGATGAATTCATCTATGACACACCCTTGTGATTCAGCTCTAGTTCCTTCGAACAAGTAAGTATCATTCATCATGTATAGTTATTACTAATTCAAATTCAACTCATGTCTGCCCATCTTTTCTAGTAGTCAGCTGACTAATTAGCCTAATCTTTGTAATTTCCTTATTGATAAGTACGAAAATATATATAATACATTTTGTCAACAACATAATGTTGATCTACGAGGAGATGGTCATGTGGTTAAGGCATAGGACTAACAACTTGGACATTCTAGGTTTGAATCCCAACTACAACACATGGTGCGCCCATCAATTCTAGCTTTACTGGGAAGCATCAACGTGTCAATATGTGTTGGTGGGATGGACTGGTTACCCAATGAATTAGTTAGGGTACATGCAAACTGGTTGGGGTGCCATTAGTATAGCTAAAATAATGAGTAGGGCACCGAAGAATATACATAATGATAATTTAAATGTGTACTTCTTAGTTACATGATAATAGATCTAATATTCTTCTCTTTGCATTTCAGGGGAAGTTCTGACATCTTAGGTGCTTTAGAATTTGTACCTGGAATGCTCAATAGTTGCATCTAGGCTAATCCTCCTTCTAAAGTAAAATGTAAGGTGTATCAGCTCTCATGTCTTTTGCCTGATACTCTTAAATTTGAACTCGTTCCTCGTGGGGATATTTGGGAAAGTCTATTCAACAATCATATTCCAAGTAAAGAAGATATAGGACTACATTATTTTGCAAGTGAGAAAGAAAGGTCAGTTTCTGCCTTATATATCTATCCGTAAAGGGAAAAGGGGTCGCAAAGTAGAAGTGCCCCTTTGCCAGGAACGTTTTTACTAGAAACTAATTCTCATTTCCCATTATATGTAGGTCTGAAAGATATATTGTTCTAGTGCAGTTCATGCGCAACAAGAATTTGCTGATGAAAACACTTATAAATGATGTTGAGTTCCATATACTTGCATCCACAATCATGTACGGTGATTCTCAAAGTACTTTTATAATTTCTATGTTATTTTCTCATTTTCAATGAATGTTTAGGTAATAATACATTTACCTGTGTATGCAAAAGATTATCCCTTTTTAAAGTGGGGATACTTGTTTGGTTTCATTTGTTCATCAAGGTTTTTGCTCTATAACAGATTGTCCAAAAGAAGATGTTAACAACTAGAGTATGTCTAATTGTATAACATTTAATTAAAAAAACTACAAAATTAAATAGAATACATGGAATGCACTGGTGGATATGATTCTACTATATATTATGAGAGAAGAAGAGAACTTGATTTTGCTGATTATGATTTAGCTTTTCGTATTTGATAACATTTTGTCTCCGCGTATAATTCCGTTCATATGGTAATCTTAATTCCAATCAAGTGCCCGTCAACTTCTAATTTCTTGTGTTCTCTATGTGAACTTGCAGAAAAAAATGTGAAATTTATGGTGACACAGGTTTTGGAAAAACAATTAGTACCTGTTATCAGTGTAACAATGTTGACGTGCATCAATAAGTTACCTCTCTCTCTCTTTTCGTAGCATGAAAAGGTGGACAATCAATTAGAAAAGTTGAAAGTCATGTCTCCCTTTCAAGCTCTATCGCCTTGTGTCATATCTATATGTTCTTTGTAAATCTCAAACATTGGCCCAATACCAAACCCTTTTTTTAGTTACTTGACATTTCTAAGAGAGAAATTGATCTTTTTACACAAGGGGTTTCTCCTCTCGAAGGAAATTGCTAGTTAAATTATTAGTTTTTCTTTCCTTTTTAAATCTTTTTTTCATGTTGTGGCAGTTAATTCTCATAAATAGTGCCTATATCTTTTATGCATACATAGTTCTCTTCTTGTTTTAAATATTTTGTTTTTTTGTCTTTCTTTAAGATATTGCATGTTGGGCTATTGTGTTGATGCACCAGTGGATTAGTGTTGTGAAGAATGTGATATTAGCAAAGGGATAATGTCTTCATCAAGTGGACTAGAAAATGTGCATTATGAGGGATCCAAGTTACATGTCTTTGAAAAGATTTGTCAGAGTACTGTGCAACCAAATAAACATAGTAAGTTTTCTCGTGAACATCGTATTAATTGAGAAAATGAGGTATAGACTGAGAAAATGAGATATCTACCTATTGAAGAAGCACTTGATCTGTCATCAAGCATCAAGAAATATGGATTTACACTGATAAATACAGTATCCTCAAGAGTTGTGTCAACCAAATTCATAACAACCATGACTCGGGAGATTTTTAGCAAGCCTAGAGCTCAAATTTCAAACACTTTTCGTGCGAAGAGCAAAGTGCAGTTGCCTTTAGCATCTACAGGATATACTAAACCTCAAATTCGAATTGCCAAAAACATTGAACATAGAAAAAAATGTTCAATTATCTAAATGTTAAGTGTTCACCACAATATTTTGTATTAATTACTTGATTTGATTTGTCCTCTTCTTATACCTTTATTCTTCAGAAATTTCATTTTCTAGCATATACTCCAAATATTTTTTTTAAAGAATGATGTTGATATAGTTTCTATTATCTTTCAAAATAATATCTGTTACACCATCACATCTATAAAGCTTTCATAAAAAAATTTCTTTACTTTTGTAATTCTATCCAATTGATGTAGCCTATTTTTTAGGTTCAGGTGGTTCTACCAGTCTTGAGCATACAAGTCCTGATGATTTGAATAAGAGTCGAATAATGAATTCATCCACGACATACCTTTGTGATCCTTCTCTAGTTCCTTCATGAAAGTAAGTACCCTTCATCGTGTACAGTTATTACTAATTCAAATTTAGCTCATGTTTGTTTTCGGATGGCCCATCTTTGCTGTAGTCAGCTGTCTGATTAACTACTCTTTGTGATTTTCTTATTGATAAATACGGAAACACCTATAATACATTTTTTCAACAACAATAATGTTTGGTCCAAGAGGAGAAGACCTAGTGGTTAAGGCATTCGACTAACAACTTGGACATTCTAGTTTTAAATCCCAACTAGGGGTGGCAAATGGTTGGATTGGATTGGATTTAGATGGGTTAAATATGGATTGAGAAAAAATGGTTTGGATTATAATCCATCCAAATATAATATGGTCAAATATGAATTTGGTCAAATATGGTTTGGGCAAAGTGGTTCTAGCCCATTTAAATAAATTTATTTTTCAAAAAAAAAAAATTATGCCTCCCTCAGGCACTCCCGCGAACCTTCCACCAACCTATCCCTAAAAAATTTTATTTTCGAAAAACAAGAAAAATCTTTTTTTTCAAAAAAAAAAAAAAAATTACCCCCTGGGCATCCTCCCCCCCCCCCCACGACCCCGACCTTCCACCAACACTACCCCTAAAAAAAATTATTTTCAAAATACAAGAAAAATCTGTTTTTTCCAAAATAAAAAATAAAAAAAATACCCCCTTTCCCTGACCCCCCACCCCGACCCCGACCTTCCACCAACCTACCCCTAAAAAATTTTGTTTTCAAAAAACTAGAAAAATCTGTTTTTTCAAAAAAAAAAAAAAAAAAAATTTACCCCCTCTCCCGGGCGCCCCCCGACCATCCACCACCCTACCCCTAAAAAAAGATCGAAAAAAAAAAATTACCCCTCGTACCCCCCTCCCACTCCCCGGCATCCCCCATCTTCCACCAACCGACTCCTAATTTTTTTTGTTTTCCAAAAATTAAAAAAAATTGTTTCATTTTTCACTAATATGGGCTAAATATGGGCTGAATATGGATTTTCATGTTAACCTATTTTGTCCATATTTGTATGAGCTTAAATAAGTTGAAGACCATATTAACCCATTTAAAAAAATGAAAGAAAATATGAGTGATCCATTTAATTTAATATGGACAAAATGGTTTCATTTCACTAATATGGGCTCAAATTGCCACCCCTAATCCCAACTACAACACATGGTGCGCCCATCTGAACTAGCCTTAGTGTAAAGCATTACCGTTTCAATATGTGCTTGTAGGATGAGCAAGTTGTCCAATGAATTAGTCGGGGTACATGCAAGTTGGTTGGGACGCCATTAGTATCGCTAAAATAATTAGTAGGGCACTGAAGAATGTATGACATAATGATAATCTGAATGTGTACTGCTTAGGTAGATGATAATTGACTAATCTCTCTCCCTCTTTGCATTTCAGGGGAAGCTTTGACATCCTAGATTCTTTGGAATTTGTACATGGGATACAATAATTGTATCCAGGCTCATCCTCTTTATAGAGTTAGACGTAAGGTGTATGAGTTCTCAGGTCTTTTGCCTGATACTCTTAAATTTGAACTTGTTCCCCGTGGGGATATTTGGGAAAGTCTATTCAACAACGATATTCCAAGTAAAGAAGATATATGAGTGTATCTTTTTGCAAGTGAGAAAGAAAGGTTAGCATCTGCCTTATATATCTATGTGTAAAGGGGCAAGGGGTTGCAAAGTAGAAGTCCCCCCTTGCAAAGGAACGTTTTTTCTAGAAATTGATTCTCATTTTCTATTATATGTAGGTCTGAGAGATAAATTCCTCTATTGGAGGTCATGCGTAGCAAAAATTTGGTGATGAGAATGCTTATAAATGATTTTGAGCTTCTTATACTTGCATTCACAACCTCGTGCAGTAATTCTCAAAGTACCTCTATAATTTCTATGTTTTTTTTCTAATTTTCAATTAATTTTTAGGTAATACATTTACCTGTATATGCAGATGATTATGCCTTTTTAAAGTAGGTATACTTGTTTGATTTCATTTGTGCATCAAGGTTTTTGCTCTATAGCAGATTGTCCAAAAGAAGATGTTAACGGCCGCTAGAGTGTGTCTAATAGTATAACATTCAAGTTAAAAATAACAAATAAACTTAAATAGACTACTTGGAATAAGCCGGTGGATATGCTTTTGTTATATATTACTCTCGTCGTTTTACAAAGAATGACCTGGTTTGACTTGGCACGGAGTTTAAGAAAATAAAGAAGACTTTTGAATCTTGTTGTCCTAAATTAAAGTTAAATGTACAAAAATTTCATTTAATCTTGTGGTCTTAAATATGTTACGTGAAAAGCTGAAATTAAAATGTGACCAAAAAAAAAAGAAAGAGGTGATTCTTTATAAACAGACTAAAAAGGAAATGAGGTCATCCTTTTTAAAACGAAAGGAATAAGTTGATTTTGTTGATTATGATTTAGCTTTACGTATTGATGACATTTTGTCTCCACATATCACTTTGTTCATATGATAATCTTAAATCCAATCAAGAATCTGTCAACTTCTAAATTTCTTGTGTTTTCTCTGTGTACTTGCAGAAAAAACTGTGAAATTTGCGGTGATACATGTTTTTAAAAAGCAATTCTACCTGTTATCAGTGTAATAATTTTGACGTGCATCGGTAAGATCTCTCCCCCCCTCCCCGCCCACTCTCTCTCTCTCTCCTTAGCATGAAAAGGTGGACAATCAGTTAGAAAATCCGAAAGTCGTGACTCTCTGTCAAGCTACATCACCTTGTGTCATATCTATATGTTCTTTGTAAACCTCAAATATTCGCCGAATCCCAAACCCCCTTTTATTTAATATACTTGACATTTCTAAGAGAGAAGTTGATCTTTTTACACAAGGGGTTGTTCCTTTGGAAGGAAATTGCTAGTTATACTATCACTTTTGCTTTCCTTTTTGATTTTTTTTTTTTCATGTTGTGGCATTTAATTCTCATAAATATGTATTTTATGCATACATAGTCCTCGTCTTGTTTTTTTAAAAAAATCTGTTTTTTCTCTTCCTTTCAGATATTGCATGCTGGGCTATTATGTTGTTGGACCAATGGATTGGTGTTGTGAAGAATGTGATACTGGCAAAGGGATAATGTCTTCATCGAGTGGACTAGAAAATGTGCCTTGTGAGGATCCAATTTACATCCCCGCGAAAAGATTTGTCAGAGTACTGTGCAACCAAAGTAACATAGTAAGTTTTCTGATGGACATCGTATTAACTGGGAAAAGGAGGTGCATACTTGGGAAAATGAGATATCTACCTGTTGAAGAAGCACTTGGTCTGTCATTAAGCATCAAGAAATATGAATCTCCGCAGATAAATACGGTCTCCTCAAAAATTGTGTCAACCAAATTCATGGCAACTGTGACTCGTGGGATTTTTAGCAAGCCTAGAGCTCAAAATTCTTCCTGATGAATGCCTGTGAGAGATTTTCAAACGTCTTTCCAATGGTCAAGAGAGAAGTGCTAGTGCTTGTGTCAACTGTGTGCTTTCAAACTATGGATTGGTTGTTTGTGTCAAAGCTTTAGTTTCACTTTAGAGCATTCATTTAGAGGAATGTCACCTGATTTATGTCTCATGCATTTGTGTCTTTTTATAATAGTAATATCCAGTGAATTTAATTTCAAAATTTCTAATTATAATATTTAGCAATGTCCACTCTTTGCGACTGAAAAATCATTTTTATTTACTAAATAAAGAAGAAAACTTAATTGGTTATAAATCTCTTAATACAAGTAATTGTACTATCTCAGAATGATGACTTTTTAGCTTGTCTTGTACGTGACAGCGTGAAGGTTGGATCAAAGCACCACAAGTGCTATGAAGAGAGGTGATTTACAGTAAATTAGACCATCAACGTAGATTTTTTCAATTCATGGTAAATTTTATTAAAACATTTAAGCTTAATTAAAATAATGAAAATTTGTATAGGTGATTTCAACTTATACAAGAATTGGGTTTTATTTGGATTGAGTTGAGTTTTTAAAAAAAATTAATTTATTTACAGCTATCACATCATTAAATTGGTATCGAAAATTGTATTTTTCAATTAAAAAGGAATGCGAAGATAACTAATTGATCAAGTATATTAATCATTTGGATTGGTTGCGCTCTATTCAGGTCTACATATTAAATTAAAGATCACCTTAATTTTTTTTTTATAGGATAAATTTCTTAAATGATCACTAGCTTAATTGAATAGTAAAATCACTTATTTATTGTCATATCAATAATATCACACCAATAGGAAAATAATTTCAACTCTAATCTCCACTTATTTCAGAATCATCTCCGAGTATTTTTAAGAAACTTATTTTCCATAAAATATTTTTCTCTGTACCAAAAACATTCTCTAATATTATGACTGTTCTTATAGGCTACTAAAATATTTCCAAACAAAAAGCAATTTGCTATTAGCTATTCAATTTGGTCCAATCATTTTTAATCTGTCAATCAATCTTACTTGGAAAACCTGCCAATTCTCTAGGAGGAAAAAGCCATAATTGTGATTCCTCTATTAATAGTGATGTTCGATTCAACTTGTGCGCACCTATATAGCCTACGCTACATCCTACGAGCACAAGTCATGTCGAAAGAAATCACCTAGGGTGGGAGAACCACACCCCAACAAACATTATTGAGGTGGGAGAGACCGAACCCGAGGCTATATAAACCCCACATCAACACTTTGTAGTATCAATGTGGTACTTGCAATGGCCCATAACACAAAAGTTCATCAGTACATGATCTTTTTAGTATAACAGAGAAATGGTAGAGGTCCAGAGGGGCCCGACTCGAAACTCGGAGGATAAGGACATCATGCATCAGATGACTACACTACAGTGACTCAAGGGAGGAAAAGATTCATAATACCTGAACAAAGCTAGAGCATCATGTAATGTATATGTAACTTATAAATACACCTTAATAAACAAGCAACAACCATTTGGTTCAACAGAACAGTTTCAGCAGCCAGTACTGTCTCAAGTTTTCTGCAACTGCAAAGTACTCGACTAGTAGAAAAGACAAAATTCTTAAGGATTTCTGGCTACTCAACATTTAGATAACAGAGGCAAGTAGCCTGCATGTTTCTGATGACCACACTCAGCAATCTTGAAAGAAGATAGACCACTACAAATTCAACCTTGCTGCGCTGACTATAGACAAAATGGCGATGTTTGCCTAGTACAATATCAAGTGCATTCATTTCTCATCTTATTCATACCTTTGCAATACTTGAGGCAAAGAGCGAATGAAGATTGCTCCATGAGTATATATTCAACTTCAGTGGTTGCTTCTAGTGCTCGATTGTAACATGTTCCTGCACCAGATTACTCTCTATTTGAGCTTTAACACCAGTCTCAGTCTGGCTCGGTTCAACAACTGATACAACCTCACACTCTCGACCATCTGCATCAAATTCAGTAGCTTGCTTGTGTTGGTTATTTGGTTGAGAAGAAACTTCACTTGTTTCCTTGGGTAAAGCATTAGGCAGAGATGCAGCTTCAGCTGATTCCTTGGATGAGATAGACTTGCGAATGGAAAGCTTTCTTGTTTCATTGGATAAGTTGCTTTTCTCAGATGGCAGCTTTGGAAGTGACTTCCTTTGAGGCTTCTTAACAATGAGAGGAGAATGCCCTTTGACTGGGTTATTTTGGGATGCATTTTCGTCCAAGCTTAACCTACCTGGGCGCATGACACTCTCATTGATTCTTTCTTTGGTGGGCGAGCTCTTTCTCCTCCCAAGTTTGGGGGATTTAGCTCTGGTTGGTGGAATCTAACATCATAAGATAGTGACAGAAGGTGTTAATTAAACACCGCAACTAGTAAATTTCAAAATAAACAGGAAGAATAAAACTACTTTAGGAGGGGCTTCAGCTGTACATATACAAAACTAGTAAGTAAGAAAGCAAATATTAGAAAATTTCTTTAGATAAAACTCACAAGAGCATGACATACCAGCATCCTAGCATGACCAGCAAAGGTAAGGCATCAAATTCAGGTTAAGATAGATATATTTTACAAATGTATAGGGCAGCCTGGCACACCAAGCTCCCCTTATGCAGGGGGTCCAGACCTCCACAGCCTTTCCCTGCATTTGTGCAAGAGATTGTTTCCACTGCTCAAACCCGTGACCTAGAGATCACGTGGCAGAAACTTTACTAGTTACGCCAAGACTCCCCTTCAGAACAGATAATTTTTGTTCAACACTTTGGAGAGATCGACACCAGATAGAAGTACTTCCGCATACTGTCTAGTTTCCCAACTCCATTTCTTTGCCAACTGAATAGCGAATTGCCTGAAGGGAGCTCCGAAATCTTCTCATACCACCTACTTATAAAAGCTAGCTTTGACCATAATTTGCCTGCTTGACCCTTTAACATTTCCTGATCTTAAGTAGAGTAGATGGAGGAACTCTAATATATGGTTGTTATGGTGATTAAGGACGTCATGTAGTGTTTATAGCACAAAAGAGAGTGCTTTCAAGAAATAATAAGTAATGATCCAAAGCTAAGAGAAACTTTACCTAGTCTTAGATTTACTGAATCGGGAATATGTCTAGCCTATGATGAACTGTCAAGAACCACATGTGTACTCTTCAAACATTTTTATCATGCTTAACCACTTTGCATCTCACTGAGTTTGCTTACAATAAGAGTCACTAATCCAGTATTAAGAAAGCACCTTATGAGGCTCTCTGTACAGGATGCGTTCTAAACCTCTCACTGCTGGTTTGGGCCAAGGGAGAGGAGGCTCTTGGGACCAAATTGGCTACATGAATCTTTGAGATAGGTTCAGTTCATTAGGAAAGGACTAAAAACAGATCAAAACGGGTAAAATTCACACACTGACAAAAGAATTAGAGAGTTTGATTTCATGCTTGGTACGAAGAGTGTTACTGAAGGTCTCATCCATGAAGGGTATCATGATGTAAGAAAAGAAAGGAGATATATGCTCGAGATTCATGGATCCTAAGCATCATTGAGTGTGTGAGTGTAGGTGCAATTATGTACCTGTAGAAACTACAGCTAGAATTTACAACTTTACACCCAGTCTTACATGCATCGCCTATTAAGTGTATACATGATCCCATGCACATCATATTAGCTGCCTTTGGCCCAGCTAAGTCAGCAAAGTAGCACTTAAAATATGAACAGCATCCCTCTTAGAAAACCAGAACTTAGTAGTCTTTGTCCCAACTGTCTGCAAACTAGCACTTAAAACAACGGTTCCATCTGTGTCAGCAAAAGGTCAGCCCTTCAGTGCTAAAAATCTATCAGGTCCAACCATCCAACAATTTCACTAACAAATAAGAGCCATAACAATTTTACAATGTTGAGATGGCACACTAACGAGAGAGGAATGACTCCAACACTTAACTTTTCCACAATTTAACTTGCATATAGTGTCCCTTTTAAAATGAACAGGTAATGAAGTTGACCTTGTCTGATACTTATCCAGGAAAAAGGAAAAAGGTTGACCTGATTTCCAGTATCATGAATTTCTACACCAGACTCGTATCCTTTTCTATTGTTACTTAAGCACCAAAATCATATCTTACACACCTATTCTACCAATTCTGGTACTGTATCTTCAGATTTTATTCTTGCTGATTTTTTCGTCAAAGATCAGCCACATCAATTATGCATCAAAAAGTAGAGCTTCACATATAATACTGGAACTTCACCAAGAGACAAGTTTATTGTGCACTTCTTCCCGATCATGCTAAGCACTTAAAATATCACAAGTAATGATGATGAAATTCCACTAGCTAACAATAAAGTCAGTCTTCACATAAATGTATCAATTGCAATGTTCCATTTGTGGTAAAAAAATCAAGAAAATGAACACCCAACTCTACAAAGCTATATCCAGTTTAACCATTGATCTATGGCTTTTTTAGGAGCTTAGTAGTACTGCGATTTCACATAAATATATCATGGGAGATGCGCCGATAGTGGTTTAAAAGTCAAGACAATGAACCTCCCAACTCTAGCTATATCCAGTTTAACAACTGCTAGCTAAGGGTTTCTTTTCAGAGCTCAGTAGAACTGCAATTCCTTTCTTCATAGTTCATCACATTTAGACAGAATATGCAGTTTCAGTGTCAAGTTGAAAGCATTCAAAAGATCAGGTAAAGGATGAAGTATGAACTTGAACATAACTCCACTATATTTTACTAGAGCTTCAAAAAACAAAAACAAAAAAACTAAACAGTGCTCCACATTACCTGACACCAAATATATTAATTTTTTGCAGGATAAAGCAAATGATATTTATCAATTCTGGTAACAAAATCATTTTGAGCCAAAGAACAACTAAATATTCAACATACTATGTCTAAGAACAGCAAAAGGCATTTCATGCCATACAAGATTGTATTTTTCGGCATCATAACATACAACACAGCATAAAATTACCTTCTTCAACTCCATCTTTGGAGGTGCAGGTTCCTGATAAAAGCTCGGCATGGGTGTTGCTTTAAATTTTAAGCTCTTCCTTAACATTTTGATCTCAGCTTCCTGAGTTTCCTGTTAGAGAAATGAAAGAAAATAAAATGGTAATGCTACAAGATAACCCTACAACAAGAAATTTTCTACACCAAGAGATCCAGAAGCAGAAGTGTCACAACACCTTAGTCTTGGCTTGCATATTACTCTTCTCAACTTCCTTTGCCTGGGTTTTTTCTTCAAGCTTGGAGTAAAACTGTCCAAATAACAAGACAAATGTTCTAAGATTGACTTCACGGTGCAAGACTATCAAGCATATATTATAAGCTTCAGTGATGCAAGCAGGGGGCTAACCTCTTTCCTTTTCTCAGCTCTTTCATCACACTTGAAACTGATATTGTAGGTTGGAAGAGTACCTACTTTGCGAGGTTTGGCATCTGATGCAGCAGTAGGACTGCTATGAAGTGATCAAGGATAAACTGAAAGACTTTTATTATGCTAATAAAAATAAGAACTCCAAATCTAAGGAGTGAAGGAAAAAGAAAGATTTATTAGGATACGAAGATGATTCTGCACTTCCATCAGCTTTAGTAGGGGGCACTTTCTTCAAAGGCATCAGTTTTGCTTTTTCCCTGCAGTAACGAAATTATAGTTCACAAACCACTAGGGAAAAATTATCATTAATTGTTTGGCACATTTTGAAAGCATTCTCAGTACAATTATCATAGGACTCCTCCAAGTAATAGGTAAGAAACAACAAGAGAAATCGGACATACTTAAGGCCTTCAGACTGAGCAGCACTCGGAGAAGCTGGTGCTGCTACTTCAGCATGACCAGGTTGCTGCTAGAAGACAGCAGAAAAGGAATATGATATTGATGACAATAAACAGATGCATATGAAGCTTCAATATTGAAATTCAGATTGCTGTTACTCTGGACTGCAGGTCATAAATTAGACCTAAGACATTTACCTTAGCACGATCAACATTTAGATGAGCCAATGCAGGTTTTGAATAATACTCAACAGTTTTCTTGTCACTGAATGATTTACCCTTTGCATCAAGGGAAGATGGCTGCTTAGGACGCGGTTTGGAGGCAAGGGTACCATTTGATGCCTCTTTTCCATCTTTACTTTTCTTGGCTACGCCATTTTTGGGGCCTGAATTCTTAGCATTCCTTGCCCTAGGTGGAGTCTTTTGCTCTTTACTGTTCGTTGCATCATCAGATTCTTTTGCTTCGTGTTCCTGAAGTGAATAAGCAATTACCTAGATGTGGTGTTCAAAATGTCCTTAGTAAGTAAAAACTGGATAAACTCCCTTACCTCAGAACTGACACCAGCATTGCTTTCTACAGTAATTGTAGTTTCATTACTGACCTCTTGGACAGAAGATCCAACTGTTTCACTATCAGTCAATACGACAGTGCTCTGGAAACTCCTCTCTAATTCTTCATTACTGGGACTTGCATGAGGCATCCCATTGGATATGCCAGCAACAACTTCTGGAAGTTGGTGAACTCCATTTCCAAAGCCCAACCCATTTCCAGAAACAGCTATGTTATTGACAACATCCATCATGCTCTATAATGTTTCAAAATTTGCAACCACAATTCTACATGTCAAAACCACAAACAGAAAATCCCTCATGAGTCATGATTAAAACAGGTGTTTTTAAAGTATAATCAAACAAACTAGAGTTTCATACTCGAGAAAACAACCAATCCAGCAGAAAACAAATTGTATATAGAGGATTACCAAAGCAATGCTACAACCACAAAAAAAACTCAACTTCCAAAAAATCCATACTTTAGAACACTACAAACTCTCATCTAATACTCCAATCACTTTGTTCTTCAAACAGACTAACAACACACAAATCAAATACATCAAGTCAATACCATTTCTACTAAGCTGAGAAACAAGGTGAAATCACCTTAAAAATCAAGCCTTTCCATCAATTACAATCCAATTCCAATTATGATGTGGATCTTGGGTATCCATTCCACTCTATTCAAGTTCACCTATGCAAAGTCTCAGCACATGACCACAAACAAAGAACTCAAAAACCCAAATCCAAATACAGTACCAGAAGACGACAAAATCAGTAGACCGACACTTACTCTACTTAGATCTCCAACCCCAGTAAAAAGATCCAATCTTTTTCTCAATCCAAGATTCATCACAGCAAATCCCAAAACCCCAAAACAGCAAAAACCCATTTTCACAAAGCTAAATACCCACAAGATACACATAATGTACCAACATTTTATAAACACAAACCACAACAAATGCAGTTGCTAGCTACTATATGCAATATACTTACCTAAACAACCATAAAAAGATCACAAGCCCATGAAATCCACAAGGGATCTGATAGAATCTTGACACAGAAAGCCACACACTTACAAAACAAACAAGAATCTTGAAAATCTTAGAAACAATTTATGAAAATGCTCTAAAGATGGTGTTTTCTTGAACTTGAAAGTGAAAAGTTGAGAACTTTGAAGATGGGGTTTCTCTATTTCACAAAATTCTCAACTCAAAAATAGAGAAGAGGGGGGGGACAGTTTTGCTCATGTGTGTGTGTGTTGGGGATGATTTTATTTTTTATTTATTTTTTTCAATTTATTTTAGTAGTTGTATGTGACAGAAGTATTCAAATCTATACCAGGTCACTGTCTGAAAAGAAAAAAAAAATCACCTTAAATTTAAGGATAGGGAGGAACAGACATGTACCAGCCCCATGATCATGCTGACCTGGTAATATCAGTGGTTCACAATTGAAGATTATTCCCTTTTTTTAATATTGAATTTAATTAATTAATTAATTTTACCTTCTTTTTTTTGGAATTTATATTCATTTTATCATCCAAAAAGACAGCTTTGGTAGAGACCAAAGTCACAATTTTAAAGAGGACAGTGGTAAACAGAAGTCGCACAAATTTGAAAAATTGAAGAAAAAAATAGTTTTTTTTAATTTGAAATTACTTTTTGAATTATTATTTTTTTAAGTTTGAATTTCAAATTTGAAAAAGGTGCTTTTCACTAACTTTTTAAGTGATTTTCTTCTCATAAATATTTTACTTAAATTTGTATTTTAATCGTAACTAAAAATTTTAAATTGTATTTTTCATTTAAGCAAACATCATATTTTTCAATTTTTCATGTTCAATTTCCAAAAACCTATTAAATAAGTTGTATTTTTCATGATTTTCTCCTATCACAATTTTCATGTCAAGTCGATCCAAAATAATTCGTCATCATTTTCATTAAGAGATGAGTTTGAACTCTTTTACGTAATATTTGTTTTGTTAACTCTTCGCTTATGATTGGAGAGAAATAAAAATAAAAATAACAAGCTATTAGAAATAAATAAAAAATCCACCATGAATCAGTGAGAAATTTGTGTTATAGAAACTGATTTTTCCACACATTTTTCATTGAAGCATTTCACTGAAAAAATTAATGGTGGAAAACACATTCTCATTGAAATAGCGAAAACTTAGAAATACTATTTTTTAATTCTCAACGATTAAATTAAAATTTCTATGAAATAGATATTAAACATTTTTCACTAAAAATAATAACATTTTTAGCACAAATTTTGCAATGATACTACAAATGTCCATCAAGGGGCTGTTACATGAAGAGGTTTATAACTTTATATGTATAGATCAAAGTAATAATACTTCAAAAAAAAAAAAAAAAAACTTTCATATCTTAAAATTACTTATGATTCACAAACATTTCCCTATTTTATCCGTATACTTTTTGTATGAACATATTACCTATTAACATAAAAAGCTATACATATATATAGTTGATTTTGAATATGTTATTAGTGCAAAAACGTTTATTTATATAGCTTTAAAAAATCCTTCTAATTATTATTTTGCCCATTAAAAACTGTAATATTTCAATTTAATCACAAAGTCGAAATGAATGGGACATAAGGAAACAACAGCATCATAATTTTGCACGGGAAATCAATTTTAAAATAATATTTCTAAGAAATGCAAACATCCAAAGTCAACAATTTTTTGACAAAATTGAGTTAATATTCTTCACTCAAATCCTATAAATATGGACAAATCAGAATAAAAGATATTCTTGATAGGTACTATAATGTTGTGTTATATATATATATATATATATATATATATGTGTGAATATATATATTGCCTTAAAAGTATGTATTCCTAAATTAAATGTTAAATTATTATAATATTCTAACTTAGGTTGTGAGTTTTTTGATAAGGTGTGACTTTTCTAAAGTGATTTTTTTGATGGATTGTGACTTTTTTCAAAGGATTGTTCATACTATCCTTTGTTGACTATAAATGAAGGGACTTTCTATCATTTTTCAACCACAATTTTTTTTAATCTTCTACTCTTCTTCTTCTTGCATTTTAAAATTTTTGTGTAATTTGTTGACATAAAGTGAGAAAGATGTTTAGTGGAATATGAGGTACCACTACTGATGAAGTAAATTGTTCTATTCTAAGAGGGTATATTCCATAACCTCGAGTACTTGAGTAAAATAATTTTAATAATATAATAATTATTTTTTTACTTAATATATACATTAGTATGTAGTGTTCCAATATATGTAGTTAACATGATATAGTCTAAAGTCATTTATTTTTGTTAACAATTTCTATTGTGATGTTGATATATGCTTCTGAATATCTTTTTTCAAGTTTAGAGAATTGTCACAATTTATTTTTTTTATGCTCAAGACAAAAGATTGACTTTATTTATCAATGTTACTTATGTGATTTACATTGTCAGAAAGTTTGCTTCAAAATAGTTATTACTATATAAATGATTGACTTTCTTAATAGTATAGTATTTTAATCGAAGAAAAGTTCTAATAACGCAGTTGAAGTTTGTAATAATTTAATTTTATTGTTTATTCAATAGCTAATTATTATGCGATAAATATTTTTATTAATGCAATTTATTATTTATATTTGGGTAAATATTTGTATTTAAATTAAACTATTTCATATGTCACCAATGTATTACCAAGATAACAAGATCTTCTAACTTCAAAATATATTATTTTAAAATGTTCTGAGCTTTAAATCACAAACATATGTGAAAATGTGTGAATATATATGTATCATTTAAAAATAATTTTATTATTATGTAATATGGACTAAACATTTACATTTTTCCCCCTAAATTAAAATTTAATAACTATAAAAAAAATAGTAACATTAATTAAGAGTCTTATTTATTTATGTAAGTAAAAGATTTATTAGAAATTCAGCTATTGCACATCAGTTCTTTAGTTATAATATTATAAATACTCTTAACTATTACTAATTATTGCAAGTGTTTTTCACACTCCTTTACATTTTAGTTATAATATTATGAATTTCATAGTTATCAGTTATCACATTAATCATTTCTTACTTTCATTTTTCCTTGTATTAACTTTTGATCAATAATTTTTCATAATATTATATCACCCCCTATATATATGGACAACACAGTGTTTTTATTTTTCCTTTGACGAATCATGTATAGTAGAATAAAGGGAAAATTGTATGAAATAACAAACTATATTAAATGTTATAGTCACAGTTTATTTTATTTGTAATACGCAGCATACATTCCTTTTTTTTGGCCCTCTGGTTCGGTATACGATTAGTTATTTTCGATATACAATTAATTATTTATTACATTCGGTATAAAATCTATAAAATATGTTTGTGTTTGTAAAAAGAGAGAGAAAAAGTGTATATATAGATGCAAATTCATATATTTTTGTCCTATATACTTATAATTATACAAATACAGATCTTATTATATAAATTACAATGAATAAATGAATTTATACAAAACTGAATAATTTCTATAAAATTGGATGTATCTAACGAATTATACAAATCAAAAGTTCTATAGCAAATATAAAATTTGCTATTGAAGTACAATTATGCAAACTATATCTATAACATAGAAATATAATTTTTACGTTTGCTATATGTGAAAGTTGCTCTTGAATAAATTGTTGTTATTTTTCCTTTAACGAATCATGTTTAGTTAAATAAATTGAAAAATGAATACAACTATATGAATTATATTTTTGTTGGGTGTAAGATGAACAAGAGATTATATATATGATTTCACAAATAGAATATTCTGAATTTTTAATTTTTAATTTTACTGGTAAAAAATGTAAATATTTCTCACTTAATTATGGATAGTCAAATAACTATCTAATAGTCAATCAGAAGTCAAATACGAGAGTCAACAACAACAACACAAAAAAACAATTCTAAAAGATAAAATATAGTTATTCTCTTCACATTTCATATGACATCTAAACAATTTAACTTGGAATACACGTGCAAAACACATCTGATTAGATGACTAGAAAAATACACAACAAAAATCATCTAAAGATAATATTAGTGAGATACGATTAACCACATGATTAACTCATAAAATTAAAATAAATACAAATTGCATTTAACTAATATAAAATTTCATTAACCATCTTCATAGGTCCGCCTGAATAAGAATGAGAATATATATATATATATATATATATATATATATATATATATATATATATATATATGACGATACACATTGAATATTTATAAAAGAATTTACAATATTAATTTGTGCTAAGCTTATTATTCAAATCTTCACTTAAATAAGTTATACTACCTACTATTAACATACATTTTCTAAATTAATAATCACGTGCGTAACGCACGTGTAAAAAAATCAATATATATATCCGTCAATAGTTTCGTTTCTATATCTATTATTTTTTACTTTAGAAGGTTTCAAAAGTAATTTCTGTATCTTATATAGTATCAATTATCTTTTTAAAAATAAACTAAATAATGAGAGGAATAATGAAATTGTGGAGGATTTTTAATTTATTTGTTAAAAGGGAGGGGGATATGGAATATTACCCTCTAATTAAGTGTTTAGTATATATGTTAAGTTAACTATAAAAGTGTTTATTAAAAATATTAGGTGTAAAAAAATCTTACATACCAACTTTTGCTGATTTGGAATTACACGTGGCAAGAAAATGCTATGTGGAAATATGAGATAGATTCTTTCTTACACATGTGACCTCATTATAGAATAGTTGCTTAAAATGGACGAAAACTTTTAGATTATTATAGTGCCCATATAAATCGGGGCGGAACTAGCATGTCAATTACAGATTCGACAAAATTCAATATAAATCATGTCTTTACAATACAAAATTTATATAAAATATATAAATAATTTTTCAAGAATCAATACTATTTTTTGAATAATAATCTAAAATTCATAAATTTAAATTTTAACTTTATCTCTCGCCATAATTTAGTCATCAAATGAGATATGGTCTTGGAGTCCATGACACAATTAGAGCATAAACAAAGAAATACATGTTTATCGAAGTGGCCCTAATCTTTCATAAACTTATGATTTATTATTATACAAACTCAATTATAGAGGAATTTTCCTAGTAGTGGCCACTTGGTAAAGCAGTTTTAACATAGATGGCAACTGTGAATATGATGTTTAATTAGGTTAATCACACTTAATCAATTAGCTATAGAAACTTACTTGAGCTTTTTCCTTGAAAATACATCGCTATAAAAATAATTATTAACTGTGAATATGATGTTTAATTAGGTTAATCACACTTAATCAATTAGCTATAGAAACTTACTTGAGCTTTTTCCTTGAAAATACATCGCGATAAAAATAATTACTCCACTTTCTGTTTTACCCTTAGCCGTATTTATTTTTGAAGATTATAAACTTTAATTATAGAGCGGTGATACATAAATAAAGTAAACATCTAATTAAAAGATTTTATATTTAAATACATAAATAAAAGTAAAATACAAAAACATTCTTTAATTAATATTTTTAAAGTACTAAAATACGATAAATAATTTAAAACAAAAAGAGTAACATTCTTCAACATTCAACGTGTGGCATGTTCCCAAAATTTGAGTATAAAATAATTTTTGGTCAATCGATCATTAAATTAATTAATGTGACAAACCTATATCCTTTGTTTCAAGTGCAAAACTCAAACACATGTTCCATTATTATTATTGTGATTATTAGGGGTGAGTGCTTCTTCGAGCCTTTTGATATGTATTGCTCATTAATTATAGATCATGTCCAACAGAAAATAACTCAATTTCACGGTGGGTGGGGACTGATGCATTTAAAGTTAATATGGTGTTTATTGAAGTTGATTAGCGGGTAGTACAAGATTAGAAACAACAGGCACTAGATGACATATCTTAAATAGCACCTCACTTCTATTTTTAACGGCGATGGACAAGTGACTTTATTACAAGCAAAAAAGAATTCATCACGAATCAGTGGAAAATTTGTACTAATCATTTTTTTTTATTAAATTAACTCATTGAAAAAAAATATATGACAAGAAATTGTATTTCATTGGAAATATTGAAAACTTGTTGATTTTTTCTTAATAATTTAATTAAAATATTTGTGAAAATAGCCAATGAACATCATTCTATGTATAAAGGATTAGTGAAAAAATAATGATTCTGTAATGTGGATGGGGATAATGGTGGTTAGGGTTTGTGTGAGAGAGAAAGAGAAAATCTCCAAAATTTCTAATATGGATTGTAAATAAATTTATTTCTATATTAGTTATGATAAATATTAAATTATACTCCTCCGTCCATTTTTATTTTTTCAGTTGCGTTTCTCGAAAGTCAACTTGACTAATTTTCAAAGTTATATTAGATTATATTAATTTGATATATCAAACAAAAAACTTAGATATTCAAAAACCATATGAAAAATACTGTAATTTGCAATTTTTTACATATCAATATGATAAAAAATACATCTTGAAATGTTAGTTAAAATTTTATAATTTAACTCTAAAAATAAAAATTATGACAAACAATAGTAGACAGAGGAAATACTAGATAAAAATTCCTTTTATCCGATGAGCTATAAATATGCACCTAGTAGTTTTGCATTACTATGTATGGTAATATTGGGCTGGTTGCCAAGGCCCAGCAAAAAAAAGGCCCTGACCCAGAATGAGCTACCAGGTCAGCTTGTCGTAGCCCGGGTTCATAGGATTCCGTTAAATATTTAATTGTAAGCTTAGTTATTATCGTATATTAATTTAAAATTATTGTAAAAATTCTTAAACTTTAAATCATGAATTTGAATCATATCGTTGACAAAAAGAGAAACACGTTAATGAATAATTAATGTAAAGAAAATTTCCCCCAAGTATTTCTTCGATCTCATATTATTCGTCCACCTTACTATAAATAGTTGTCTCAAATCAAACCAACAAAATAAATATAAAATTACAATATAGGATAATAAAATTACAATGTCAAACTCATTTAACTAATTTTTTTTTCTTCATATCTTTTAATCAATTACCTTCAACATTCTCTACTAATTAAACTATATAATATAATTAATACTCATAAGAAATATGGGATGATTTTCTTGTACTTCCACCACTCTTCCAACTCCTTAGTATCTGTATTCTTTGAACTGTCTCCATGAATGTTCTGCAAAATTAAACCATTAATTATATATACTCTGAATAAATATTGGAAACAACAATTTCTAATTTATATTTTACTCGTCTCAAATCAAATATAAATAATGGTGTATAAATAATGTTGTAGCAACAATGACGAGTACTTCTGTATTTAAAGTTTATGAATTTTACATAATTTCAAGTTAATATATACAATAATAATCATGTTAATACTCTCTCATTCCACTATTGTTTATCATTGTTACTATTTTTAGAGTTAAATTATAAAAACTTTGACTAACTTTCTAAATGTATTTTTTATCATATTGATATGCAAAAAATTGCAATTTATAGTACTTTTTCATATAGTTTTTTGAATATCTAAATTTTTTATTTAAAATATCGAATTAATGTAATTTAATTTAACTTTGAAAATTAGTTAAATTGACTTTTGAAAAGCGTAACGTGATAAATAATAATGAACAGAGAGAGTATTCATCTAGAGATGTTAGTAAAGTTTTGAATACGTATCTAAAGTCAGAGTAAAAGTTACTAAATTTACGTGAATCCTCAAACGATAGTAGGATAGAAAAGGTAAGGTACATACTCCCAAGGTACATCTCCAGCAAGCATCCAATCTCCTTCTTTGTCTTGGTACAATAGTGTAAAGCGTCCATCATTTTCATCACAACTCTCATGTGCTGCATATAAATTAACCAAACTTATTAATTCAAGTCTTAATTAATTCCTTATTGTTATTTTGTGGAAAAAAAAAAAAAGAAGACATGCTATTTTAATTTTCATATTTTTATATAATAATAGAGTGAATTAATTACTTACATTTATGAAACATTTGGAGCAAAGTGTTAGTAAGGATTTGGTAAGAATTATATAACATTAAATCAATTTTTCTTCCAATGGCTACTCCTTCCATTTTAACCTTCACATACATGGAATTTCTAATTCCAATATTGCGTCTATGATTATTATTATTATTATTTTTGTGCCATCCAACTTCATGATTAATCCCATGAATTAGTTTTTTTCTCCATGATTTAATTGGTGGCCACCCCACTAATCCATTTTCTTCCTTAAATTCCCTGCATCACAAATTCATATTTATTAATTAGTAACAAAATAATATATCACAAGATCAACTAAAAAAAATGATTTTTAATACACTTAGGAAGTTAAACTAAAAGAATAACAATATTATTAGACAAGAAATATAAGTCAAAGCCATAAATTATGATTTTTGACTTATTTTAATTTAATAACAAACGTTTAATTAAAGTATTTTTTAATCTTACCCAAATGGCCAAACACTATACTATTATTTAAAGTATTATGATATGGGAGATCAAATCATAATCTTTATTAAGAGAGTTTAAAATATGATAAAGTAAATAAATAATTTAAAGAAGGTAAAAATAATTCAACATGTACTATTAAATAACTTTAAGGATTTCGAATAAATTCTTAAAACCTACCTAGCTCCATGCACCTCAAATGAAGAGTTAGTAAAGAGATATGAATGAAACTACCCATAAACATGAAATAAAATATTTATTACACAAACTTACTGATTATAACAAGCTTCAAAATTTCTCCTTTTTTGATGACTATCATCATTATCATCTTCTTCTTCTTCATTTGGTTGGCCATTCCATATAAGCAAAGACAATGTTTTACCTTCAACTTTGTTGCTACCATAATCATCATTAATATTAATCTTCTTCATTTCTGAGAAGTTGTCATCAAATGTGTCAATATTAATATTGTTGTCATTTAGGTAGGAAGATTTGATAGGATTGGAATTAGGAAGTGCAAGACAAAGCTCAAGTTCCATCTCATAAATGATAAATGAGAAAAAAAATACCTATAGAGATTATAAAAGATTTGGTGGTATAATTTTCTTGAAGATGTTTATTTATTTATTTATATATAAGTAAATATTAATGTGGTAGAAAAAGGAAAGAGAAGAGAAGGAGAATTGTCTGGTGAGAAAAAGAAAAAGGGAGCTGTGAGCATTGAAGTTGGGTCGGCCAAAAGAGTAGCAAACATATCGACACCTCACAAAAGCATGTTTTTGGACCATCTCTCTACTATACTAGTGGCATAGTTATAGTCAGTGAATATATCATAAATTATAGTAAATTATGATTTAAAAGATAAATATTTAAGTTGAGATATAAATATCTTGTTTTCTTTAAGAATATTTGAGTTTGCTATATGCAGTATAATTTACATTGATTCAGATAGTTGAACTCTTGACTTATCTCTTTCATGATATAACACGATTTAACAATGTCGTATAACTTAAAAACTTCGTATTACATTGGAATGTATTCCTTCAATATAATATCTCACTCTTTTCAGTAGTGAATAAGATGGAGATTTAGAATATTTTTCGCTCTCTCCACTCTTTTTATCAAATACTAATTTTACTACACATTATAATATTTTTCCGATATAATGACATTAACTCAATTATCACTCATAGAAAAATCCATTATCACAAAATGTCTCTTTTGTTGTAGTGAGTTTGGATTTAGTAAATAATATTAACTCAATTATGATCACTAGAAAAATTCATTATCACAAAATATCTCTTTTGGTTGTAGTGACTTAAGATTTAGTTTTAAAAAAATTTCGTGTATATTCCTATTCATCTATTCGATAGTTAAATTAATCATACACTCAATAAATATTTTTATTTTATATATAGTTATATATTAGTTAATTTAACTCTTGAATTAACAATTAATAAAGTGTTTATTGTTTTTTTTCTTTTGTTTTCAACTTTTTCATATATAAAGTAGAGCTTAATTAATTCTCTTGTGATCCATCCGACAATGCAACTGATGGTACAATCTCTTGTCTTTTACTTTTGTTACCTCCTAAAGAAAATTACAAATGGAATTTATGATAAATACATTTTTTTTTATCTTTTGTTAAATTAAATTGAATTTTATTTTAATAGTCATAACTCAAATTAGTTTAACGAAAAAAAAATATTGTTCAAATTATATACAATCCGGAGTTATATGATTCATTCTATTCACCATCTTTTTCTCCAAGCTCAGATACAAATATTCTTTATCAGAGGTTCCACTATACGATCTAGTGTGTGCAAATACATTTATAAAGTACTCTATATTTCTCCGGATAACTATTTGAGATCCTAAAAATCCGCATTGAATTAGGTCTGACTCTAATAAGGTAAAAAAAAAAAATTATTTCTTAAATGAACTCATGAAAACATTGTCCCACATTTCCTTCTTTTATGATTATGAATACTTGTTGGACCAATTGAGCCAGCATGCAGTCCTTTGTTTACCAAGAAAAAAGTAAAAGATACTATACTACTATAATTTTCCATTAACAATCAATGGTAAATTGAACATTATAATAAAGTAGAACAAACAATATATCTTCACCCTTTAATTTTCTAGTAGTTGGAAAATGACATATCATTACTAATTAAAGGATTAATTACTAATTCAAGATTTAATGCGTGTGAACGAAACTTAAACGTGTTTTATCAAATAAAGTATTAAAGCAAAATTTGATTTTTTGTCTGACATGACAAATGTTTGGACAAATTTAGGTCATGACTTGTTTATGTCCCCATTAAAATATGAGTTAATTTACCTTTAATTAATTTTGAACCACAAAAGGCGGGGTTAATACTTCATAAAGAATTACTGCTAATTAATTTAAGAATTTACAGAAACAAATTATTTAAAGAGCAATTATATGTAATTTTCATAATTAAATAATCAGTAGTCTGAACATAATGATAAAAATGACAGAAATCTCACCTTTAAACTCTCCTATTACCATTATCCCCTATTAGTTTTACAAATCTCTCTCATTTTTACGCATCAGATTAATGTATCAACACATCAAACTAATGTATCTCACGCATTCAGTTAATGTATCTCGCGCATCAGATTAATGTATCTCACGCATCAAATTAGTGTATCATATATAAAATGTACATCAGATTAGTGTATCATGTATAAAATGTAATGTAACTCGCGCATCAGATTAATGTATCAACACTTATATTATTATCTCAGTTTGATGGATTTCTGTAATTATAAACTTATAAGAGACAAATGATAATTTTACCTTAAAAGTATGTGATTTTCTGTCATTTACTCATAATTTATCGTTTACAACATGTTAAAAATAAAACATATACGAATTTGTAAAAAAATAAAAAAATAATACAGTTATCACTTAAATTATCCTTGTTATCTAAGCACAAAATTAAGACCAGTCAACCATCATGATAATGTTGTCATTTGACTTTGCACGTTTGAATACGATATTTCTGGTTACACTCATTAGAAGCAACAATTATTAATTGGGGCAGAGCTAGTGAAATAGTTATACATATACGTGAATTTAATAATTTTTGTCTAGATTATATGTATCTACATTAAATAATTTATTGAATGTATATAATGTATTTAATTAGCTTGGAACCTGGTCCATCGATCTGATTATTCTTACAACATTAATTTGAGATTGTTATAAGATAAATCGCGTTTAAATTAATTTTTTGTATTTGCCTCTGATTATTACTATCATTTGTCTAATTAACTAAGATTAGATTTGGACATGTGATACATGTCTGAGATGAAAGTTCAAGAAATTAAAGTCATGATGCAACCGCTCTCATCAATTGAAAAATCTCCAAATAAATCATGAGAAAATTGGCAAAATATTCTATTGGTTAGTTAGTTAGGAAACATGCGACTTGATATTTCTAAATGGATTAAGGGTTGATTACTTATGTCGATTATTTTTTTCTCATTTCATTATTCAAAGCAACCAAGTAGATAGACAATAGTTTGGTGAGTGTTTTGGGGTCAATTGGTTTTCAAGAAGTTTACATAGTTATTGGTGGAACATATTTTATTTTTTTTCTCAATGATAATAATTACGTATTCTTTTTAATTCAATTTGTTCTTTTTTAGTTTGATTGAATTTCACTTATTTTCTTAGATTTTGTCATTCTGAATCTCTTACTAAAGATATTTAAAATGTATCAATTTTTTTAATCGTCTAAAATATGTCATGAGAAATGTTATTTGAAATTAACAAGTTATCAAATTATGATCACGTCGATCTAATATACCAAACAAAATGGAGCTACCTTATATCATATATGTGTTTGGTGGTCTTGGGCCTTCTCAACCCAAAAGTTAGCTCAAAGGTTGAGGCTTTCCATCACACTTATAAATTGACCACCAGCCCCTTCCACTTCCGATGTGGGATAACCCAACAATCTCCCCCTTCACACATCGGGCCTTGGGCTGGAGAGAGCGACGACCCAGTTTCTCCCAGTGGGCTGAGACTTGTTGACAACCTAGGCTCTGATACCAATGTTGGGTGGTCTTGGGCCTTCTCAACCCAAAAGCTAGCTCAAAGGTTGAGGCTTTCCTTCACACTTATAAATTGACCACCAACCTCTTCCACTTCCGATATGGGATAACCCAACAATATGATGAGGTCATGGATCACAATTCACATTGTTGTCTAATTAGGACTTGTTTTTTTTTTCTTTTTTCAAAAGAAGTCATATGTCTCCCAAGACTTAACATTTTGGGGTCAGTTTCGATTAATAATGTCTGAATTTTTTCTATCAAAAAGTATGCTAAGAGAACAATTAATTAAATATCAAAATTCAACTTTTTTTTGTTTTTTAAAAAACTTAAAAAGTCATTAATTTAGAGCAAATTAAGGCTCATATATCATAATAAAAGGCTCATATAAAGAGTCCCTAAATCCCCATTCCACAAATGATGTGTCATGTGTGGGACTCAACACATTAAACTTTGATTCATTTTTTGATATTAATCATAATTAAATGCAACAAATCATAAAAATAAAGATAAGGTACACGTATATGAACAATAAATTGTTCATGAATGATTACAAGTAGAACAAAATTATGTTGTCTCGATTAAATGTATAATTTCTAATTGGCCCACCTCGTTTCAAAGGATATTTCAAAGTGTCAATTGGGCATGCACATTACAAAATTTCGTTTTACCCTATACGTATAATATTTTGATAAAAGTTACTCCACTTATTGTCAAGATGATCATTTTTAGTAATTTGTTTTCCTCAATTTTCATTTAATGTTCCAACTTATATGAGTTTATTCGATTGGATACGAGGTTTATGATCAGTGTTAAATCTGACATAATATTTGTATAGTTATTAAAAAAAATTCGTAGTTGAATGTAAATAAAAAATCAAAATTAAATAACTTCCAAATTTAAGAAAAAACATTCTTGTTAAATGCACTAAAAAGAAAATATGATTATGTTAGAAGTGTAGCATTCTTGTCTAGGAAAAATGTACATGTTGAATAAAGCAAAGATGATAAGAAGAACATCAACAACACATGATTTACTTTATTCTTCCTTTGAACAAAAAAAAAAAGAAAGAGAAAAAGTTTATTCCTCTTAATTGATTTATGGAGACATTGGCTATTAGAGGAGGAGCTTCCTTTGAAAAGCAAATACATGGTGCATTGTACACAGGGGCGGACCCACATTGAGTCCAGGGTGTTCACCCGAACACCCTCGGTAAAAAAATACACGATATATATAAGGTAAATTTTCTGTATTTTTGTAGATGTATACATTTTGAACCCCCTCAATAACAATTAAAATTTAGATGGCTCAATGGTAAAACCCCTAAATATTAAGCTACATGCCCCAGGTTTGAATCCCATCAACAACATTTTTATTTTTCGAACCTCTTAAACAAAAATTCTAGATCCGCCAGTGATTGTACATTGTAAAGAAGAAGGAGAAGTTCCAAACACAAAAAAATGTGTTTATTACTCTACAAACACATTCTTCTTCTTTTCAATTTTCTTTTTTACTTCGTCCGTTCACTATCATTTGTCATAATTTTTATTTTTAGAGTCAAATAATAAGAACTCTGACTAATATTTTACTATGTATTTTTTCATCATATTGATATGCAAAAAATTATAATTTATAGTACTTTTTCATATAGTTTTGAATATCTAAATTTTTTGTTTAAAATATCAAATTAATGTAATCTAATTTAACTTTGAAAATCAATCAAATTGACTTTCGAAAAATGCAACATGACAAATAAATATTTTCTAGATTTTCCGCCGTGTAGCATAAAAATTATTTATATCTAGGACTAGAATTTATCGTCTTTAAGAATCTTATACATTGTAAGAAAAATTACCTAAATACATATAAGATTTTATCATAATCTCTAAGCATTTCAATCATTTACAAAAATTTCCTCTCCAATTTATCACTCTCCTCTCGCTGATACATCTCTATCCCCTCTCAGATACACCCCTCACATACGTATCTGGATGTCTGTTGATGTATCTGGAAGTCCAGTGATGTATCAAAATGTCCTATTCCCCTCTATGAGACATCATTCCTCTTTCAGAAACATCCCTCACCTATGATCCGGATGTCCAGTGATGTATCAGAAAGTTCAATAATTTCTCTGAAGTCCATAAATTTGAAGGAATTCTTGTAATTGAAAAAAAATAAAAAATAATATAATTAATTCTTAACGCTCATTTTACGACAATCCATGTTGATGTTTCTTCAATCTTCAATCTTATTTACTCACGAAAAGGATTAAAATCGAAACGGGCCTAGTAGAATCACGGGTTCTCGGTGGCCCAACTTTGTTATTCCATCTGTGGCGCGTGATAGGACGCTTAATTCCATTTAGTAACAAAAATTCTCTCTCCCAATCATAAACGCACGAAGTAGCTACAAAGTCACCTGTTACGGATTGATAAGTATTTTTTTATTTTTAATAGGAGCTTTCAGATTCAAGTTATATGAATATTGAGTTATTTTTATTAAAGAGTGCTTTAATATGATTTTCAAACGAAAATTCTAATTCATCAGACTCTAATATAAATATCGAATACAAATTTTTTTTAAAAAAAAAGTAGGCAGAAAGTGAGAGTAGAAAGCAATTGAATTGAATTCTTTTATGTTCCACTTAGAATTTCCTCCAACATAAGCTAACCACAACCTTAAAGCTGCACCAAAGAATCAATCAATCACCAAAAAAAGATATATATATAATAATAATAATAATAATTCTAAAACAATAACAATATTAATATTAGAAAACTTAAGGACATCAAATTAGAGGTCTTTAACATGGTGATGTTATGAATTTTAGTTTACTACTTATAAATGGTGTACTAGTTATGGAAGTTTTAAAGAGGGATGAAGAAGATGTTAGTCCTAGATTTTCATTTCAAAAGAATGGATCATCATTGTCTTGTGTAGTACCACCATTTTTGCTCAGCCCACAAAAGAGCTTGCACTACAACAAGTTACCTGAGGAACCACTCAATCTCACGGTACTCAAATTGGATGGCTCTTCCTTTGGTAATTTTTCTTATTTTCCTCCTCATGTTGAATTGTCTTGTCAAATACTAAAAGTGATTTCCATCTATATGTGTCTGTATAGACGACGAATTCAGGATTTAGAGTCAGTGAGTTCAAATAGTATTGAAATTCATGTGTGTATGCCCTTAGAATGGATCTAGAATTCAGAGATTAGTATTGTTTATGTTTATGTTTTTTTTTTAATAATTCGCCAACTAATTGGCGTACTAATAATACCCCATGTAGCCAGGAATTTGGCGAAGGGTGTGCAAATTTTCTTCTTAATTGTGTTAAGGGGTGCTAAATTAAATATATACTCATAATAGCTAACATTTAACCTCTGTACACCACATAATTTTCAAGAGAGTGCACCAAACCATCCTTCACCTAAGATGGCTCCGCCCATGTACATATATGTATATGATATTTTAACACGTATGTATGGTTTGAGTCAAAGATAGTAGGACATTAGGTGCTATCACACTTACTCTATACAACGTAATTTGATCCACTTGTGGATCGCTAGTATTGATGTATTCAGGGGCGTAGCTAGCTTGGAGGAAGGGGATTCAATTGAAATCCCTTCACTAATATGAAAATAGGATAAAAGATATCTTTTTCTTTGTGTTGTTTTGTTATATATAAGTTTTCGAACGCCCTTGCACATGAGAATTCTTTAAGTGGAGTGGCAAAGGGGGTTCAAAAATTGCTTTAGGTCGCAGGCTTCATCATTGGTCATGTATAGTATGTTTTTTTCAAAATGTTCAGATCAACTGAATTTTGTGTTGTGCAGATATTAAAGTGGCAAGGAATGGGACAGTGGCGGAGCTGAAACAGGCGGTGGAATCAGCCTTCAGTCATTTTCCAAATACAGGAACAGGCAAGGTTTCATGGTATGTGCATTGCTAAAGGAAACTTTCGAACTAAACTTCTTCCGTTGTAGACTGCTTGAAACTTATACTTCGATTTCTGTCTAATGTAATTTGCATAGCTGTTTCACTGTATATTACCTTGGCTAGTTTCTTTCGAATTTTTCACTTGTTTTATTGTGACAATATTATAGGTCACATGTATGGGGACATTTTTGCTTGAGCTACGATGGGCGGAAGCTACTTACTGATAGTGATTTGTTAGGAACCTATCGGATCAAGGATGGCGCTAAGGTTTCTTCTCATTCATCATATTTTTGATCTAGGAAAGTTCTCTTTTATCTAATCTTTATATGATTTGCTTATGTTACTTGTTGCTAAATGCATTAGAATATGCAATTTGTAAAAGGAGATGTATAGGCTTTGAGAAAATTGATTCCTTTTTAGCCAAATCAGAATCTTGACTTCTGCAGTTGAATGTGTGTGGTTCGATATATTTCCGTTTGTTTGGAAATTAATAAGCTCCTTCGAGTACATCTTCGTTAGCAAATAATACTGAATGCACTTTAAAGAGGTGAAAATGGTCTGAAGAGAGACCTGTAAAAAAGCAGGTTCAATTACTAAGGTATCTAAGGCTCTAAGGAGATTCTGGTTCATATGAATTCTCCCAACCGAAAAGAAACAGATCTATCATCAAAATATTTTAGATAATCGTGAAAATGTAAGGTTGCTCACGTAGACAGATTTTCTCATGGTGTTTGCGTATAGCCAGAGGCTGTGGTTTTTTTCACTAGACTGATCATTAATCCGATTTTGTCTATATTCTGGTTTATGAGAGAGTTCAGCAATTTCTATCCACTCTGGAGTTAAGAACTTTTCAGATCATTGCTAATGATTATGTACTTTTTTTCTTTATAAACCCCAAGTGGAAATTTTTTAACATTTCCTTAACACGCTAACTCTTGATGTTTTTGCATGTGCAGCTCAGTTTTATGAGGCATGTCTCCATCAGTTACAATCTGGTCAAAACGCGATCAGAGAGAGAGGACTCTAGTAAGAATGAACCTAGCATGTAAGATACGTATATTGTTTTCATCCTTATTGTTGGTTCATGTGTTCTAATATTGCACTTCACCCATGCCTGTTATGGTATTGTTTGCTATCGATGCTTGATTCTTCCATAGATTGCAAAAACTTCTTCTCGGACTAAGTTGCTGGAGACACTTGGTCATAAAAGTTGAATCTTGTTCATCTAGGTGTTTCCATGTATAGTTTCTAATACTAGAATATTGTCATTTATATGTTCCATTTATAGTTTCTGTGTCGATATCTTGCCAGTACTGCTCATCATCATACCGATATAGACCTGGCTATGCCACTGTGTGATCATGCAGAGTTTAATGCATATTTTTATGAAATGTTCACAGTATGTATGAATTTGTCTAGCATAGTGGAATTATAAAAGCAGTTAAGATAATCTATCATCTTTGGAAATGCATTTTTGCAGATCAAAAGTCTGTGAAAGCAGACAACGGAGAGGTGAACGAGAGGGTAATCACCATCAAGATGACTTATCAGAGAACCAAAACAATATCCATGACAACAACAGGGGTGTTGTAGCTAATTGCGAGTCCAGGCTGGTTCATTTGTTTAGAGGGTGGCTCCCATACAAATTGACAAGCCCAGAGAGGAGAATGAAACAGAAGAGCAGCAAATCGAGTTCACACGATGGTTTACTTATGGAGTTCTAACAGTGTTGTGCTGTGATTAGTACTTTTGTAAAAGAGGAATTCATCAACTGTTTGCAAATGTCAAAGAGAGTTGGAGAAGTTAAAGCTCTAAACTTTTGAGTAACCAGTGACTATAGTGTCCAACCTGATTCTGTAAACAAGATTAGTTGCCTGCCGATGCATCTCTTCTATTTCTTCATTTGCATATCAAAATTAATTGTGTAGAACACTTGGTCATTAGAAACAACAAATCCACAATTATCAGACTTGAACTTCTGCATTCTGGTTTGGGATCTCCATGAGTTATGCACTGACGGTATACAAAGCTACTTACACAATTCAGTCACAGGTACATCGTACTACAAGGATGAAATGTTAACTAATGGTATGGTCCTCTGACATCTTCAAAAATGTCATTGTGTGCGTCAGATACTTCAAAAGAGTTTGTGCATTTTTGAAGGATTGTGTCAACAGTTTACGAGAATCCAAGAAACTTCATACTTGCCTATCATCATAGGTTAAAACTACACTAATAATAGAGTAAACATTATTTACACTATTAGCATGATTACTTAAACCGAGATAAGAAATTAGGTATATGAATTAACTTGGGCATCACAATTTTCAAACTTTTTAGTCAATCTACCAACAAATAACAAGTGTAACATTTTTTTTTGGTTTCCCATCTCATTATATCCGTCTTAGAGCCCTATTAATTTGGATTCGACCCATTCAAATGTAGTATCCGTTACCAAAAATAATTAACCTTATCCACTGCATCACGTCATTTGGAGATACTACTAATTAAACAAAGATATGACTATAAGAAAATATACTCAGAGAAAAAGAATGACCTCACGTGAGTGGCACACCCTTAGAGCTCCAATTCTCAGCCTCATCGTATTGTGTGGCATACATTGAGATAGCCTTTCTAAGATCTTCCAAAAATCAAGAATCGAACCTCTCAAAAAAAGATTTGTTTTTTTTACAATTGCAAAATCCCAAGTTGCAGAAGAAGAGAAAAAGAAGAAGAAGCCATGGCCAACATGATGATGAGCTCCTCCAAAGTTTTAATCACTTCTTCATCCTCCACCATCCCTCCATCTCCAAGATTCAAACTTTCCCTCACCCAAATCCCTTTTCCAAAACTACCCCTCCCCAAATCACCCAAATCCCTAGAAACCCTTTCAATCCCATCAACTCTCAAGTCCATTTCTGTCATTCTTGCAAGCTCATTGGCCATGGCACCACCTTCACTGGCAGAGGAAATTGAAAAAGCTTCCCTTTTTGATTTCAACTTGACACTCCCAATCATGATGGCTGAATTCCTCTTTCTCATGTTTGCTTTAGACAAGATTTACTTCAGCCCATTAGGGAAATTCATGGATGAAAGAGATTCTGCCATTAAGGAGAAATTGAGCAGTGTGAAGGACACATCTACTGAAGTGAAGCAACTGGAAGACCAGGCTGCTGCAATTATGAAGGCTGCAAGGGCTGAGATATCAGCAGCATTGAACAAGATGAAGAAAGAGACTCAGCAAGAAGTAGAGCAGAAGATTGCAGAAGGAAGGAAGAAAGTTGAGGCTGAATTGCAAGAAGCTTTGGCTAGCTTAGAGAGTCAAAAGGAGGAGACAATCAAGAGTCTTGATTCTCAGATTGCTGCCCTTAGTGATGAGATTGTCAAGAAAGTGCTTCCTGTCAGTAACTAATTCTGAAAAGTTGTAATGTTTTTTTCTTGGGATTGGTAAGAGTTAACAGCTTGATTGGATGGATGGTTGTTACATGTAATATTGTACTGTATTGTTAGTTTAAATACAAATGTTTATTTTGATTGTTAATTATATCATATCATTAAATCCATTGTTATGTAACCACGAAAAGTCTCATTTTATATAATGAGATTTGGGTGATCACGTTGTTATGTTGGTTTCTTTCTTTGTTGTTGTGATGCTCTTGCAGGTGACATATATGGGGACACTGTTGCTTGGGCTATGATGGGCAGAAGCTACTTACTGATATTAATTTGTTAGGTACCTATTGGATCAAGGATGGTGATAAGGTTTCTTCTCATTTCATCGCATTTTCTCGGAAAGTTTTCTTTTATCTAATCTTTATATGGTTTGCTTATGTTGCTTGTTGACTGAAATATGCAATCTGTAAAAGGAGATTATTAGAATAGAAACCACATTCCAATATTTTCCAGTCCATCTTATGTCCAGGCTTTGAAGAAACTTGTGTTTCTTAGATGAATCAGCAGGATTATGTCATTTCGCAGTTGAATGTGTGTGGACTGGCACAGATGGAGCTTATAACTCAGAAGTTTGGCTCTTATTGTCCCGATTTGCATTTTTATTGTTTCGATGTAGGAGTATTTGATTGGAAACTAAAAAGCAGTTCATATGGTCTAAAGAGAGACATGTAAAAGCAGGTTCAATTACTAAGGCTCCAGAGAATTCTGGTTCATATGATTCTCCCAAACCAAAAGGCAACAGATTATCACTTACAAGTAAAGAGCTGAATATGGGCCAAAGCAGAGAACTCTGTTTGATATAAGTTAGAACTTCCTTTTTGAGATTTTAGATTGATATCTTCCAACCTAATGAGATATGTACATTTTCCTCTATGAAGCACAAGTGGAACTGTTTGAACATTTCCTTAGCTCGTTAATTCTTGATGTTTTTGCATGTGCAGCTCACTTTTATGATGCATGTCTCCATTAGTTACACTCTGGTCAAATTGCGATTGGGGAGAGAGGATCCTCATGAAAATGAATCCAAGCATGTAAGTTCGGTATACTGGCTTCGTCATTATTGTTGGTTCATCTGTTCTAATATGGCCGTTTCACCCTATTGATTTGCTATCAATGCTTGATTCTTCCATAGAATGCAAACACTAGGCCTTAGTTGTTGGACTTTTGGTTATAAAAGTTGGATCTTGTTCATCTAGGTGTTTTCATTTATAGTTTCTATACTGGAACATTGACATATATATGTTCCATTTATAGTTTCTATGCCTTATTTTACCAATACTGTTCATCATCATACCGATATAAGCCTGGCTATGCAGAAGAATTGGAAGAATGGACGTAGTGTTGCAGAGTTTAATGCATATATTTATGAAATGATTAACTGTATGTATGAACTTGTCTTGCATACAGGCACTGTAACTTGTAAGAGCAGTTTAGGTAATATCTTCTTTGTAAACGCATTTTTGCTGACCCAAAGGCTGTGGAAGCAGACATCAGAGAGGTGAACGGGAGGGTAATCAGCATCAAGATGATTTATTAAAGAATCATCAAACTAATTTAATGACAACACAGGTGTGTTGTAGCTAATTGTGAATACAGGTTGGTTCATTTGTTTAGAGGGGGGTTCCCATACAAGTTGGCAAACCCAGAGAGCAAAATAAAACAGAAGAGCAGTGCATCGCGATCACACGAATGGAAAGCATCCACCTCTAGTTGATAGAAAATTAGTAATTTGTATCATCTGTTCCATTTCCTCATTTGCAGATGACAGTAAATTAGTTGTGCAACATGATTTTACATGGGGTTTGGCATAAAAAAATCTTGGGATTGTATAAAAGAGCACCCCTACCCCCCAATTTCCTCTACACTATTTTCTAGGTTGTGTGTAATCAAATCTTGATTTTCATCATTTTGCCTAAGAACAAATGCACTAATATCTGTTGGTCTGCAATCTGGTTTGGGATCTCCATGGTTATTAAGAAAAAGTTTAACTTCTTATGCATTGACGGTGTAAAAAAAATTACTCATACGATAAGGTTAGTTGATAATCAAATAAAAACATTAACTAACCTATCATCAAAGGTTAAACTACACTGTTAGCATAAAAAATCTTCACTCCATTTTGTGTAATCACTTAAATCCAGGTCACAAAATTGGTATATGGATTAACTTGTGCATAACATTTCACAAACTCTCAGTCACTCCTTAGTGAATAAAACCAAAAGGCTACTTACCAATCAATTACATTTTGTGCATATCAAATGCCAATGCCAATGGGTTATATAGAAATACTAAATTAAAAATACTCACAGAAAAAAAAGACCAGTTGCACATCCATCTCAGCCTCATCATATTGTGTGGCATAGATTGAGATAGCCTTTCTAAGATTTTCCTTCTTCCTTTCTAAAACCACCAAAAAAAAAATAAAAAAAAAAATCAAATCCTCTAAAAAAATCCCAAGTTCTAAGAAGCCATGGCCAACATGATTATGAGCTCCTCCAAAGCCTTAATCACTTCTTCATCCTCCACCATCCCTCCATCTACAAGATTCAAACTTTCCTTCACCCAAATCCCTTTTCCAAAACTACCCCTCCCCAAATCACCTAAATCCCTTGAAACCCTTTCAATCCCATCAACTCTCAAGTCCATTTCAGTCATTCTTGCAAGCTCATTGGCCATGGCACCACCTTCACTAGCAGAGGAAATTGAAAAAGCTTCCCTTTTTGACTTCAACTTGACACTCCCCATCATGATGGCTGAATTCCTGTTTCTCATGTTTGCTTTAGACAAGATTTACTTCAGCCCATTAGGGAAATTCATGGATGAAAGAGATTCTGCTATTAAGGAGAAACTTAGCAGTGTAAAGGACACATCTACTGAAGTGAAGCAACTGGAAGACCAAGCTGCTGCAATTATGAAGGCTGCAAGGGCTGAGATATCAGCAGCATTGAACAAGATGAAGAAAGAGACTCAGCAAGAAGTGGAACAAAAGATTGCAGAAGGAAGGAAGAAAGTTGAGGCTGAATTGCTAGAAGCTTTGGCTAGTTTAGAGAATCAAAAAGAGGAGACAATCAAGAGTCTTGATTCTCAGATTGCTGCTCTTAGTGATGAGATTGTCAAGAAAGTTCTTCCTGCCAGTAATTAATTCTGAAAAATTTGTCTAGTAAATCAGATTACTGTTTGTTCAAAGATATATAAATGTGAAAATATTTGATCTTTTTATATGATGAATCTCATGTGTACATCTTGGTTTTTGGTAATATGAGGATTGTAAGTGATTTTTCAGGATTTTGTTTATGTAGTTAAAAGAAAAATTGAAACTTGAAAGCCAGAGATCTGCTTCTCTCTATATACTGTTTTAATGGATGTAGAGGATTTATAAAGTTGAATCACAGTAATTTGATAATTAAGGAACAACAACAACAATAAGAAATATATCTTAATATTACCAGCTTAGACATGTTCTAGTTATTAGTTTAATGTTTTAGATTATTTAGTCCTAAAATCTTAATCACTCGAATGTAGATCATGAACCTAGGTTACCTACACCACTGTTGTCCAAAGAATATTGAGACAAACACAAATCAACTTGTTTGGGAGGCATAATAGTAGTTGTAATCCATCAAGGTAACTGTAAGTGGTCAGTTATGAATAGAGATTACTTTTTTTACGACAAATTTTGGTTAACAGCATCCACGAATAGAGTCTAGAGAGGGTAGGATGTAATTGCGCAGGCAATTGTGAGACAGTACTAATGGAGCTTAATTAGGTAATGGCAGAATCCTCAACCTTCATATTCAGTTGTTAAATGATAAAACTACCAGACGTAAATTAAGACCACATCACTTACAGTGAAGATAGCAGCAAGATGTTTACATTCAACACCACCTTAGATAAGCAAGGTTAAAAAAAAAAGGCATACACATCCAACAAATAATGAATTTTAAAGTAAACCATGCTGTTTTTTGTTTTTTTTTAACTTTCCAAAAGATGTAATTAAAGGCCATAGAGAACCCAACAGCTGAATGCAGTATAGATTGGAATAACTTCAATAGTCAGGAAAGAGAACAGATTTGGAAATAATCAGTTCTGCTGCTCCTCATTCTCCCCGTTTTGCTCGGCTTCTGCAGCCATTAACTCATCAAACTTCTCAGTCTTGCCCAGCACAATTTCAATCTGGCACCAAGCAAAGATGATAAATAAAACAAAAACCTTAATTTGATCAAAAAGACATACCACATATTAGACAAGGATGACTGTTCGGAGAAAGATTTTTTTTTAAAAGATGGATTGCGAACCACATTTAACACCCACTAGCTCACATGAATTCAACATTGTTTTAAAAGAGTACAAAGTGGAAGAACATGAAAGCTGTAAAAGCAGCATCTATATAGCCATAACATAATACTGGCCAGATTCAATTTTTCCATCTCTGCTGTTGCCAAAGGAAACTGATTTTGCCCTGTTCAATGGCTTTTGAAAACAGGAACAACAACAACGGGCAAAACCATAAGATAATGCATTAAAAGGGAATGTACCTTTCAACAGGCATGGGGGTGTAAAAACTAACTTTCAATCAAGTCTAAGATAACCAAATGGGACTAGACAATTTTGGTAAGGATGTAAACCATCACTGACCCTACCATCAATTCTACAGCTTTTCTAAAATTCTGCACACATCTGAACTTAAACAGAGCAAAATAAGCACACACACACACACATCAACTACCTCTTGAACACTTAACTTAATCTACTATTCTTCGGAAAAAATCTTAAGTCACAAGCTAACACTTACCATAGAACCTCTACAGAATGAGTTCCATTACTAACAAACCACCAAAACTGAAGCAGACTAATGCATCAATTGACCGAATCATAATGCTTTTGGAATTTACCTTTGCTTTTGGTATCGGTCGGGCTCCTGGTTCATCCCTCATGTCCACGGTGAGTGTCCTGATCTCTGCAACAAGTGTACCCTCAAAGTTAGAGGTCAAGAAAGATAATAAAAGGGATGGGAGTGGAGTAGGAGAAGCCTCACTCTTCTCAACAGCAAATCCATTGTTCTTGAGAATTTCGGCAATAGTAACCACTGTCGAAATAGCTGTATACACGTGGAAAAGATTGTTAATCCTTTAGAGAACTATATGGCAAGCCAATTGAATTATTAATGAGTTTGTAACATAACACAAAAGGATGAGCCCACAAAAAAAAAATGAAAAGAACTTCAAACTGAACTGTACCACCACTATGTATTTCTTTTTACTAAATAAGGTTTACCGGCAAGCACAAGGAACCACTTCAAACATATTCTCAAGCACGTTCTAACTTTATAAGTAAAAGATCCCTGGGAAGCCGCAGGAATAAGGTTGTGATGAATTCATCCCAGATACGCTCAACTACTATGTTTGAAAACCATGATCGTTTTTATGCCAGAAATTGGTTCAAATTTTCACTAGGATATCGCTGGAAAAGTGAGCAACACTGTGTATTATGCTCTTCTTATACACAAGCGGTTGCAATAGTAAACAACGCATTCTTGAGATGGCAAAAAACATCACATTGCAAAGATTGGAATTCACCAATAATCAAGAAAAAGTCGATTGGGAAAAGAAAGTGATAATGCCTCCATAACCCAAGCTGTAACAGTATTCTTGATGTGAAAAGACAGCATAAACACAATTAATGTAGAAGAAGACCCATATGACATTATAAGCAAGGGGAAACCACAAACTAGTACTCAAGATTGAGGGTCCAAAAGATTTACCCATCCCCAGAGCAGAGAGTTCCACTTCATTGTACTGTTGCATGTACCTCTGCAAGAAACATACCAAATATCTCAGGATACTAACTCAGACCACTAGCAACAATTATAGATCTGGTGTAAGACCAGGAAAAACAAAATAGAGATGGTCATATGGCTAGCACTTTTCAAGATTCTCTAATGCATGTTATGGGCCCACTTGCATCCAGAAAAAGTTTCAAACAACATACTATAAGTCCTACGCCAACCCTATAATTGTCACTGTGTGGGGTGAAATTCTTCAAATATACATAAAGTATCATTTGATAAATAATACCTATGAAAAGCCTAATTTGCACGTCCAAATTATTAATTTGGATCCTACATAAACTCACATCAGTTCGATTGCAATTGCTCTAGACTTTGTGAAGTCCTGTCTGAACTGCTACAGCAGACAATTAGAACTTGAACCATATGCTAATCTTATGTTTCTCAGACAAAAATATTTATTCTTTTTAACTCTCCGTATTACAGATAGAATTTTTTCTTCAATCACCCAACTCATCAATTAATTATTGTAATACAGATTAGCAATTTTCTTCCATCAAAAACTAAAAAAATCCCAGGAAACTAGACCTCAGTCAACATAAGCAAGCAAACACATTGAATTAACAAAAACCCTGGTTATTTTTCATTAACAGATAGCATTTTGCAGGTCTCCAGCTATGATCAATGTCATTTTTTAAAATGTAATTAATACTTCCCGTTCATGACAGTGGAAACAGTATGCAAGATCCAAGTCCTTCTTCACATAACTTGTCAGCAAACAACTCAACAACCATATAAGAATCTATCATTGTTCAACAACCATAGACCCTCATAACCATTAAACAGAAACAATTACTAAAGAAGCCAAATTTTTGCAAATCTAGCCCTCTTCATAAAGAATGCTCCACAACCAATTTACAGACAAACAAGTATAATCATTTTAACACTCCGTCCAATTACCCAAAACAAAATTCCCAAAACTTCGCCAACGCATACACAGACTACAATGCATGGCTTTAAAACATTGAAAAAAAAAGTAAAACAAATTTAAATAACTAATTGCTTAAAAAACAGTAATATTGTAAAAACTCTTTATGATTTCAATGTATATATAAATTTAAATGAATTTAAAAAAGTACCTTTGAGAGATTAACATAAAAGAAGAGTGATTTCTTAGTGTTAGAAACTTGGATTCTGTTCTTCTTTTGTGTCTCTGAGACACTCATCTTGTTCACTCCCTCTGTGATTCCTTCCATTGATTTGCTGATTTCTTCAGATAAACCCTAATTTCGCAGCCTCCTTTCCCTTTTGAAGAGAGGATCCGTATAATTTGGGGAAAATTATACTAAAACAGTAACAGATAAACCCTCGGGTCATATCCAGGTGGTTTTAAGGGTTAGGCATTTCTAAACGACAACGTTCTATGGCTCTTTGATATTTTTAATCTCTCAAATGTACCCCCTCTTCTTTTGAAAATTATACTTTACACAATGTTTGGTTTTGAGGCATCGTTATATTAACTTCGATTAGGGAGGCATTATTAACCTCAAAATTCATTATTATGTCATTGATTGTTGGTTGAGGTTTAAATATTTTGTGTTCATTCAAATCTATTAGTATAATAATGTTTCAAATTGAATCGTAGTTATTATTATTATTATTATTATTATTTTGTCCATTTAATAAAGAATCATTATTAGTTTTAATACATGAAAATGATTAAAAAAAAGTTATTTTGATCCAAAGTCTTGTGTTGGTATATGTTGGAGCAAATTGAACGGTGAAGTTAAAATTTAGGATGGTTTAGAGGAAATTTTGAATTGCTCGATTGAAAAGAAATATATATATATGTAAATATATGATTATTTTTATAAATTTTTTTTTTTGTCATCTATACAAATACGTAAGATTTTTTTTTTATATATAAGGTGAAACAATAAATATTGTGCGTTAGCTTGGCTTTCCTCATATAGAAATCTTTCCTTGAGAATGATAATAAATGATGAAGTACAAATTTTAATAACAATGCTAATTTATTTGTAAGTTTTTTTCTGTAAAGTAATACTTTGAAAGATGTCAAATTACCCAAGGTATTATTAATTGGATCCCATTAACCCCAACTTTCATTATTCTCAAATAATTTCTTCTTAAAATTACCTTCATTTATCTGCTTAACCCCAAATTGCTTGAAATAAATATATAATAATTATAGCAACAATCTTAAACCTAAGTAACCATAACAAAAAAGCCATTTTTTGACAAATATTCCCTTCTCATTTTCCTCTTCTCCTTGTTTTGAAAGTATATTTATTTGAGGTGCTTAGCTCTTCGATTTGATCTTATTAAACTTTAATTTCATTCTTTGATTTCGATTTTAAAATATATACACCGAATCGAATTAGTTCAATTTGATTTTATTTATTTCAGTGTTTACTAAAATGATTGTTTTTAGCGCGAATGAAAAATAAATTAAGGACCAAATCAAAGTATAAGATACTAAAAAAATTAAAATATTTAAATGTGATCATTGATCAACAACATATATCCCTTTCCCAACTCTCATTACATTTCCAAGTTATAACTTTCGATTCTCTTAACAGTACTGATCAACAATTCAACATTCAACAAATATCAATTCAAATCCAAATGCAGTGATCTATAATGTCATATGATATGTTAAAAGAGAATAAAATGGGGAAGAAAAAAATATAATCTTTAATAATGCGTTTCTAGATGAAAATGAGTAATAATTAATATGAGAAGATCGAAATGAAAGAAGACTTACCATACTTTTTAATAAATAAATAAAATATATTTTAGAAGTTTGTTTTTTTAGTTAAATATTAATATATTATAATATATTTTCAAAAAAAAATATTTTATCAAATATTTTTTAAAAAGAAAATATAAAATAAAAGTTTGACACAATAAGTATTCACGATGAAAAAATTAATTTCGAGTAAATATATACAAAATATTGATTAAATAATTGAAAGAAATACAATTAAGAAATTACTGGAATCGGTTAAATTACTTTGTATTTTTCACAACAATTAAATTACATTGAACTTGCAAAATTTTGCACTATAAATGAATAAACCTTAACTTTTTGTTGAATATAAACATCTTTTGGAGTGGATGTTAGGGTAAAAGTTAACCAGCATATTATAATTATTTAAAAAGTTAAGTTTTATGTCTTGACAGTATATCTGGAACACAACTATTCACCATTTCTGAAAGTTACCTAAAAGTTCTATTAATTATATTATAGAGAATTACTTGAAATTGCATTTTCAATAACCTAATTGTATGGGCACTTTTTAAATTTGAAAATCAATACATTGAACTTGAAACTTTTCATACAGAGGCAGTAGTTGTCACAAGGTGAAGAGTTTCACACTTTATTAAGCACAAATTACAAATTTATTTTACAACCAACCAACCAAAACAAAAAAAAGAACCTAGCTAGATAACAAATCAAACATACACAAATCAAGATCAAATAACAACACAAACATCATTTTACAACTCAATGATTAATTAAAACAATAAACTTAATTAACTAGCTACCAAATCTTGAAATTTGATATGCCCTTAGCTAATTAATACTCTAATTAATTACACTTGAAACCTGTGGGAACTTTCTTAGCACAAGCACTAACCAAAGCACTAAGTGCAACAGGAATATCTAATTTGATAATCCCAAGTACATTAGCCTTAATGGCAGTGCAAAGACAAGCTGCAACTTCCAAATCAGCCAAACCTTCAAGCAATGAGCAACAAGGGGTTGTCACTTGGCTACCAATTGCAACATTTACAAGGCCAAGTAGGTCACCACAAACACCAAGCTTCAATGTGTCCCTTGGACAATTAGGGTTCACTGGGGGTGCCTTTGGTGTTGGGTGAGGCTTTGGCTCACATGGACCACAACCACTAGTCAATGTGGCCAAAATTACAAGGGAAAATATGAAAATGGTGGAGGAGAGGGTAGCCATGATTTATTCTAGAGAACTTTAAGTGGTGGTGTAGCTTGGTTTCTAGAGTTTGTGAATGATATGCCCTTAAAAGGGAGTTACTATTTATAGAGTTTACCAACTTCTATACCTAGGCGAAGTCGTAAAAGAATTTTTACGCTATCAGATAATAATATACAAGTGACCTATAGTATTTGAATTTTTTAAAAATATTGTCATACCCATGTTAGAATATATTTTTCAAAAAATATTTTATAGAATTTTTGATGAAGTTGGCATGTGTCATTTTTGGAGGACTAGATAGGGACGTTGCATTGTAACCCTATCTTTAGAGAATTCGAGCAACTAGCAAATACTTATTTATTAAAAGTTAGATTTAGTAATATAATACATTAAAAATATAATAGTTGATAAGACAGTGAATTTTGAATCGAAATCAATTAACTCAAAAATGAGCTCATAATAATTGTTAAGACCATATAAAAAGATCAAATTCGATCTCCATTTCACCAATATAGATGTGATACTCAACACCTCTTGCACAACCTAGAAAATTAATATGAGATGTATTCCAATATTTAATAAATCAAGAATTTATGAGATGGACACGATTGTAATATCATGACGAAAAAAAATAGATTTTAAACGTTATTCAACTTTATAAAATAAAATTTATGAAGCGATAATTATCTAAGATCATATAAGATACTGATAAATTTCTCGTCCCACCATTCATGTGGGCTCATGAACATTAATAATATAGAAACTCCTCATACTATAAATGTGTATAAGTCAAAATGCATTATGCATAGGGGTGAAAATTGTGAGGTTGAAGTTAAAAGTTTGATTGAGTGGAAGAGAGTGAAAAAAGAAGAAGCATAGTACATTTTGTAAGTTTGTGAAGAAATTAAGTTTATTTGACCTCATATGGTTAATTTCAATGGTCACCATGCAACATGTATAGTGGACAGGACCATGTACGCCAGTGGGCACATTATCTGTCATGGACCTACCTCTTTTTTTTCTTTTTTTTTTGCGATAGGTAAAAATGTAGAGATTAATAGTTGATTTTCCTAACTTAAAATGTGTATATTAAATAGGTGAATATAAGATATATATATATATCTTGTATATATATTTTACATGTGAAATGATTGGAAGATAGAAGTATCGGGTATAATATCTAATCGAAAATCGAATAAAAAATCGCAAATCGAGTTAAATAAAAAAAAATTTGGCTAGTGTTTGGTTTGACTCGGTTTGGTGTTGAAAAATAAACCCGACTATATTGGGTTGGTTTGTTAAACAAAAAAATCAACCCTAGACCAAATCAATTCGACATTATATATATAATTTTAAAATTTATTTTACACATAAAAATATTTACTTTGATATAATTTTTAAGTATTTCTTGTACTTTTTTCATAGTTTTTATCCTTTATTATATTATTTTAAGTTTGAAATTTAGAATTCTGAAAAATCCAATAAAGATTATAGCTAACATATGTTGGTAATTATAATAAAGCTTAAATCAAAATCAAATTAATTACTAATACAAAAAAAATCAATTTAACACTAAGCATGATAATAATATTGAATATTGTTTTTTAGTTTTACATTGATTTAGACAATTAAAATACATAATCTAATTTTAATTTCCTTTAATATTTAGTCATGTAACTAATGCTTATTAAACTTATTTTAGCATGATTTAGTACTTTTAAATTATGATCATTTAGTATTTGTTTTACGCGATTTCATTATTATTATTATTATTATTATTATTGTTTTATATTTTAGTGTCATTATTCTTATCATATTTTGTGTTATTTTTTCTTAAGAAACACCTTAGATATTTATATTTTGATAAGACTAAAGAAATATTTGAAGTACAAGTAAATTATATGTTTGTATGAATATTTTATCGAAAAAATTTAAAAAAAAACGAAAAAACAAAAAAACCCAAAAAAAAATCGAGGTTAAAAAACCCAACTTTATTTATTTGATTTGATTTATAAATTTAAAATTCTAACATAAATAGTTTAATTTGATATTTAAAAATTTGAACCAATCCAGATATCTACACCCCCGATAGAAGGAAGGAAGGAAGAAAGGAAGAAGGAAGTATTAAGTGAAATCAATCTATATTTTTGTTAGTTAAATAATTCAAACATTCAATCTGCACCATTCAAACTTTATGGAGCATTGAGATGACCGAATAAGATATTAGATCTATTTTACTTAGAATATATACATAAAATATTATTAATATCATGAAGAGATGATGAATTCATTATTATTCATGTCTAATAACTTTAAAAAGGTGTTTGGAGGAGAAAAAAATATTTCTAAGCACTTATTTTTAGGTAAAAAAAATACAGAAAGAAAAAAGTTGAAAAATAAAAAAGTTAAATATGATCAACTTATGATTTTTAACTTATAAGCTATATAAAAAATAATTCAAATTCTCCTTTATAGTAATGAATGAATCTCTTACTATACACCATCCATTGATCAGTATAACAGAGTAAATGATGGGATAGTAAAATAAACATAGAAATGATACTAGCTAGCAAATATAATCTCAAGAATCTCGAACGTAATTCCATGACCAATTAGTCCTTGGCGGTACAATAATTTTTGTGATGAATCCACCCACCCAAAATATTATAAAAGAGATCAACTTCTCTCTATAGACAATATAGTATATTTTCCTTTTGAACTATTAATTAGAGGCACTGTCTATAATATGTGAAATAGTAACGTGATTTGTAGGACAAATAGTGATGCAATACTACCTAGCTAGGATAGGTAAAATTACAATATTTTTATGAGGAAAAGTTGTATGCTATCAATGTACATATACAAGTTAAATCATGTTTGTAAGTTATAAAAGCCATGGGCGTTTCAAAAAAAGAAAAATTAAAAAATGAATTCACTAATATTAATTTTGATGTATAGCAATATTGTACAAATATCATATGGAAATAATTCATCTTTAATAATGTTTCCTTGTCCTATATATCATGTATGTTTATTTGGTCACTATCAATTATTGAATCAATACGATTTTACATGTGCATTATGTCTGGCCTACATTGCGTTGCTGTCATTTCCCTCATTTTTTTTCTATTTTTTTTCTTTTGAAAATAACAGCTCGGTGTATCAAATTTTGTGTAACGCAATTTTGAAAAAAGGACTTAACGGATCATATTTCCTTTAAGTATAAACAATTTAATCTTACTTCTCCTAGAAAAGTTAGTTTTACGAATTGAACATGTTATGTAAAGGCATAATACATATATTAGACTCTAAACTTGGCTTCAAATTTTAACTTTGACCTCAAACTTTCATAATGCACAAATAGGCACTTTAACTATCCTATCTTTCAATAAATAAACACGCGAATATTTCAATCAAAACCGTGTTACACACATGCTCTGACGTGGAAAAGCAAACCACTCAGTGACTGCCAACTAATTAAAAAAATTACACGTATTTTTAAGCATAATACATAAATTGGACCCTTAACTTGGCTTCAAATTATAACTTTGACCTTTAACTTTGATAGTGCACAAAGAGACACTTTAACTATCCGAAATTTAAACAAAAAAACACGCGAATATTTCAATCAAAACGCGTGTTACACACATGCTCTGACGTGGAAAAGTAAACCACTCAGTTGCTGCCAACTAACTAAAATAAATACACCTAGATTTTAAAAATTATAAAAATAAATTATAATATAGAATAAGGTGGAAGTGAAAACAAATTCATTTTTTAGGTAAAAAAAAATTAGTACCTCTTTTCTTCTCTCTCTTAAAAATTCCTAATCTGAAATTCATGTTCCTTATATTCAAATCAAAGAAAAAATTGTTCAAGATATTTGCTCTAATTTAATTTTTGAGTTATCTATTTTTCTTCCTCAATTTAGTCAAGGTAACAAGATTCAACATTTTACAAACAAGAATTTGCAGATTGTTGGTCAAATGTTCAAACTAATATGAGAATCTCTAGAAGAAACTAATGTTTTTATTGCAAAATTATTTCAGAGCAACCCATAAATATGGAAAGACATGAGATTCAATGAAGTTCTCCTTCTTTTCTTTAGTTTGAAGTATATTTGTGCTTTATGTTGTCAAATATTTGACTGAAAAAACAGGGTGCTTGTGTATTGTGATTGTCATAGTGAAGAGAATTGCAATTATGAATTTTGGAGGCCAACAAATGAACTTACAGTACTAAAAATTATTAAGTGAAATGGTGCACTTAAAGTATTTGATAAATTGTCTGATAGAACTTTTCACATATTTTTGTCAAGTTTGAGTAGCAGTCTGATATCTAATCAAAATGCCTTCAAAAATTGCATTCAATTTGTATAATTGTATACTCACCCCATCTTGTCAAAAAAGACTTCATTATAATTTTTTTCATAATAACAAAAAAGTAATTAAATGTCACTTGCATTTTGCAATGAACAACAAATAATGCAAAAAAGAGGGGAAAATTGTTGAAAAATTAGAAAGAGAGTTTAATTGTCATTTCAGTGTTTTTTTTACTGTTGGGCACTCGATTTTTACATCTGACGCGCCTAATTTGAGTGAATTTTACGTATTTTGCCATGTAGGATTCGAGTATTTTTTTGTTTAAGTTTTGGATAGTTAAAGTGCCTATTTGTGCACAAATAAAGTTAAAGGTCAAAGTTATAATATGAAGCCAAGTTAAGGGTCCAATTTATGTACTAATTAAGGGTAGAATTGTCATTTTAGCAATTTTTTATCGTTTTGGGCCTCAAAAATTACCTCCCACTCGCGCAGAATGCGTGTATTTCACGCATTTTGCCAGGTAGGAATCGCGTGTTTATTTGTTGAAAGATAGTATAGTTAAAGTGCCTATTTGTACACTATGAAAGTTTGAGGTCAAAGTTAAAATTTGAAGCCAAGTTTAGGGTCCAATATATGTATTATGCCTTATGTAAAATTGCACAATGACAACTCAAACTCGGAGGAAAATGTAATTATATAGTTGTGGGTTTATCTTGTATGAAGAAAGAAAAATATTTTCAATTAATCTATGGTTGGAGTGACAAAATGTCTTGAAATTTTTTTGGTCAAACTCATAAACAAATTTCTAAACTTGTTGGGTTTTTCCCTTCAGGTACCTCAACTACGCCATTTATTGGCTGATTTTGATCGATTTTTCTATTGTAAATGCCTTCAATTGTGTTCGTATTGTAATGATTTTAATTGAAGGAATGAAGACAAACTGTGTGTTAGTCTCATTTGTTTTCTAAGATGTTCAAATGACTTGAAGTAAAACACAATTATTCTCGAACAGTTTCACTATCAATTGGACTAATGAGTACTGGAACAATATATGTTTCCTCTATCAATACCCCTCACAAAATCTGATTCCACATCAGCCAACGATGTTTAAAACAAACAAATTATGAATGGTACAATGATTCAATAGGTAAATAACATAGTTGAGGTACCTGAGCGGAAAAACACAATAAATTTAAAAATTTGTTTATGTATTTGGCCAAATAAAATTCTCTATCAAAACAAGTTCCATAAAAATGTGTTAAATGACTTTCCAAATGGAAGTAAAGAAAACAAGTTTTACAAGTGACACTCCAAGTTCATTGTCTCCAAATGGAAGTAACCATATTTGTTTATATATATATATATATATATTATAGTTAGTACATTTCAAGAATATTAAAAAATTATCTCAATTTGTTTTTTTGGTTTACTCAAACATTTTGTTAACTTAGTATTATTAGTTAGTTAGTAGATATATTTTTGAATTAATTATTTTATTTTGTTAAGATTAAAAAGTTTGTTAATTAATTTTATTTAAATCATAGCCAAATTTAGAAATATGGTTATACTCTTAATTACAATTGACCACAATTGAAACTGATGTGGTTTTTTGTTACCTCACCCCTTTAAATTCAAAGGCAAAGCCCAGTGTTAGAAACAAATGGTAGAAGAATTAAACACCCGCCACGTCATCCATTTTAAAATTATTGTAGGCATAATACATATATTAGACCCTAAACTGGCTTCAAATTTTAACTTTGACCTCAAACTTTCATAATGCACAAATATGCACTTTAATTATCCTATGTGTCAATAAATAAACACGCGATTTTTGAAACCAAAGTGCGTGAAATGCAAACGCTCCCACGTGTATTAGTGAGCCAATCAGTGGCTGCCAACTAATTAAAAAATTTACACGTATTTTTTTTAAAAAAAAAATTACACGTCATTTTGAAACTAGAAAAATTATAAAAGAGATTCATTATGAAAGTTTGAGGTCAAAGTTAAAATTTAAAGCCAAGTTTAGGGTCCAATATATGTATTATGCCATTATTGTAATAAGCATAATATTTTTGTTTTCATCCAAATGACCGTTACAACTTACAAAACTCTTTCTTCTCTAATATTCATTCTCTCTCACACACAGAGACACAGACACGCTCTTCTCAGTGAACCATCAATTTCTCTAAAATGGTGAATTTCTCAATTCCCGTTTCAGTATTACTTCTTCTTGGATAAAAGAAACCAACTTCTTTTTGTATGCAGCAGACAATGGCACATTGCGACGGAGGTGGTTGTGATCGGAGAGACGTTGGTATGCTTCTTGATTCCCCTCAGGATGTCACTTCTCGTATTCAGGTACTTTTTCCTCTCTCTTAGGGTTAGGTTTGGGGGCTTAGTTGATTGATTGATTATATGTAACCTCCAAATCAACTCATAGGAATGGGGAATTTGGTTTACCAGTTTATGGATCTGTTAGGTTGAAACATAGAATTTTTCTTTGCTTCGAATGGATCAGTTTATGGGGAATTTGGTTTTTACCACTGTTGTGAAGATTATTCCAAGCTGAAAATTTGTGTATATAACCTCCGAATTTGAAGATTTCTTCAGATCACATATTTGCAATAACATTCAGATTGACAGAACTCTAAAGCAGTAAATATGCTCCAAATATTGCAGATTTATAGATTTCAAATGAAACGGATACCAAGCCTTGCATATTACTACAGAATGAAGATATTGTTTTTGCCTTTTCTATAACGTTTGCCACAGGTTGAACCCTTAGATGCAGTAAGCAATTGAAATGGACAAAAAACGTGAACTCTAATTCAGACAGTGTATATCTTTCTGTATTTTTATCAGCATGTGTAGGCTATCAATGTATGCATATTCATCAATATGTCTATTCCATCAGCAACTTGATCGACATCTTCATTCGTTTCACTGGCCGGCCTCGATGTTGACCACGATTCTGTTCATTAGGTCTCCATCTTGATCAGCCTTTTGCTCATTAGAGCCTCCATCTTGCTCACTGTTTTGATCATTAGAAACTCAGTCCTGCATTTTGAGTCGATCTTTTTCTTTTACAGAGAATTCTGTCAATATTGGAAAGGATAGGAATGACTTGTGTCAACACATCTAGTTCTGTCTATCCATCTATTTATGCCAATGTTTGACGAATCTCTGATATTTGCTAAATAAGGAATTATCCAACAAAATCTAAAATATAGTCCATAACAACAATTTTGAGCTAATTACACAACTTATCCCTAATGGTGTGTCACAACAAGGGTGTTTACCACCAAGATCGCTGATTGGTATATCTGTTGAAGATTATTAACTATTGTTCCAGCTTGAAAATTTGTGTATTGAACCTCTGACTTAGGGTACTTTATCCCATTTTTTTGTATTTAACCTTTGACTTAGGATTTGGGGCTTAGTTGATTGATTGATTAATTGAATAGTTTAATCAACTCGTAGGAATGGGGAATTTGGTATATCATGATGCCTGGTGGTCTGCTCTCTCCTTTTACTCATAATTTAGTCAATAGTTCTTTTGAGTGCATTCTTATTGTTTTGTGACGAGCTAAGAGGCAAATATGTACTTTTCTCTCCTGTTACTGCTGAGAATAGTATGAAACAGTTATAAATTATTTTTTTCTGTTATATGACCGGGTAAGACATCTTTTTCTGCACTATGATCTGTGAACTTGTGAAGAGATGATTTCTCTTCAATGCCTTTGGACATTGCAATGCTTTAGCTTTTTCCATTTAACTTGTGGACTAGACATTATGCCTGTTATTCTCCAGGCTGCTGAATTCCTGCTATGAGAAAAAAAAGAAGCAGAAATGATCAATAAAATGGAATGTTCATTGGCAGGACAAATCTTTTCAGTACTCTTCTGGCTTCTTTTTGTTTCCTCAACTTATGAGCTCTGTAGCTTTTCACAGCAATGCCTGATTTTGTCTTGTGACATAAGCTAGAAACATGAATATATTTTCTGCTATATATATGTGTACCTATGTGGTTTTGCATATTACAATATACATTTGTTGTCTGTATTATTCATATCTTTTGACCAAATAATGTTGTGTCAATTTAACTTTAGGAATCGAAACGAAATGATCTCAAAGATTTTGTGAGTCTTGCTAATGGTTTGATGGTCACACATTTCCTCATATTCTAAAAAACTGTCTCTGCATCATACTTGAGGGTTGCCAAATGAAGCACGGCAAACTTTAACATTTAAAATACATAAATATTAGTTGGCTGCCGACATTGCTCAATCTCAACTCCGTCCAAGATGCCCTCCGGATCTTTTCAAAAACCCACTGTTGGTAATCTTTTCTGCTGAATCTTAGATGACTACTTCACACTTCTTGACATGTAGATGCACCAATGATAACATACTCATTTTGGTACTTTATAAAGTTGGTTGTCTTGTATTAGCATTATCTTTTTTTCTCTGCCTGGTAAGCTGAGCTCCAGAATTCTGCTTGCAGATTGTGTTATCTGATTTTGGGACAGGGGAAGAACAGCTAAAGCTCACTAAGTTTATATTCCAAAACATTTTTCCCGCCATACAGTGAGTGAGAACCATACATAAATTTCTATTCTAGCCACAATTTTTTTTTACCAACCGTTAATGGAAAATTGTTACACATTACAGGTCAAGCTCTCTTCATGCCAAAGGATTGTTTTACTTAATTACGACAAAGAAACAAAGCTTATTGAATCAGGAAATTTGTGCAAAACCAGCAAGTGCCTTATCTAAGAAGTCTTCAAGTTAGTGATTATAGTTTTCCTTAATTAATCTGGTTGATTTATTATCATTTATTTCATAGTGAATTAACCTTTTGATTTTTTCTCAGGCAAGGATCTCGGGGCACGGGGTGTGCCTCGAGGTCCGGGGGGAGGGGGTCCCGGGGCACAGGGTGTGCCTCGAGATCGGGGGCACGGAGAGGGCCTCGGGGCAAGGGGTGTGGGGTAGGGAGGTTTCGAGCCTCTGGGGGGTACGGGGGGTACGGGTTACGGGTAGAGTGTAGGGGGTTCGAGGTAAG